>JAWWES010000037.1:13852494-13963291 GCA_035583135.1 Lophotriccus pileatus
TGTGGCACGTTTTGACAGAGTGTCTTCTCTGCAGTCACCAGCTGCTAATTTACTTGTCACGCCACCTCCTTTGCCAGCCTCCCAGGGGGATCCTGCTGTCTCAGCTTAATGATTTTGTTTAGACCTAATTGTCTTCTCTGAAAGCAGCTAATACCTTCTTCATCCCCCCCTCCTCTCCTTCTGCCCACCAGTTGACCTCCATCCATCCCCCTGAGTGCTCGTGGGCAGGAGTGTTCGCCAGACGTGCTGGAGGAGGTCTTGAGGTGAAGGCTAAAGGTCTGGACAGGCTGATCCTTCAGGATTACACCTGCTCCTGGGTTCACACTGCTGTGCTTTTGGCTTCTTGGCTCCTATGGGGAAGGAAAGAAAGCAGCAGCTGTGCTCTGCAGGCACACAGGGCAGGGGGAAGAGCTGCAGTCAGCAGCTTGCCACAGCAGATGTGTTAGTGATGGGGTCAGGATGGTGCCCCTTGTGTAGCTGGTGGTTGGGACACTCATTGTGAAACAAATTCGTGTGAAGGAGTGAGCTCAGAGCCAGCATTCCTGCAGGGAGTGTCCCTCCAAGCACTGCCGAGGGATGAGGGGGATGAGCCTGACGGCGAGAAAGCTGCCCTCTATTTTGAAGGTCCTGGAGCTATCTGAGCTTCATCTTTTATTTATTTTGTTCTCCCTAGTGATTCAAAAAACAACAACTTGGTAGGTGATATAAAAATATCCCCAAGGTTGTTGGTTTGGCATTAAAATGTCAGAGAGCATATGTCTTGTTCTCCCCTAGTGCTGGGGAAAACAGCACAGGTTATAAAAATCCCAGCTCTTTACAGACACTGTAAATAACAGTCATGAAGGAAAAGGCAAAATTCAGCAAAAAATATCCCCCCCTCCAACACCCCAGGACTGGTGGGGAGCACTGAGGATTGTGCAGGATTAGCCCTGGCTGCTTCTGTGCAACATCTCCTTTAGCTCCAACCACGCTCAGGGAACGTGGCACTCCCCTGAGCTCCACGGGGACCTTTCCAACCTCACTGCCTGTTTATTACCTTACTTGAAATCGTGATCTTTGAAAGAACCACACTTAAAATCATTGCTGCCCTTCTGGTACTGCTCTGCAGGGCATTGCTGTGCAGTGAAGGGCTGGGGCTGGGTGGTGGGAGTGCACCGAGCAGGATCAGCCCATACAGCTCCTGGGAGCATCTCCTCCTTTGCTTTGGCAGCAGTGGTGTTTATGTTTGGAAGCAGACATTAATCCCTGACCTGAGTGTCTGAGGTGCTGGAGAGGATGGGAAGGGTCTGTGTGTGGCTGTGGTTTGAGGCACTAGGGCTTGGATTGCAAATAAGCAAGTTTGGGAAAAAGAATACAGTAGACATAGCCCGGACAGAGGGGGAAAAGTCACCCAAGCAGGAGGTATCGACGTCCAGCAGTGACTTTTATTTCAATTTGGTCTTTATCCCCAGATGCCCATGGGATGGACCTGTTTGCCGTAGCTGTCCATGAGTTTGGCCACGCCATTGGCTTGACCCACATCTCTGCCATAGAGTCTATCATGAGACCCTACTACCAAGGCCCAGTGGGGGACCCTCTGAAGTATGACCTGCCTTACGAGGACAAAGTCAGAATCTGGCAACTCTATGGTAAGTTTGTGTCCCTCACCCAGCTCCAGCCCGTTTCTGCTGTGGGAGAACACACTGGAGAAGCTGTTTTGTGGAGTGAGTGGAGCTGGTGGAGAGGATGGTGTTCCCCACTACCTCTTCTTGTCTTTCCTCACAGGAGTCAGGGAATCCGTGTCCCCCACAGCCAAGCCTGATGTGAGCAAAACAGACGACCATCCCCTCCTGCCAGAGCTGCCAGAGAACCGCTCCACTGTCCCGTAAGTCACATCTGTTCCTTTCCTGCAAAGGAAGCTCTGCTTTGTGTCTTGCCTGATCACTCTGGCTTTGCTGTTTCTCTCTGGGTCTCTGGATGATTCCCTAAGACCTGAAATTTTACTCATACTAACGGAAATGTGTCCCCATCACCCTTAGGTAAATTCATCCCTGCTGAAATTTTTATCAAATTCCTCAGCAGTATCCTGAATTGCACAAGCATAACTGACCTAAATCTTTCCACGGTGAGCAACTCCCCAGTGTACCTGTGGGGGTGAATATTGGAACAAGTGGACCGATAGCCTGACTCAGGTTTTCCTTAGCAAAGGACTGCTTGCACTGATGTCATCAAGCAACCAGCACGTCCTCCTTAAGGGAAGTTCTGGATCTGGCTCATTAATAAACGTTGGAGTTACCAAATTGCTTTACTGCCAGGACAGCAGGACAGTTAAGAGAAGGAGGAAATGGACCCAAAAGGCAGGAGGTGATGGTCACACACATTTTTGCCAGATACCAGGAGTGCCCCAAGTAAGAGTGGCAGAGATGGAGCAGGTCACCTTCACCTCCTGTTTGGTTTTTTTTTTTTGGATTGTGCTGAATGCCATTAATTATCTTCCTCCTTGCACAGCTTCTGACAGCACTTGTCCACAAGGCTGTGTTTTGACCTAGAAACGAGAGCTTTTCTCCCTGCTGCTGTCTCCTGACCATCATCTCACACCAGCAGCAGAAGGAGCAGAAAACTTGTTCTTGCCAACCTCCTTGTTCCTGCCCCATGTGCTGGGAGGGTGGATAGGGTTCACCTCCACATCTGTCATTTTGTGGCCAAAGAGGGCTGTGAAGCTGGTGCTGGCAGCCTGCACAACTCTCCTATCAGCAGATCAGATTTATGCTTCCCTGTCACCCATAGCAGCTTTTCTGTGCATGTTGCCAGCATCCTCTCCTTGTTCCTCCATCAATCATCATTCCTTACCTGGGCTTTGTGGCTCTCTGCCCTTCATATCCCGTGCCTTCCCCACCCACCTTGTTAAAGCAGCTCAGTGTCTCAGGTGCCACTGTCTGGGTGCCCTTCCCCAGGTGTTTTTCAGCAGGTATCTCGCACCAGGTATCTCGTGCCATCATTGCTCCTCCAGGTCCCTCTGTTTAGGCTCAGCTGCTCTCTTCTTCGCAGCTCTGTCACCTCTCACTGGCGTTTTGGAGCTCAGCCTTGGAGCAGCCCCATCCTGAGCTGCTGGAGCGAGATGCTGCTTGGCTGTTATCCACGTGTCCTGCTGCCCTGGGGCGGCCGGCCGAGCCACGCTGTGCCACGGGGGACCAGCTCAGCCCTCAGCAGCTACACTGCCTGGCAGATGCAGAGCGTGTCCTCGCTCTGCTCCCAGCCCCTGGTGGCCCAGAGGTGTGTGCCACAAGCTGTCTGCAGGCTGAGGATTGCCTGAGCTCGCCTTGCAAATCGCCGGGCACGTGGCTGGGTTTGAGCGTCAGGAGTGGCAGGCACAGCCTGTGGTCTTCTGCCAAGGGCTCCAGAGCAGGGGTGATGCAGTCCATGGGATGGGAGGCATCAGGGGGGACACAGCCCCTCACCTGGGCCGTGCTCACCTGGGCTCCTTTCCACAGGCTCCGGCGGGACGTGCCCAACAGGTGCAACACGCACTTCGACGCCGTGGCCCAGATCCGGGGAGAGGCTTTCTTCTTCAAAGGTGAGCGCCCGCCCCCAGCACGGAGGCTGCCAGGACTCTGTGCCTCTGTCACCCCGTGGTGGCACTGGTGGGACAGCACCAAAGTGCGGCGAGTGCCGGCTGGGCTGGGGTGGGTGGTGAGGATGAGCTGCCCTGGGGTCTGTGGGCTGTGGGGCTGAACACCCAGGGAGGCATCTCCCACACCTGGGGACTGAGAGAGAGGAGGAGGAGATGGCATGGAGTAGAGGTATCCAAAGGATGGAGCAGCAAATCAGGTGTTTCTTTTGTCCAAAAAGAAGGGGAAAGCCAGAGAAAATAAAACACAATTTATTTTAAAATCATTAAAATCGGTGTTGTTTAACCCAGAGCATAATGAACCTGTGGGACCTGTGGCCAAGAGCAGCTCACTGGCATGAGCAGAGGGCTTCTGGTGGGTGGTTGGGGAGGAGAAGCCACTGGAGGCAAACCCACCTGCCCAAGTCCCCACGGTGTGCAGCTGGTGTGGTCCCTGTGAGGGACGTGTGTCCTAACTCCAGACAGAGCAGGTGCGTGTCCTTGTGCCAATCCTGGGATTTAACACTTCCCTCTGAAGCAGCTGGATTGGTGACGATCCATCACAGCAATTCATACTCTCATCCACCCCACTGGACTGCCCAGGTGAAGAACTAAAACCTGATGTCTGCACTATCAAAGTCAAAATCGAGGTTGAACCAGCGATGAGCGGAACAGCAACAACACTCCACCGTTTTTTTTCTGGGATACTTCCAACGGTTGTTTCCTTCCAAGCTTCACCTTCCCTAATGCTGCTTGCTGTGCCTCACTCAAAGACAGCGTGTGTGCAATTGCAAACCATCTGGTTTGATGCCAGCAAACACTTGCTGGCAGGCTGTCCCCGGGGTGCCCGGCTGTTGACAAGGATCCCATCGGCGCCTCCTCGGCTGCGCAGAGCCCACCTAGCCTGGACTCTGCGGGGTTTCTTCCTCATCTTTCCAACACGTAAAAAGGCCCACTGGGCGCTTCTTTCCATCCCTGGCCACCCCAAAGCCATCCAGCAGGGAAGCAGAAGCCCCAAGGGGTGAGCAGCAGCGTCCAGGCTTGTATAACCCATCCGGGTGTCACGGTGGGAGCCTCGGGTCACACACGGTGACAGGGCTCCAGAGAACTCGCTGCTGCCTCTGCTCTGTGGGGAGCACAACACAGAGGCTGTTCCACAACGTTCTTTCTTCAGATGCCAGCTCCAAGAGGCCACAGCAAAGGAGGGGAAAATCAGAGGCATGGACTGGTGTCGGGATAAATGGCTTGTCTGTCTTTCAGAGCGGGGAAAAAATGATGAAGTGGAGATAAATCCGTCTCGGTGTCTATTTATTGTGGGCCAAAATGCAAATGTAAAGAGCACGGGGTCTGTGGATGCCAGCTGCACATCTGCCTGCAGAGCTCCTTCAGAGCCCCCATCGCTGCCCCCGAACCACCCTGGGCACCGAGGAGCGGGGATGTCACCTCTGGGGCAGGATTTTAAAGACCTCTTGTGCTGAGCTCCCTCCAGCCATGGACATTTTGTTCTGAGCCGGTCCAGCTGGTTCCCTGGCTGGAGAGCAGCAGGACTGGAGCTCCTCAGAGCTCCCGGGATTGTCGTATTGAAGGCAGCGGTGGGTTCTCCACGCTTCAGAATCGCTGCTGGCTTTGATGTAGGGGCCTCACTGAGACTCCTGAAGTTTTAAACACCTTTGGCCTGCGTGTGTGTCTGCACCGGCGTGTGCAGCAGTCTTGCCAGAGGCATCCAAAATCCGGACAGCCTGGTGCACAGCTGGGATCAGAATTACCTGGGATTAAAAGAAAGCAATTGCCTCAACCCACCGTCCACATATTGGGACAGCAGGACTTCACACTTGGCTTTTATCATGCTTAGTTTGCCAGCTCAGAGAGGGGTTTAAAATTGAGCTTTTTAAACAAACATGAGGTTGGGGGGTTGTTTTTTGAGGTGTTTCTGCATGCTAATGGATCTGGCTTTGGCTGATGATCATCCACGCAACAGCAGCACTTTAGCGAGCAGGCCAGGCCGTCACATTCAGAATTCCTTGCTGCTTAACTGCTTTATTTCCTTTCTCTTTCCTGATAGCTTATCAAAAACCCAACCAAAGCAACGAAGGACTCGGGCTATGCCTGACTTTGGGGGTAGATTTAAGGCTTGCTTGCTGCAGCTGCTCACCCACTGAGCCCATTGCTCGCAGAGGGCTGAATGTCAAAAGCTCCGGGGCTTCTCTTCATGTCTCTGATGAGCCCAGGGCACTTCAGAGTTCAGCTACTGGTCTGCTGAGGAAGAGATTATGTTGAGCTCTATTTCTTGCTAAAAAAAAAAAAGTGAAAATCTGGTTTTGTCTAGTGCCTTGCTAATTAGAGATGCAGAGATCATCTTTTTTTAATTACATATGTTTCTATCAGTGTAAAATGGCCACCAAATTTGAATCCTCGGGTTTTTTTACCTTCTTAAAAAGAATCTGTAATCATGGCAATTCCTACCATATTGGGATGTATTATTCATTTGTGTGTTTCAGTCAGATAGAGCAAATAGGCAAACTGGAGCAGAAGAACGAGAATATGATATAAATCCATATAATTAGAATAAAACTCCCTCTCTGCAGATGTTTAAGTGTTAGGGTTTTGCCTCCTGCATTATTAGGCTAAGATGCAATTTCCATAAAATTTTAAAAGCCGGTGTCACAATCTGCCAGCTCTGGAGAAAAGGGCTGAGTGTCGTGAATACAAATCTGAAGATGCCTCTTTGGTTTCTGTGGCTCATCTCCCCTTGGGAATCCATGCAAGAGCAGATGTAAATAACAGGCAATAATTTCTAACAGGCAGTAACAAATATGAGACAAAGTCGAGAGTTGCCTCTTAGACATCTTACTCAGGCTCACATCACTTCGTGGAGCTCTCCAAGGAAAACACAGCACGGAGAGTGCTGCAAAAACTCAGGCTGAGAATCTCAAAGCCAGTGCAGAGTTGAGTTTGGAGTTGCCCCTAAAACGCGTTAATACTCCTTGGGAAATCCAGCATAAGCCTCTGTTAGCAGGAAAAGGTTTGTCATCCTTCCCACAGAGTAACCCAGACTACCCCAAATATTCCAGAAATACCCCAAATATTCCAGAAATACCCCAAATATTCCAGAAATACTCTTTCTGAGCTGGGACAGTGCTGCTGCAGGTGCTGAAATATGTTTACTGGCACCACCAGTACATTCATCCCGGGAGCTCCGCAGGACTGCGGTCCCTGCTTATCCTACACCTCTAGATGGTACCAAAGTCCTTAATTGTGCCTCCTTCCCAACCTCAACCCTTCCAGATGTATATGGTTTCTTCCTCCTCTATTTTCTTACTCCCTTTCTTCATTTAAAAAAAAAACCCTCTTTCATTTTTCATCGTAACATCCTAGACATTCCCAAATACGAAAGCACCTTGTGTGCAGGAAGCTGCGGCTGCTCCGGGAGAGGAGGAACAGGGATGTTTTTTTGGAGACCCTGGCTAAAGGTTGCTGGTACCTGGTGCAGCCTCAGCTGCTGCCTGGTCCCACCAGCTGCCAGGAGGTTCTGTGCAGAGAGGGAGGGAGGAGATGAAAGGCTCCTCTTTGCCTGCCCCGGCTCACTGGCACAGCTGCCCACCGTGGCCAGGAGTGTAACAACTCCAGCGCAGTGTCCGGAGGATTATTTTAATCCAAAAGAAAAAAAAAATAAAGGGGGATTTCTTCTAATGGCTGCCAGAAATAGAAAGCAAAGCAGTCACAGCTGCTGCTGGAGAGCAGGATGGCTCTGAATCAGGGCTCCCATCTCACACGCTTTGCTTCCTGCCGCTGCCTCCCGCCTGCCCGGCGCTCATCCCCCGGCGACGGTGGGTTGAGTGTGGTTCAGTAATGTCCAGTCTGTCCCTCCAGGCAAGTACTTCTGGAGACTGACTCGCAATAAGCACTTGGTCTCCCTCCAGCCGGCTCAGATCCACCGTTTCTGGCGGGGTTTGCCGCTCAACCTGGACAGCCTGGACGCGGTCTACGAGAGAACCAGCGACCACAAGATCGTCTTCTTTAAAGGTGAGAGCCAACACAGTGCATGTGTGTCCCCTGGGTGTAGGGCCTGGTGCCAGGATACCTTCCTTGGCATTGTTTTGACCTCTCCTGCAGGCAGGAGATACCAGTGCCAGCCATTGAGCATCTCCCAGGGCAGGTCTGAGATCTGTTGCCCATGAGCAAGGCAGGAGAAAGCAGCTGGCAAGGAGGGCAGGCAAAAGGTAGCAGTCACTTTCCCCAGAAAACGAGGGAAATGTCACTGAAGATAAAGTTCAGCCAAATGTGACTGAAATCTGAGCCTTTCAAGAATGAAACACAAGCAGGAACAACCCCCACACACACTCCACAGGTGCTGTGTTCCTCCTTTGGACTATTCTCTTTTTACTATTTGTTGCTGAGAAGAGGTCATAGAGAGGACAAAAAAGAAACTGAAGAGGTTGGTTTTGCTAATTATACTTCTGTTACTATATTTTTTTCTTAAAATAAATGGTGTCATCCTCCCTTTTTGTTTACAAAGTCTCACACATTTCTTCCAGAGGAGCTGGAGGAACAGAGTTCTTGGTTCCTATACAAAGTCTGAGCCCCCCACAGACCATCCACTCATGCTGGTTAGATGCCACCTATGCCTTCAGTGTCACCCAGGCTCCTGGCAGGCCCTTACTCTTGTTTCGGAAAGGTTGTGCACTTGAAGTGCTAAATCCATCCCAGCCCTCCGTGCTTCCTGGCTGGAAACTGCTTTTTGTCTCTGGACCATTCTACTCCAAATGTGGTGCAATTATCAGTTTCAGAAGTGCTGAACCAAGCACTTCTGGAAGCAATAATTTGGTTTTAGTTCCTCCAGCCAGGCTTATGTCCTGTGCAAGCCTCTGTGCTCGCAGAAGTCTCTCCAAGCACAGCCAAAGCCCTCCTGGACTGCTGGCACGCCGAGCTCTGCAGAGATGGGCCAAGCCCTGCATCTCCCAACAGAACAGCACATGGAAGGCTCTGCTGTGTGTGTCCAGCTGCCTTAGGCAGCCTGCCCTGCTCTGCTTTCCCAGAGGGAATGGGGCCAGCTGGAGCATGGCAGCCTTTATGCCGGGCACCAGACCCTCCCGGTCCGGTTTGCAGACCACAGCGACACTCGCTCGCTTCCTTCCCTTCCTCCCTGCTCTGCCTGCTGGGGGTGGGCAGACAGGCAGCAGCTCAGGTCCAGAGGCTCCTCCTGGCTGGAATTCCAGATGTGCCACAGTTGTTGTCTGGCCCCTGCAAGGCAGAGCAGTCTGTGGTCACTGCACGCTCTGCGTGTGTCAGTCCTGCCTAGCTCCCAACATGAACTCAGGATTTTCCATCCAGCTATAAAATACTGTCTCATTCTCTCCCTCTGGCGCTGTTTCATTGATCCCTGGACGGAAACCAAAGCACACAAATTACCTTGGCCTCTAAGGTCCTGCTGCTGATACATGGGCATGCATTTAAGGGCCTCTTCAGATATTCTAGAAAACCGAGGGAGGAAAAAGTCTGATCCTTAAAATAGGTTGTGTAATACCTAAAAGGACACTGCAGGTTCCCAAAGAGATGTTGTAAAAAAGACTTCCCGAGTGATTGGAGGATTATGAAGGAATTGAGACATCTGGGTTCATTTTCTTGTTCTCACACAGACCCAGGCCCAGTCATGTCATGCTCCAGATTTACTGGAGAAAAAACCCAACATATTGATGGTTCTCTACTGCCCAAGGTAGGGCTGAGGAGGTGCCTGCGTAGCCACTTGAAGAGCAGTGAGCTTCTTAGATGGGATTTGTCCCATCCTCTTAAAATCCTCAGGTCCTTCAGCCCATCTTGCTCTAGGAAGTGGGATGATTTCTCTTCCAGAGAGGGACTACACTTGGCTTCTCAGAAGCTGAATACCAGGCAGAAGGTGCCCGTTTTGCCCACTAAAGGTGCATGTAACTTTGTTTCCTGCGGTTGGATATCAGGCAGAAATCCAGGGGGCAGAAAACAAAATGCCTCCACCAAATGCCTGAAAGTGACAGCTGTAGTGACATGTTCATGTCGTGGGACCATCATGCTTTCAGAGGCAAAGCAGGGCTACATCCATGGAAAGCCTCACACTAAAAAGCAACTGTTCAAAGCTAGAGGTTCCCCAGTGGGCTGACCCCTTCCCATTCCCATCCTTAAAAGCCAAGAGCTCAGTCCCGAGGTTTGTCCCCGCAGCAGGTAATGAAACATCGGCTCAGCTCGTCTGTGAGGGACGAGCTGTGTTCTCGTTCTGGCCGTGAAACAAACGTGATTTTGCTCTGTGCTTCTTCCCTTTCCGCAGGGGACAGATACTGGGTCTTCAAGGACAATAACGTGGAGGAGGGATACCCACGGCCCATTTCAGACTTCGGTCTGCCACCGGGAGGGATCGACGCCGCTTTCTCCTGGGCCCACAATGACAAGACTTATTTCTTTAAGGACAATCTCTACTGGTGCTACGACGACCACAAGCGGAGGATGGACCCCGGGTACCCTTCAGAGACCATCCTGTGGAAGGGAATACCGAGCCCTTTGGATGATGCCATGAGGTGGTCAGATGGTGAGTCCTCATGCCAGTTCAAAAACAAACACAGGAAAGAGAACAGTGCTGTGTTGAGCTGTAGCCCCTTCTGCCCTCCTGCCGACATAATCGCTGAGCCCCTGATGGGATGGCGGTTCCCGGTGCCTGGAAGATGGAGAGGGAGGTGTGCTTCCAGCCAGAGCTCCCCACGCTGCTCACTAAAACACTTTGTAATTCAAACAGGCAACAAAAATATCCTGGGGGGGTAATAATTTTATTTTATTAAAAGAACACAGCGGATGCTGCTTTGCAGTGATTTTTATCGTAGTATGGGCTGATTTGCTCCTCACTGGTTTTGTTGTCATTGGATTTTTTTTAGCTGGTTGTATGAGGATGCAGGCAGAAAATGCTTTCAAAGGAGATGTTTTCCCCAGAGTTACGACTTATTTTCTGGGGATGAGATTTCTCAGTGGTTTCTTCCCTCTGAAAAGACCACAAAAATTTTGTCACAGGAGACATTTACAACCAGCCATTCAGCCACAACAAAGTGGCACTTGCAGGGTTTATTTACTGGCAACCTAACGGTGTAATAGCAGTCATTAAACCAGGCAGAGGGGAAAAGCTGAATTTTCAAAGCTATTGAGAGTGATAGGCCATTCCCAGAGGTGGGAGTCCTCCTGAGCATGAGACCTGCTTAAAGAGTTCCCAACCTCACAGTTCAAAGTGGAAAAAATGCACCTGAGAGCTGAAGGTTCCCAGGGCTCTGCCAGGCTCAGGTTTTTTTTCTGAGCCCAGGGATGGCAGCACGTACCCCAGGTCATCAGCTGGTGGGTGAGGTCTCCAGCCTTACCCTGCCCTGTTACAAGACAGTCTGCTGATGGCCATGGAGAGGTGTGTAAGGTGTGTCCAGCTCTGCATTCACAGGGCCTTGACCCCGCACAGCCACAGTACCAGGAGATGCATCTGCTCCAGAACACACCACAGGAGAGGCAAAATCTCACCATGCACCTTCAACTGCCTGATGGCTCCTGTCTGGTGTGAGAGATCCCAGCCAGGCACAGCATCACCTTCTGGGGCATCCCTCCTGCAGCAAGAGGGAATACTGGCAACAAGCAGTGGTGTCTCATGTGCCTCCACTCCCCGGGGCTCAGCTGGGGTGGGAATGCTCCTCTGCTGCTCCAAGTGACCCCGAGGTTAGCTCAGCGGGCTAGAGCGTGGTGCTAATAACACCAAAGTCAGGGGTTTGATCCCTCTAGGGGCCATTTACTCAAGAGCTGGACTCAGTGACCCTTGTGGGTCCCCTCCAGCTCAGAATATTCTGTGATTCTGACTCAGGTGTTCTGCTGGGAGAGCGCCCATCACTCCTCACCTTGGCTTTTGGTCTCTTTGCAGGTGCAAGTTACTTCTTCAGGGGCAAGGAGTACTGGAAGGTGCTGGACAGCGAGCTGGAGGCGCAGCCTGGTTACCCCCAGTCCATTGCCAGGGACTGGCTGGTGTGCAGTGACATGCAGGCCGACTCCCCCGAGGCAGCCGGGAGCAGCAGGACCGGCGCTCGCTCCAGGCCGGGGCAGCACGACCAGAGCCGCTCCGAGAACGGCTACGAGGTCTGCTCCTGCACCTCGGGCACGGCTCCCCTGAGGGCCCTGCCCCTGCTCAGACTGACAGCCAGCCTGGGGCTGGCGGCTGTGTGGACAGCAGCGCTGCTGCGGGCAGCCCTATGACAGCTCACCCCAGCGGCGGGACAACACCGTGGTGCTCCAGGATACAATTCCATGATGCTCACTGTTGCAAGCAGAAAACAAACAAAAAAAACCCACACATTCCTAGGAACATGCCAGTGAAGGGTTTGAATTCTCCATGAGAAGTGAACAGTGGGTTTTGGTTGTTTCTTTCCTTTTTTTTTTTATTTTATTTTTAATTTTAGTTTTAAGGTCTAATAACAGATTTTTGAGTTCTGCACCTTCTTGTTCCCTCATCCAGTTAAAGATGAGAGCAGCCTAACGTTGAGTTTAGAAATGTTCCATAGAGGTGTGCTGCTCTGGGTGTTTAAACATGGCAAATGAGGGAGGGGAGAGCTGCTGGGATGGAGAGGGGACAGCAGAGATGCTGCTGAGGCGGCGGGCGGGAGGAGGTGGTTGTGTGCTGACACGGTGTGCACATCCCATGGGATGTCCTGGGCAGAGGGAAACTGCGGCTCCCCTAAGGTTCACTGCAAGGTGATCGTTTCACTGTCCCCCCTGCTGCGGTCACTGGTGTCTGGGTAACCTGTATCAGTTTCTATGGGTCAGAAACACCTTTGCCTTTCAGAAGGCAAGTGCAGCTTATCTTTGTATCCGAGTCATTGGAATTTACAGTTTCTCTAATAAACCTTGGCTGCCTACACACAGATCTCCCGGTCCTGTGCCAGACCAAGCCTGCCACCTGCAGTGAGGTGCTGGCTGCTGAGGCTCTGGGCAGCCTCACCTCTGGATGAGCAGCAACCTTGCTGTGACTGCAGCTAAATGAGGTGCAATTTCACCCACTACCCCAGACTGACTCGTGCACACGAAGTCCTGCTCTTGGAATTCCTGTGTCAGGTTGGATTATGTTTGGGGAGGGATCAAGATGTGTTGCATTCATTTGTGACTCTGCCATACCTGGCTGTGCTGAAAAGGATGAGCTGGAGGGGGGAGGGGATGCTGCACAGTCAGTTTCAAACTCCTCTTGATGCCTCTGCTGGGAGTTTGGAGCAGGAGAGGCAAGGTCAAGCACTGCATTAGGATGTTCCTCTTTGGGTTTTTTCCTCATTGCTAATCAATTTTTCTGCCATATAATTTGGGCATCTGAGAGTCCTTGAAAATGGTGAGTGAGAACTTGTGCTAAGAGCTGTGACAGAGATGTCAGAGAGGCCAGGGCCCTTCAGACTGCTTTTGTCAGGAGGTGCTAAAGGAGTGAAATGGGCAGCAGCTGCTGGGACACACTGTTCTTCTCTGCCCTGCTCCTGCAAAGCTCCTGCAGAAATGTCTCTGGCTGCCCTGCCAGGGACAGCTCCTGGGGGAGACCTGGCAGCAGGCAGTGTCACTGTGGGACCCGAGGCTGCCCAGAGCCCCTGGTGCCAGCCAGGGCTTTTCCCATGGGGCCAGGAGTAACACAAAGCCCCCTGGGGCACAGTGGGAAAGGCAGAAGTGCACAGTTGCCTCCTGAGAGACAAAAGGGGTCACCTTGAGTTTCCCTCTCTGCTATTTGCATTTTTAAATAGTCCCAAGCATTCACAAGGTGCAGCTATTTTCAGGAGAGTGTGCTACAGTATGATTTTATGGGTCATGAGTCAACGGAAACATCCCATTAAACCATGAAATGTCCTTTAAGGAAAACACAAACTAAAAACTTCAGGCATAGCAGCTCCCTCTGCTGAGTAAAGCTTCCCCTGGTGTTCCCTCTGCACTGGTCCTGCTCTGCTCTGAGCAGCTCCCCACCCCACCTCTGCCTGCTGGGCCAAGCAAAGGCTGCCAGAGCTGTGGGAGATGTGCTGTTCCACCAATTCACATCACTTTTCTCCCTCTCAAGTCACACTGCTTCCATGGCTTCTCCAGCCCAGCCAAAGGAGCCTGTTGAGGTGACAAGGACCAGTGGCTCTGCAGCTGAGCTGATGTGGTCACTAATGGGTCCTCAAGCTAAATTAAGTTTATTTAGTGTGGGGGACTATGATTTATAAATAAAGCCCTTAGAAAGGCTTTCAATGCACCCTTCTCTCCTTCAAATTATGCATTTTGATGATCAGAAATGGAGCAGGAATCAAGGAATTGCTGCTGCTGGCCAGCCCTCAGGGAGGATGGAGGAAAGCTGCTTGTCTCCTGGGGTGCAGCCTCACTGCAGATCCTGGATGTGGGACTCTCTTTTGCTTCTGGGATGCCTGTTTGGGAGAGGACAAATACCAGAGCTGGTTCCAGACTTGCCACCTTGATTTTTTTCCATGCCCTCTGCCAGGTGAACGTGGTGTACGAGCTGGGGCTGACCCTGGTGCTGCTGTAAGCAGCTGAAGGAAGCCCAAGGGATGTTTTGTCCAGGAGAAAGGGTCTTGTCCTGGATCTCTGTGTCCCAGCAGTTCCTGGTAAGGTGGTGCTGTGGATTGCTTTACTTGTTTGTCTCTGAAATTCCTGGGCAAGGGGAGCTGACTGGCCTCGTGGGGCTAGAACAGGCAAGGGGAGGGATGTAGGACAGCCAAAAACAGGGAGTGTGTGGCTGAGTAATAGGCTATAAGAGGACCAGCTTGGGCTAAGAATAGGAGAGGGTAGGAAAGCTGGATGGTATGCAGAGGATTTCTGTAGGCATGTGCTAGGGCTGCAAGTGGGGGAGCACAGGGGCTGTCTCTGGAGTGTCTGCACTACAAGTGATTGTTGACCTTGTAGCACTAACAGAGCTACTCTAAGAGCTGCCAGGGCAGTTCCCTGTCCTCCACCCAAACCTCTGGTCCCTGGTTTAAAAAAACCCCTCTGGGATTTATGATTCAGCAGTAGAACCCTCACTCAGCACTAGGTTGCTCAGCTCCAATGGACTTTTTCCTCAGTGGTGTGGAAGGGTCTGGGGGTTTTGTTTGTTTGGGATTTTTTTTGTTGAGTGTTTTTTGTTTGTTTGGGGGTTTTTTGTTTACTTAAGGGCTTTGAGCTTGACTGCACATCCAAGCCAGTCAAGTAAATTGAGATACATGCCTGACTTTCACTGGGGCAGTGATCAGTCTGCTATCTTTCAATAAACACAGTTTGGCAGGGGCAGAGCTGGCAACAGGACCGCTCTGCTGCAGTGAGGACAAGACGTCACGAGCTTCCCAAGGAACTGTGTCAAGATTTATGGGCTGTGCTGCTCAAGATGTGGCAACTCGTCTTTGGGCTCCATGTGAGGAAACACAGATCCTGGGCAGAGACATGATCATCCCAGATCTGCCAGTCCTGACTGAACCATGTGTTGTGCAGCTGGAAACCTTGGGAGCAAGAGGGTTTCTCACTCCAGACCAGACATGTGGTCTGTTCTTCTCTGTCAGAATAAGAGGAGGGTTTGGGGGGCAGCACAAGTGGCTTGTGGAATCCTGTTTATATGCAGAGTCCCACTACTGAATTCTAAAGGGTAGAAATGTTCTGGTTTGCTTCCTACTCCACCTGTACTGCAGAAATAGCCAATCCAGGATGGCCCCTGGCATATTCTCCCTGTGGACTAGGGCAGGGAGCTTGGTGGTCACGGGGTGACTCAGTGACAGTGTCTTCTTCCTCTTTCCAGTCTGAGAAAATTGATGGTTATCCTGGATTTGAAGCTGGGTTTGTCTGGGGAGTACAAAATTGTGATATTTGGCCATCTTTATGTGGCAGTTGCCCACCATCAGCTCTCTTAAAGTACCATGGCCATCTCATGTCCTGCAACTCCTCTGCTCCTGGGGACTCACCCTCCTACTCCACATTTACTTGGGTGACAACTCCCCACTGCCTCAGCTCCTGTGCCAGCACGGCAGCAGCGCTGTGGGATGGGTTTGCTTGTTTCCAAAGTTGCCAGGTAATGGAGTAGCTGTGGCCAATGAGGGCCTGTTGTGACAGAGCCGTGCTCCTGCCCTGGAAGCTGTCTCTGAGCAGAGCTCACAGGGAGGGGTGGAACTCTTTGCTCCACTTATTTGCATCGCGGAGCTTGAGCTTATCTGAAATGTCATCGTTCCTAACTGCTCTAATTTCCTCAGCATGTAGAAGCAAAGGGCTCAGTGTTTTACAGCAATTATCTGCTTTCACCCTCCCTTTTACCACTGCTGTGTTCATCTTCCTTTTTTACTCATCTGCTGCCGTGAAGTTCTCCCTTCCCACTTGGAAAACACACAGGGTTGAGCTGCAGTTGGTAGTCTCTCAGTAAAGAAGATCCTGCAGCTCTGCAGGCACCAGTGATTAGGGCTCCTGGTGTCTCTGAATGAGGAATGACCACCACCCATCAGAGGGCAGCATGACCTCAGCCAGGGTCATGTTTGGACAATCTCCAACAGTCTGACCTGGGAATATGCAGGTGAGAGAAAGCAGGTGTGAAATGGGCTGGGAATATCCATGGAAGGGAGATCTGTGTGATGGGATCTGACAAGTGTCTGGGGTGCTGCTCTAAAATATCTGTCCAGATGTGTCTGCTGGGCAGCAGCAGAGTTCCCAGGTGAGGAGACCATGAAGAAAAGTGGAGCAATTTGTCTGGAACTCTGGATGTTCAAGTGTCTCCTTCTCCTGTGGTATCCCTGCAAACAAGTGAATTCCTGCTTTTCCCAGCCCTGTGCCTCAAAGGGGTGCAGATGTTTGATTTCCCAGGGAGGAGAGAGCATTTCCAGTACTCAGCAAAAGGGGGCATGGCACTCCCACACCCAGTCTGCCTCATATTATTCCTTCTGCCACAGGGGGATATAAGAGGGGGACCATGAGTTCCTGTCACATGAGTGCAGATTGCAGTAGGTCTTATCCAAAATCAAGACATGGATCCTGTTCTAGTCTCATTAAAAACAATGCCTTGTGGAGGCTGCTGAGTCCTCTACTGGAAAAGAGGGAGCAGCTCATTAGGAATGCACTTCCTTCATCTTTGTTGGCTCTGGAAGGCTTTCATGGTCATGTACAATCAGGATAAACAAGTGAGATCAGAAACCCTCTAAGCAAAAGCCATGCTTGGGCGAGCAGAGCTTTGCAGGGCCCACGCTAATCCTGCTTTACAAAGCACATGTCAGACACTTGGCACCTCCTGCATTTATAGGAATGAGGGAAGTCACGTCCTTATTGGGCTCCATCTCCTTCAGGGGTACGGATGGGCCCTAGCCCTCAAAGCTGCCCTGGGGAGCCTGTCTAAGCAGTCCTGGCAGCACTCTGTAGAGGAGCCTGGCTGTTATTCTGGCCCCTTGGGTTACCCGAGGTAGCGGTGACGTAACGGAAGAACTTCTCTCCGCGTGCTCTGTCACGGCGGCTCATCTGTCGCCCGCCCCGCTGGGACCCGCATCGGGGCCGGTGTTGTGTTTGCCGTGCAGAGGGGCACAGCCCCAGAGCTGCTCCACTGGCAGAGGCTGTTTCTCATTAGGAAAGTGAAACATGTTCCTCTGGGCGCTGCCAAAGGGCGGTCGGTTTATTTGCTGCTGTCCGCCCCGCTGGGAGCAGTGCAGGTGTCCTTGCCTCCCACGTTACCCTGGCACAGGGCTTTGGGCTTTGCCCCCTTCCACCAGTCCCTTTGGCACGGGCAGGGTGAAGTGGCTCTAGCTGTGTGAGCTGGCACCTCTGCAGATCCTGAGCAAAGCCATTCAGGGGCAATGTCTCTCCTTGCATGAGTATCTGAAGACTGGTACGGGTCGACTTGGTAAGTGCTTGCCAGGAGATGTTGATCCTTCGGCAATTCCTGTCTTCTTGGGTCCCAACAGGAGGCTGCCAAGAGAAATGGTCTTGGCAAACACCTGCTTTACCATCTCGGAAGAAGTACCCCAAAGCACAGGAAGCGCTCTAATGCCATCCTGAGCCTTGCAAACACAACTGAGGCGTTGAGTTTTAATCTGACCCTGCTCCCTCCGTGCTTGCCCGTGTCTCCAAGGGAGAGCAAACAAACACCAGCCAGCAGGCTCTGCCTGGCGAGGTGTGTGTGCTCCTGCCCACGCTATCTCAGGTTTGTTTGGGCTGGGCTGGGCCGGGCAGGTGTGCCCAGGGGAGCTCCCGGGCTGTACCTGTGCAGGCAGCAGAGAGAAAGCGCCGTATTGTTCTCTGCCTGCACTCAGGGCTCTCACCTCGCTTGAACCCGGCTCTGGAGGGTGTTGGCAGAGATGGATGTGAGGAGCTCTGGTAAATGTTAAGAAATAATTCAAACACGTATCTGTGAATATCCATCCTAGCACCGAACTTCTGAGGACGGGTATTTTGGGTGGCTGTTCCCAGCACTGCAGAAGAGCAGCCTGTGCAGCTGCTGTGTCTGGCTGAGCCCATTGTGACGGGCAGAGCAGCAAAGACGGTGCTGCTATTGGATTTTCTCCTTCAGTGCTTGCCTCTTGAAGCCATGATTGCTGAGCAGATTTAATTTGGTTTGGTTTTGGTTTTTTTTTTTCATGCTAGAACAAATGCCATGGTGCAGTATTTAGTTTTATTTAGTACTTAGCAAAACATGCTGGATTAAGGCAGGGTGAGCAGTGGGAGAAATATTAGAAGTTAATGCTGCTAACTTTGCCTTTTGTATTGATTACAAGTTATGTCACTATTCCAAACAGGAGACAAGCAGCCCCTTGTGATTGCTGGTGAAATCCAGTGCCAGAAGGGAGAGTGGAGCAGCAGCCAGCTGAGGAGACAGTGCCCTCAGAGGTGCTCCTCAACTTTAGTCCTTGTCCCACTGCAAGTGCAGGTCCCTGCTCAATAACCTCCATGGTGGGTGTTTGACTCCAGGCCTGCCTCCTGAATCCCTTCCTCTGCTCTCCCAAAGCTTTTGCTCCTTGGGCTGGGAGCCAGGCAATCAGGCTTATCAACCGCCAGGCTGTTTGTTTTTCCACCGGGGGTGTGTAAATTGTGCCGCTGTTATCAGTTGAAACCAGGTCTGCTCACGGCCTTCTGGGCTGCAGGGGCGGTGGAGGGCTCTGATCTCCTGCTCCTGTTGCTTTTTGAGGGTAGGGGAGTGGCAGGAGTTTCCACAGCATCAAACACGAGGTGACAGCTCTGCTGTGGTAGGGCCACAGCAGTGGTCACCTCGTGTTTGGATTTGTAGCAGGTGTGAAACTGGTGGGACACACAACTGCGTGGTCATGCCCCTTAACTCAGGAAAATGCTGTTGTTTTGGAGGATGCTGTTTGCCTGGTTAAAGGTTTGTGGGATGTAGCAAAGCTGGAGAGGTTCTGAAGGAGGTTCAGGTCTGGCCCACCTGGATTTTTGCTCAGATCTGGAGCAAAAGGTCTGTATCTTTTGGTGGTTGGTTCAGTTCTGCTCACAGTCCCGTATAACAGAGGATTTACCCGTGGGAGACTCTGCCCCGTGCTGCTTTTCACAATCAAAAATCACCCTTGATCTACACCCTGATAAGATTCCAGGAACCAACTCATCCTGCCTTGATAAAACTCCCTGTTGTGGTGCTCCAGCCCTGCACACCTGGGCACAGCCCTGGAGCAGCCTTTGCCCCTCCTGTGTGCTGGATTTGGCTCATACCCAGCCCTGTCCCTATTGCTTCTCCCATCCTGGCAAAACCCAACGCAATCTGCTCGTGTGTTGTGCTGCAAGAGCCCTGCCGGGAACAAAGAGAAGTCCAAATATTTGGATTGGGTTGTTACTCTTTCCATTCAGGTGATAAATAACAAGCTTCAGCAGAGTCTTTTGGTGCTGAGTGTGGGATTTGTGTACTGGCTCCAGCTTCACAAACTCACCAAGATGAAACACCTACAACTAACAGTTGGGTTTTAACTTGAGGGAAAATGACTGAGAGTGATTGAAACATAGCCTTAAAAAACAAACAAAAAAAGCATCCCTATGTCAAATGAGAAGTACCTGGTTTTTGTGTGCAGTTTCATGTAGAACAGCATTTTCACTCTGAGCTCTGGAGCTCTGCTAGTGATTTCTGTCCCAGTGCCTGGGACAGAATATCTGCAAGCAAATATTTCAGAGCTGCCTTCCTTTGGAAAGTTCCAAGCTTTAAAGCCATGTGGAGGCCTGAGTTTCTTTGGGACTGAAGCTCTTTTTGGCTGAGCTGATCAAGGGGATGAAGATGTTTGCTAACAAATTAATTCATGATCTTCAGGGGTATGTTCCTCAGCATTTGGGAAGCTGCTGTGCTTTGCTGCTTGGCAAACCCAGGAACAGACTGGTGGGACAGCCCCAGGTGTGAGCTAGCTCAGGAAACAAGCTAGTTTGGTGTCACTGAGCCTGTTCAAAACTCGGGGTAAAGGCAGGAAAGGCATAATCCAGCCTTGTGGGATTCCACATGCCATGAATGCAACCATCCAATGCTCTGGCTGCAGCAATGTTCTGGAGGTTAAATCTGTCCCAACACCCAAGGACAAGGTAAGCAGCCCTCAGGGCAGTGACTGAGATTTGCCCCCCTTCTCTGTCACACTAAAATAGATGTTGTACAAGGCAGTCATGAGTTGAATGTCTGCTTTCAACTCATGACATTCAATAAAAACAGTCCCAAGGAGACCCACCCTGCTCTGTCTGTGAGATCTGCTTGGCTCTGTGCAGCTGGGGGTGTTGGTTCAGGAGCAGGGGCCATGGTGGAGGAAGCAATAGCAGATGTTCCTGCCCTCAGTTCAGAGCGATAGGCACGATGTGCTGATGGCACTTTGGCTATAAAATGAACTGGGATTGGGTTTTTTTTTGGTAGGATATGTAAGATGTTTTTGTCAATTCTTGCAAATAAATGATGCAATCTGTGGCAAGGCTTAATCTCTAACTAGGTGGAATTTCTCAGCAGCACAGGCCTGGAGATCTCCATGTGCTCTCTGTGGATTCTACATTTTTCCTTCTTTCCTCCATCCCCCTTGGTCTCTTTGTCTATATTACTTGAGGTCTTCCATAATGCCCAGAAAGTCACAGTGCTTCCAGCCTTTCCTGGGATCAGTCTGGCCTGGATAACTACCTGTGCTTGACAAATTCTGATTGCTTTCTCAAGTTGATTTGGTATTCCCTATTAGTCCCACCATGAGTTTTCTAGCTCAGAAGATTCTTATCAGGAATTCATTAGCCCTGAAATTTAAAGGATTGACTCTTCAGGCTTAAATACCACCTATAATTACCTTCCCTTTGTGCTGTACTTTGGTTGATATCTCTAGTGTTTCATTTTACACAGCAGACAGTACTAATATTATAACATCAAGTTAAATCACATCTACTTTGGGTAACTGAAAAGCTATTAAAAATATCAAGAGCTTCAGAAAAAAAAAACCACTAATGTCAGAGGTGGCTTCCTTTTTTGTGCTATTCATCACACACAGCAGAAACAAGAGGCACTGTTTGAGTCTGCTCAGCTGCTCTCTGTATCTCCAGAAAGGATCCATTTTGGCAGTCTCTTTAAGCTCCCTCCTTCTTACTTAGGTCACTTCTGAGAACACATAAGAGCTGAGGAACCTCCCAGTAGCCTGCTTCTCTAAGTGCTCTGTCCTGTTTTGCTTCTGGGCTCGGGCTGACACTTGACAGTCACGCCCAGTGGGGCTGTAATAATGCATGTATTAAAATGTATATATTCCAGGCAGAGAGTAGAAGGTGGGTAGGCACTATATTGTCCACATTAGAAATGCTTAAATTCAATTTATTGGCACAGCCTGACCCTAACCTTCACTGAGTGACACCTTTGAGCAGTGGGTAGCAAAGGGCTAAATCCTTTACTGTCCTTGGGTCTTCAGCACTGGCAAGTTGGTAGAGGTCAAAGGCACGAGGAGATAACTCTGCTAAACATACTTCTTTTTCAAGATAAATGAAATGTAGGTCTAACACAAACCCTGTGCCAAGGCTATGTATGCATCACTGTCTATTTAAAACCAGTTGATTGATAACAGCTCTTGCAATCAGCACAGGCAGTTCTGTTGGAAATTTTCTGGAAAATACATGTACACAGCAAACCTGTTACAGTGAAGTGTATGATAAGAGGATTTACTCCTCAATTAAGTTAGAGGGTAAACAGCAAAGAAGCCTTGATTTTTTTTTTTTTTTAATAACAAGAAAGAAAAAAAAATGTAAGGCAGCAATGCATAAGGTGGTCACTTTTTGTAATTACAGAATGGTTTTAATGCTGCCTTTAATCATTTCTCATTGTGAATCTGCAACATTTTCATTACTTGTGTTCTCCTGAAGTTTTTCATCTCCCCTCCCCTGCTAGAGGCAATTAGGGCAGGAATTCTGGCAGCCTTTTCTGCCAGCCCAGTGGTTCTTCGTTCCCACTTGCAGGCAGTGAGGGGGCATTTGTGTGGGAATAACCCAACAGCTGCAGGGCTGGCAAGGGCTTGGCCAGAGAACCAAGCCATGCATGGCAGGCTGAAGCTGGCCAGGGACAGGCAGGACATCTCCTGGGTGAGGCAGAGCAGAGGATCACGAGGGAACCGGCTGAACGATTACATGGAGGACACTTGAATCACTGTGTCAGAGCAGATCCTCTGTGATTCAGATAAGAGCACGTTCCTATCGTTAAAACGGTGGCATTTGCTCCAGGGCCTGTCTGTGCATGGTCCTTCCTAACTGAATCCAACCACCAGGATTTCTCTGATCAAATTAGGCAGGTTGGTTGGCCGTGGGTGGGTCTGTGGGTGGCAGTTCTCATCCTCAGTGACAGTGCTGACTTGCAGTGCCTGATAATGTTTGTATTTTCATTGTTCCTGGAATATTTTTCTTACATATATATATATATATATATTTCTTAAAGTGGGGCTTTCTGTTCAGATATGTGGCACCTTCCCCTGAAGCTCGCTGTCAGAAAAACTGAACCTCCCATCCTCAAAGCCCTGTTCCTCCCAAGTCTGCATCACCCAGGGTGATCAGAAGGAACACACAGACATGGGAGGGAATGAGTGTGCCTCTTGCTATGGCTGCTGCTGCTCAGGTCCAGTGTCTTCTTCTTGTGTCAGAGTCACAGGGACAGCTCTTCTGTGCCTTACACAACACACTGTGCTCGCTCAGGTATCAGCAGATTTCTTTTCTATCACGGCCTCAATTTCACGTCCTGTGACACATTAAATGGATGTCACAACGATTGCACGTGTCTTTCAAGCTGATTCTGCTCCTAAGCATGTTGGCTGGAGTTACCCAGCTCCTCTCCTGCTGCGACTCAAGGTAATTAGAATTGTTTCATCTGGCTGAGTGAGGCTCCAGGCTCCTAAAGGGGTGTTACAGTAAATTGAGAATGGCTGAGTAAGGCCTTAAAACACACAGCCTGGGGATGATGAAGGGCTTGGAGTTTTTCATGAAGGATACTACATTAATTTCAAAGATTAAGACTGTTGACAGAAAAACCTGATTCTCGGTGTAAACCCTGAGATCTGAGGGAAGTTGTGCCAAGCACAAATCCTAGTCTTATAAACCACAGGATATCATTAAAAATAAACAAGTTTTCTTAAAACAAATAGATCCAGTGTTCCTCTCTTTCCTCTAGCTGCCATTTAAACTCCATTCTTCTTTTCTCCTCTTTATCCATCATGTATAGCTTCTGAAGGAGAAAATCTTGAGCATACAATCAGTACTGTTGGGATGATACAATATGTCATTTAAACCAAACTGATTGTGATGTTTTGAATGCAAAAATGTACTGCACTACTCCCTAGACTTAGGTCTGTAGTATTATATCTTCATAAGAGAACTCAAACAGGCCATTAGGATCCCAGATATGGGAAGAGTCAGGCTGAGAATGAATGCCAAATTAAAAATTAGAGGGCATTTTCTATCCCCTGTAAGGCCCAAGTGGACAAGCTTTCCAGTGCCCATTCCTTTGTGTTCCTCTGGAATTTACAGGTCTGACCAGCAGGATCCCAGACTGTTACTGCAGTCAATCACTGGCCCCACAATATTTAATGTATTTCATCCTCTCTACTCTGCGATTCCACTCACCCTGTTTTAGAGGGAACAGAGAGGTCTGTCTGCATGACTTAATTTACCACCATGATTGTGTTGTTGCTGATGCAGAGGTGCCCAGAGCTTCCCAGGAAATTCACCACAAAGCAAGGAGCACAAATGCATCCAGGACTTTAGATATGTGTGTGCAGACCCCCCTTCCATGCCCTGTCCATGGGGTCAGGCTGCCCCTTTTACACTGTTAAGCAAGTGCATAACCTTTTGGCTGAAGGGGAGGCAGACAGCCTTGTTTACTGTATTTTATCTTGTGGTTCATTTATGGCTACATTCTGGTTTCCATGTATTTGTATTTTGTTTATTTGCACTAGAATGGAAGGGAACTGCAATTAAATACAAGCTGGTATTAATAGCTTGTTGCATGTGGTTATATTTTCTGTAACAGGGTTATACTAATGTTGCTATTCAAGCCTCGAAGCTGCAAAAAGTGTCCCATCCTAATTACATAACCCCAGCTGAGGTCCCTTGGTAATAAGTGAATGCATAAAACTCTTCCCGATGAGTTTCTCACGAGTCAGAAGGAGGATATTGGTATCCTGCTTATTACGCCATGTTAATTTTAAAAGGCTCTTGTCAACCAATAACCCAATAACTTTTCTTCCCTCTGGGTTTTGTCAGGTTAATACATGAGTCATGGAATATTTGACTATGAATTCATGAGTCATGGGAAAGCACCAACAGCCCTCACAGTGCTGGATGATCTTGCTGTCCGGTACTGCCAGGTCAAGTGTCTTCCCAAAGCCTGGATGTGCATCACAAATGCATCCTGCAACATTTTATAGTGTCAATAAAACCAAAACCCTCTACTGGGAAATATTAGTGTTAATCTGATTTATTAGCAGAACAATTCTCATGGCTCATACCCAGCCCTGGGGAGACCACTAGCGATGGACAGAGAATTCATAAGCCAGGGTCATCCTTTTTCCTCTTGTCTTAATTCAGATATTTGTTTTTATTAGTGAATGTGCCTCATTGCATTTGACAAGGGACATATGGCAAGTGCTGAACTGTGCACATTTCTGGTCTTTAATTGGACATAACCATTACCACATTAGTCGATGCCCAAATCAAAGTAGTGCAGAAATAATGATGAGAAATCAGGTCTTCAAAGACTTTGTCATTTACACAGATAAGGGAAAGGAAGAGACAGTCCAGGGGACTGAATGCCTAAACACTTCTCAAAAATGCATCTTTGATTTGCCAGGCAAGAAGTCAACAACTACAGACCTTTGGTCCCAGGCAAGTGCTTCACCTGAACTGCATTTTGGGCAATTTCTCTGTGAATTCATAGACCAGAGAGCTCAGGTGTGCAAAAAGAGGAAGGAAAGAAATAATTTTAAAAAATCAGGTTAAAAATAACTTATTTCATTACCATCTTGTCCTTAGGTCTCCCTCTTTGCTGTGGGGCTCTAGGTGCTGGGGTATAGATATGGGTGGGTCTGACATCTTAGCAGAGCAGTTGTTTTTTATATATTTTTAAAATGGGTTTGAAAGCACTTAACACTAAAAAAACCTTTCTGACAGATCTCCTTCACAGCTGCTGAAGCTTCTTATGCCTTGTCCTATCTCCCATGGACATTCCTCGCTGTTACAGCTGTTATTTACAGGTCTGTAAATAAAGGAAGCTATCATTTCTGCCCAGGCTTTGCATGGGGTAAGTAAGGCCTTGGCTGGACCAATGCCTACTTGAAATTGTATATGCTACTGGCCAGCTCGAAAACACAGACACCTCCAAGCCAGTTAGTCATAAAGAGGAAAGTTTCATTAACAGTCCCTTCCCAAGGCAAAGCTGAAAGCTTGCTGGAAGCAGTTGGGAATCCCAAGTGAGCTGGTCCCAGGAGTAGGGTGCTCCTGGCTGCGTTTCCCCTCCCCACAGGCACCAGTGCTGAGGCATCAAACCCCAGAAAGAGCCCAGCCAAAAAGAAAAAGCCTGAGAATCCCATGTGTAAGTTGTTGCATGTCTTGGACTTCCCAGGTTCATGACAGAGAGGAAGAAGTGAGTGTTTCTACAACCCTGCATGCTTCTGTGGCTCTTTGCTGTAATCCAGCAGTGAAAGGGTGTTAAACCTGCTCTTTAAGTGGCAGGTTTTAGAGCAGGAAAAACAACAAAGGCCTCTGATTCATAACAGGACCAATACAGGCTTCTCTGGGAAACCAGTGTTGACTTCTAATATTTTAGATTTCATTGGTGATTTTTGTCTAAGGCTGCTTTTAAGAAGGTCAAAGACACCTGAGGTGATAATGTGACTTCACTGTCAACTTGGACTGCTTTAGAAAGACTTTATTGGGCTGAAAGGTTCTTTCTGATGATGAACTTTAGCTCTCTCCTGGAGAAGATGGTCCTTAAACCTGGAGCCTTACCCTGTATTAGTCCTGCCCCCTCCTCATCCATCCTACCATGGCCATGCCCTATCTGGAAAGAAGCCCAGGCTGAAAGCTGAGAAACCTCCTTCTGGCCTCCTAAACTCTGACTCCATAGATGTGAAAGAAAAGGGACATGATACTCTTCCTCCTGCCATGAGGTGAGGGGTTATTTTTAACGCAGAGGTCTCCAAAGCAAGGGCTGGTGCCAAAGCACGTTGGAGCTGCTGCAGAGCATCCTGTTGACTTGAATGGACATTGGAGGGGATCCCAAAGCACAAAAGGGAGGTCTGAGTCCATACCTGAACAAACCCTGGCTTTGCCAGGACTGCTATGAGGGCCCCCATGGATGGCACAGACCAAAGTGTGTGTGCAGCTGTGCAGGGAGGCTGAGGGTGGTGAGCGTGGGTCTGATCCCAACTGGGGCAGGGATGACGTCTTGTGAGGAACTGCACAGTGATACCTGCTGATTTACGGACAAGCAGTACTTGTTCTGGCAAAAAATAGCTTCCAATTAGCCTGAAAACAGACTGCTCTGGGTGGAGGATTTGCAGACTCTGTCTTATTTATTGGCAAACCTCATTTTAATATAATCAGCTGGTTGACAGGCAGGTTAGGTAATGATCCTTGATGTGAGTGCTAACAGATTTGAACACCAAGTACAGCCTTTAGTGCCCAGGAACCTCTGCCAGTAGCTGAAACACATCTGATATTAAAATGCTATAGGAACCCAGGAAGCCCCTTGCCAGAGCACCTTGCTGAATACATTAAAATGCTGCCTTCAATAACTCATAATATCTGTCCAGTAAGCTGGTGTGTATGTGTGGGGAGGGGGGTAATAAAACAACTCAGACCTGGCCTGCCAGGATAATTTAGTGGCTAGTTAAATCTCTCAACACTATTAATCAATGAAGTGTCCCACAGCATAAATAAATCCCAAATGTAATATGACAGGGCTATGGGAAGCGGTTCTTCCTCTCCTATGTGTGATGCTAAGTGCCATGCTCCTCCAGCAGCTGGCATTTGAACAACCTCAGTGCTCTAATGCTTCAAACATTCAGGCTTTCCAGCTGTGTTGTCCCATGTTTAGATGCCACCTAAATGTCTTCCACTCTGCTGTTCGTGCGACACGGGGAGCAGCTGGCTGTGAAAGCTGGAGCAGATTGTAAACTCCACCACTTAATCCAGTGTCTCATTTCACTGATCTAGAGCTGATGTTGTGAGTGGAGGATCGCTCCCTTCCTAAGATAAAAGCATTTTACCAGAGTTGGAATGTTGTTTCTGCAGATCCCTGGTGAGGTATGAACAAATACTCTTGGCACAACTTATACTGCTGCTGTAAATTTACAGACGCTTTCAGGACTCCAAATTAATCCACTCATTCAGCCTCTCCAGGACTGCAACACAATGAGGCTGTGCTCAAAATTCTTCTATTCTGGTGAATTTGGTGCAATTCTACTGTAATCTGTGTCTTACCCTTACTGTACTGAGCCAGAACCCAACCTACAAGCAGACATCAGAAATGGGTATGATTAAATGATGTAATTTTAATTTTCCATTTGATTCAGCCCGTAGCTTCCCTTCTATTCATTAATGCTGGGCTAATATTTACTTTTATGACTTAGATATTTGTAGACCTTCCACATATTTCTTCCACCAAACTGATTTTCAGGCAGGCACTGCATATTCAGTACCTCCACTCCTTCCTGATGAATCTGGCAAAAATTCCAGCTTTCAGGTTAGTGTTGGCTCTGCCCAGATACTGGCAATTCCCCTCAGCTATTGGGAGGTTTGTGGAAAGCAGATGTGTAACTGCCTTAACGTGTCTGAATTTGCATCAGATTTTGAATCCACACAACTACACTGCTTTTCATCCAGATGTATTCTGAAACTCCAACTCTGATCTTTCCTCCTGTGCTACTCTGTCCATCTTTTTTGGCATCTGCTTCTGTGAAGAAGATTAATTACTCAGCAGCAGCGCTACCTAGGACTGAGCTACAGAGAGATATACAGCAAGGGAAAGGACTTGTTCTTTGTGATTGCATCTGGCCAAGGGTTCCCCCACGCCTTAGCTTGTTAAAAAGTTGTACCTACATGAGCTCCAGACACACCCTGAGCTACTGGTTAGGTACATGCATAATTTTTTCCATAGGTTGGTCTGTAATGAGAACAGTTTAGCCCCAGATGGAAATCTTTATTCTGTCTTTATTATAAATCTATACTCTGAGTTTGCTTGGTCTTGCATAATTCCCTCATACTTCCGTAGCTTTAACCAATTCCCCAACTCAGAGATAATTACATCGTGCCTCTGCAGCCCAGAGGTAAGGATGGCACTGTGAGCTTACAGGAGATAGAAACAGCAATATTTATGACTCCTGATTAAAACATGGCATTGGAAAAAAGTATCATTTGAGTCACGGGGATATCAGTTGCCCGTTGCTTTCCTTCACATTTTAATTAGAAAAAAGAACAAAGTTGCATTAAATTAAAAAGATATTTTCAAGACAATATTCAAGGGTTTCCCACAGTGGGTGTATGCTTATATTTTTCCTCCACCCATCATAAATCTCAGCAGTAGATCTTTCCCCACTCATATTTTGCATTAGTAAATTGAACTCTATACTCTGTCCCCTCAAAGATTAATGCCTCCATCTGAGGAAGTAGCTGAATACGTGCTGGCGGTAGTGCTTTCATCATTAGCAAATGGGAGGCTGTGGGAGGAGAGCAGAATTTGCATGTGTTGGATGTTGGCCTAAACACACTCGAACTGAATTCTGGACATCAGGGAAGAATTGATAGAGCACAAGCATCTAATCAGCAAACCACAGGAAAAAAAATATTTGAGGAATCCTACTTTTAATTAAAAAGCTTTTCATCCCTCTTTGTTCCAACACGAACAAATGTGTCTGCGGAGTGCACTCCAAACATCTCAAACCCATATTTGCTGTCAAGTGGTATTACATTTTGTTAGTGATCCTGGGGGAAGTTTTTAAATCTCTGTAGAAGTTTGAAATGCTTTCGCTACCCTATTTCTTGAAGACACATTTGAGAGGCATTTAAATGCTACAAATGTTAAACCAGTGGTTCAGAGTAAGCGTGGTGCCTCATGCGTGCCCACGGCACCCACTACAACTTGGTCCTGATCCTTGTACAGACCTCCAAGCTCCTTCATAGCTCTTCTGCTACCTTGGAGCTCCATTTATTCACTAGAAAGCTACCCAGTGAGCCTGCTTCACACCAACCCAGTTTGCCTGCAATCAAAACAAAATGTCAGCAAAGGGGAGGGAGGTTGGTCGCCTTTGCCACCTGGCTCTGCAGACAGCTCTGTGCAGAAAGCTGCCTTAGGACCCACGTTTAATCAAATCTAAGTTACTTTAAACTTTTTTTTTTTTTTCTCACAACCGACAGCACGTGAAGGAACAAAATCAGCACAGGCAGCACAGAACAAAGGCCATTCATCGCTGGGATATTTTGGCCTCTAATTGAACGGCAGTCACATCGACTTCCTCCTTCTCCCAGCTCTGGGACCGAGTTTCTTTGCTGTGCTGGGGGAGGAAGGGCAGAAACACCTGTGGGCACTGCAGATTTTACCGCAGTTCTTGCAAGAGTGCACTTGCTAACCAGGGTGCTCTGGCTGCTTTCCAGCCAAGGCAGATACAAGATTTTGCCTGCCTAGAAATCATCTGAGAAGTTTCAGAACATTTTCTTCACTTCCTGTCTTAAACTTTTGCAACTATTACCTTCTGCACGAGAGATAGTGGCTTGTAACAACTGGTTAAATTAAATCCTGTGTCTGGCATTTGCCAAGTGGCTTGATACTTTTGGGAAGTTTGTTAATGCTTGACATTTTTACCTGTGTTTGTGTTAGTTTTTAATTATCCCCTTGTGTTCACTGACAAAGGCCTGAAATTGTAGCGGTGGAGGACACGGGCCTAGAAGAGTGAAAGAAAACAAGTAGCTAAGTATATTATATTGTTTAAAAAAGCAATTTTTAAATTCATTTCTGTTGAAACCACAAAAAATGCTCTGGTCTTGTTTCAGTTTGAAGGCTACTTCAACAGATAGAGTCATCAGATTCCCATTGAAAAACATCCTTATGACTTTTACAGTTCCCACAAAGCATTAAATAACTGTTGGGATTTGAGACACCAATTACTGCCAGTCAGGCACTGCTCCTTTTATCCTGGCCTTTGGTACACTCCATTACGTTTCCACCAAAATTTGAAGCGGAGGAAGGTACCTGAACGAGGGTTACGCAGGAGCCAAGGGCAATAGACCAGAGGCCAGACATCTTATCAGTCAGCCACGGCTTTTGCGTAGATAACATGGCCTGACGCTGTGAAGTGCTGCTTGTTCCTAATTTTTTGCCGAGAACGGTGATAACTGGGGGGCACTCGGTGTCAGGACACTGAGCACCCTCTGTGCCGGGTGACTGCGGAGCCGCTGGCATCGTGCGGGCAGCGCGTGTTCGGTGTCAATACACCGGTCGATACCGAGCGGTTGTGTAAAAAACAAACTCCAGGCTGAGCGTGCGAGCAGGGGTGCTGCCTACGAGGCACGTTGTTTTCTCTGCAGCTGGAAGATGATGTCCTGCTTGGGATGTCGTGATAAGTGTACGGACTGGAGCGAGTGCGCAAACGCTCTCTGGATACTGCCAGGGCTGGTGGGTTTGGGCGGTCCGGAGCAGAGGATGGGGGAAATACGTGAGAGGTTCTTGCGGCAGAGGGAATGACCTGCGAGCCCACACCCACAGGGCAGAGCTTGTGGGTCACTGCGCGGCAAGAGACTGGGGACGGCCAAACCGCACACAAGGCTCAGGCCAGGAAGGTTTCTTATCGCGGCAGTGGTTCCATGCCGAGCTCTGGAGCTCGACGAGAAGGGTTCCTCAGAGGACAGCTGCATGGAGGCACCCTCAGGCATTCTGGAAGCCCGGTTTGCTCCCCACGGACGAGCCGTGGTCCCCCAGCACAGGAGTATGTGGAGACGGGCCTGTGGAGAAGAAGGTGGGCGATGCTGGGGAAGAAGAGGGAGTTGTGGGACTAGAGCCCATCTGGACCCTTCAACGGCTCCTGGGGTGAACTTTTAACACTTTCACCCGAATGGATGTTTCTTTAGTTGTTGGAAGCATCACTTGGTCTGTTCAGCCTGGAAGAGGCTTCCCCACGAAGGGAAGCGGAGGGGCAGGCACTGATCTCTTCTCCCTGGTGACCAGTGGCAGGACACAGAGGGGATTGCCTGAAGTTGTGTCAGGGAGGTTTGGGTTGGCCCTAAGGAAAAGGACCTTCCCCCAGAGGGTGAACAGGCACTGAACACGCTCCCCGGGGCAGGGCCAGGGTCTGACTGACGATGGCCGTGGGTCCCCAGAGGCCGAGCAGGTCGGCAGGAGCCCTCCCGGCCGCGGCGCTGACTCAGGCGGGCGGCAGGCGGCGCCTTTAAATGTGCCGGCCCGGCCGCTCCGCCTCAGGTGCCGCCGCTGCGCTCCCGCCGCCTCCCCCGCCGCGCACCGCGCCTGCGCCGCCACCCGCTCCGTGCGCCCGGCTTTGTGCGGGCCCGGCCCGAGCGAGCGGCGGGACCCGCGGGGTGACACCGACCCCGGTACCGACCCCGACACCGACCCCGACACCCACAGCACCGCCAGCACCGCCGGCCGGGGCGCGGGCCGCCCGCCGCCCTTAAGGTGGATCGCGCTTAAGGTGGAGCGCGGACCGGGCGTTAAGGTGGATCGCGCTTAAGGTGGACTCTCAGCGAAGCCGCGCCTGCCGGCGGGGGGGCCGGGGCTCGGCATGGGGAGCCCCGCCTGAAGCGGGGCCCGAGGAGCCGCGCCGGCCCGGCCCGAGGCGGAGGAGGAGGAGGAGGAGATGGGGGAGGCCCGCCGCTGAGGAGCCAGCTTCGCCCCGGCCGCTGACAATGCCCGGCTCCCGGCCGCTCGGCAGGAAGAGGCAGCCCATGGACGAGGGCGAGGTGGGAGCGCAGCCCGGCGCGGAGCCGGCGGGAGCGGGGCTGCTCCGGCTGCCGGCCGCTCCTTGGTGCGGAGGGGGGGGGGGGTGGTCAGACGGACGGTGGTGGCGGTGGCAGGGGGGGTTGCCCCGTCGCGTTTGGATTGGGAGAGGTTTAATTTTCTTTAAAGGCAGCTCCTTCATCACCGCCATCCTCCTCCTCCTCCTCCTCCTCGTCCCTTTGCAGCTCTGAAGCCGCCCCGGCCGCAGCCTCCCCGCCGGCCCCCGGGACCCCCCGGCGCAGCGCCATGGAGGCGGTGGGAAAGTTTGAGTTCAGCAGGAAGGACCTCATCGGGCACGGAGCCTTCGCCGTCGTCTTCAAAGGCAGGCACAAAGAGGTGAGAATACCGGCTTTCTTTTTTTTTCACCCTTGCTTGCTTGTTTGTTTATTTATTTATTTATTTCCTGGCCTGGGCCGAGCTGGGCAGCGCGTCCCGGTCACCCCGTCCCCGCCGGCTGCGGTCGCTGTTTCCAGCCTGGGCATCACCCCGGGCTCGGGGCAACCCTGGAGATAGCAGACGTGTTGTTTGTTGTTATTTATTATTGTTCTCTTTGGAGTTTTCTTTGGGAGCAGGCGTGTGTCCTGGCAGGTGGTTTCACTTTGGGGCTGGGAGGCTGTCTGGGGGGTGTCACCAGACCCCCCCAAAACCCGCCCTCACCTCCAAAATAAAGGGAGGGTGGAAATCCCTCCACACTGTCTGTTAAGTGTGTAGAAAGCCCTTCCTTTAGTTTGGGTTGGGTTTTCTAGGGTTTTTATTTTGTGTCTGTGAAGTCTTCTCTTTCTCCACTTAATTTTTCCAGGAGGAGGAGAAATCTCATACTGGTAAATAAAAGGAAACCAATCCGGCAGTGGATTTTCCATCATTAGGGCTTGGGATAAGCTGTGGCTCCCACAGTGCGTTTATTTCTAGTGATTAAATAAGAGGATAATCGCCATATAAAGTAGTAACAAAACCCCAAACCTTGGGCTTTTTTCCTTGGGCTGACAAGCATAATTCGGGAAAGGGCAAGTCTGAACAAGTGAGGGGTAGGCATTAGGATGTGAAGCGAGAGGCCTTTACCAGTGCTGTAAGACACTTTGTTCAATAGTATTTGTAATCTGTTAAGAGGCTGCTTATCCTCATGTAAATTAATGGTGAAATTTACATTTACCTTTGCATTGCATGTGCACTGTTTCAGAAACCTGAGCTGGAAGTAGCTGTGAAATGCATTAACAAGAAGAACCTTGCAAAATCACAAACTCTGCTGGGCAAGGAAATAAAAATCCTTAAGGTAAAGGCAGACTGACTTGTTTCCTTCAGTCTTTTTTCTACATGCCCTTTGTTGCTCCTATCTTACAGTCTTTTTTTCCCCTCTTTCTAGGAATTGAAGCATGAAAACATTGTTGCCTTGTACGACTTCCAGGTAAATACATTCAATTACTTCAAAGCATTTTGGATTTGGGAAAGGTTGAATGGAGTTTGCAAAACTTCAGTTTTTAACAAATGTTTTGTTTTCAGACGTGTATTCTGGGGGGAAAAGTCTTCTGATAAGTTAGGGAAAGATAAACAAACACTGTTGAGCAGATCACGTGTTAGTTGTTGGCTGGACCGTAGAACTTGTACGCAGTTGGCAGTTGAAGTGGGAGCTTCTGTTCCCAGGATGTAATGCAGTGTGTGGTGAATATGTCTGTGGTGGAAGCTCATAAGTTCTCAAAATGTTAGAAACAAAATTACAGTGGTTTATTTTCAGCATGCCCACCTTTGATTTTCTTTTTCTGGTCTGGATACACTCCCTGAGAAAATTTCTTTTTCCTGGGCCATGTTAAAATAGTGTGAGCATGACTTTGTGGCATATGATTGTCTCCAGTTCCAGAGGATTTTAATTTGCATTTTTCTGTTGTCCTTGTGGCAGTCACTAAGTGTTAAAAATTGCAGCAGGCATTTTTAGATTATTGTGGTTTCCCACAGTTGCCTTTTCCTTCAAAGTCAGCCCTGAAGATCTAATCTGAGGGGCTAAAACCAACCCGCCCTGAAAACGAGTTATCCAATGACTTTTTTTTTTTCCTGTTCCTTGAATATTTAGTTAACTTGCCCAGTGACCCAGAAGGCTTTTCCTTAGACATTTGCGATGCCTTTTAAAAAAACGCTGCAGGATGCAAAGCCCAAGGTGGAACAATGTGTTTGGGGGTGAGGGGCTGGTGCGTAGGTGGGGCTGGGGGGCTGATGCTGAGTGACTGCTGTGTGACCACGGCCTGGGGTGGCTTATCGGGAGCCTCCTGCCCTGTCGCTGCTATCACGTGTCCCGCAGCTCCGCCGTGTTTGTTGACATTCCTCCTTTTCCCGTGGATTGGCTCCGGTGGCTCCCACGTCAGCCCAGACACGAATCCCGGTGCAGCAGTGCCTGCCTGCAGTGCCTTCTGGGGGCTGTAGTTCGGCTGTGTCAGCCCGGCCAGCAGCACCCCCGGGGCTGGGACACCCCCTGTGTCCCTCCCTGCAGGAGCAGGGGGCTCTGGGGAGGTGCTGCTGGGCCCGGGGGTTTGTTTGGGTGAGAGGTGGAAGTGCGGGTTGTCAGGTTGCTCTGGGAGGGAGAGAAAGCTGCTGGGAGCAGGTTTGCTTCTTGGAAATATCCTTTGGGTAGCTCAGCATTGCTCCTGAGTGGCCCTCCAGAGCTGGGCTGGCAAAGCAGTGGCTGCCTTTGGCCTGATGTGTGCTGCACAGTAGCTGGGAAAGCTTCCTCCAGGCACAGGCCACTTGGGGCATTAGATCTCATGGGTTTTTTTCCTTCTCTGTACTTTCTAAATTTGCTTAATACCTTTTTGCTTGAGGGAGTGAGTGGCTGCTCCTGCACTTCATCTGTAGTTTGCATTTGTACAAGCATTTGTGCTCATTGTGCTCATTGCAGACCTTTCAAAACTTCTGCTCTGTTCCTCTCCCTGCTTCAGGTTACTGCTGGGTAGGAAGCAGCTCAAAGACATTTTCTGCAAAAGGAGCAATTCTTTCACTGTTACAAATATAGCAATGCATTATTCTCCTTTTGTGATGGGCTTTAGTTAAATCCTGTGTATAGCAGTGTGGTCTGATGAGACTTTCACAAGAAGCTGTGCTAGGTGCCACAAAACAAGAACTTGAGACTGGTCCGGGGCTCAAGTCATGCCCAGGTGTATGTTCAGTTACCAGCTTTGTCAGAGAGTCCTTGTATGACCTGGGTATTTTGATGTCTCAGACAAAACGAGATGATTTAGGGAGCAGTGGGTGTTTTATAGTGCTACCAGGGCGTGGAGTCTCCTCTGGTGTGAGGTGATCAGTCACCAGACTGTCTGTGGGGGTCCACCCACACAGGTTGTGTGTGTAATGTGTCTGAGTGTTTGGCCTGCTCTGGAGTTGTAGGAGAGTAAATTATCTACAGAGGTAAAAGTGCAGGTCTGTGGAAGGCTGGCTTCTGCCCACCTTTCCTTACTGTGTAGAAAAGGCTGCTAATTACTCGCCTTGCTCTCCCAAGACGAGATCAGTTGCTTCATTCATAGCTGCGTGTGTATTTACCCCCAAAAATATATTTGCAGTTAATTGAGCCCTTCCTCGTAGGCTTTCTAAAACTGAAGAGGTTTATTCTTGTATTACAACATCATAGAGCTGAGGGGGAAAAAAATGCTTCCTGTGGAAGTTAATGTTGCCCTGTAGCTTTGTCTGTCATTGCATTTTGTGTCCTCCCTCGCTCTGCTCTGCCTGTCAACAGTGACTCTGACTTTTACTCGTGTACACAAGGAAATGGTTACCAAAACCACAGTGGCTGTAAGCAAGTGATTACACCCAGTGATGCTTTCATTTGCATTTTCCTGGTTAAAAACTAATGTTAACCAGGCCTCATACAACACAAGATTTTTGATGTCATGCCAGATTTGCTTCAGACAGACACTTGCAGTGCTGATATTTAGCACTGACAAGCAGCTCTCACCCTTAGTTTATCTTCAAATTCAGGAAAATTGCTGTGCTTCTTCTCATGTCATTAGATCTTCGTGATATTGGTTCATAAATAATGACAGAATAAGAAGCTTCCTAGAAGTAAATGATACTGACAAATGTTTAATGCATAAAAGTGCAGTGACTGGACTTTTATAGATCCCCTTGCTGGAGTCCTGAGAGCAGTGTCAGAACATGAGAATGGCTCACAAAATGAAATATGCATATTCCCATTATTATGTGCTCATCTATTAATGAGAGGTGCTGTTAATACTTTAGGAGCCTAATGCGGGAATCCTCAAAAAGAGGATAAATCACATTGTATTGAATTTCTGAAAGTGCTGTCTGTTTAGTGCCTGTTTGGAGTTGTGATGCAGGTTTTTCCTAGGCACAGGAGATGTTTGGCATGCAGTAAAAACTCTATTCTGCCATCTCTGGGGTGCATTAGTACTTACTTAGCAATCCCTGACTCCTCAGGTGTCTTGCAGAGGGGCTGGAGTTGGGAACCCCAGTCTGCAGCAGTCGGGGGAGCTCAGCAGTCCAGAGGGACATCTGGACACCAGAAGTCTCTTTGCTCTGAAGGCAGCCAAACGAACTCTTGTTCCTTAAGGTGGAAATTAGTAACAACAAGGGTACAAATGATGGTTTCTGCCAGATGAGGACTTGGTATGGAAATGAGGTTTCTTGGAAAACTGATCTCCAGAACTCTGAGAATCAGCTCAGCCCTTCACACGCACTGACACTGGAGGGTTAGCACGTGTGGTCTGGTGTGTGGGACTTGCTTTGGTTTCCTTTGTGACTCAGGGCATTGGTTCTGTGATCTTCATTAGCTGAGGGGATTTAATGGTAGGAAGGTAACTCTTGAGCTTTTCAGGTCCTGGGAGCACTGTGTCCTAGACAGCTTCTTCCAGCACTACTGAGGACTAAGTTCTTACATGTAACCAAGATCTTTGGGCAATGGGAGATCCAGGGTGTTTTCTTCCCTGTGCAGTGCCAGCTGCCCCAGATTGAGTAAGTGTCAGCTGAAGATCTCACATGTGGCTGTGTTGGTGCTAGGGCAGAAAATCTGCTATTCCTGGGCATAAGTCATGCTTTGGATATTAGAAAGCATTTTCCTGTGTGAAATAGGAAGAAGGATTATTATACTAGTGTGTTTTCCCTAACTGTGCTGTGAGCTAAGCTTGCTTCTTTAAAGCAGCCTGGCTAGGACTGTGCTTGTGTGGGTTTTGTGTTGGTTTTCCTTTTTTCCCCAATTTTTGCCCAGGTGGGATGGACTGGTTGCTCCAGCACAGCTGCTGACGTCACACAGGGCACTGCTGTGACGTTTGTGTCCAGCCTGTGTTACCTGAGGGTCTGCTTTCCATAATTTGGTGACAGGTTGGCTGACTGTACTCACGAGTTTGGGATGAGCTGAGAGTAACGCTTAACTCACTCATCTAGCACAGACTCGCCAAAAATATTTCTGCTGGGATGACTGTATCACCTGGAGACAAAGAACACAGAGTCCTCGCAGTGCAGTTTTTCTCATGCACATGGATTAAGGAATGGGTGGCAGAACAAACACTTCTCAGCTTAGTGATCAGTCAGCCTGTGCTAGTGATAATAACAGCCTTGTTGTGTTGCTACTGTACTGCAAGTCCTTGTGATCAATAGGACTGTGGCTGCTGGGCTGTGGTGTGCTGTGCTGTCTGCACCGTCGCCCGTTCCTGACACGGAGCCTTTAGCTGTTAGTCTGCATCTTGTGTACGTGCCTCCTGCTGTCCCCTGGGACCTCTGGAGTGCAGTGTCCTTAGGTGTGTCCTTCCCAGTGCCCTCCAGCCTCATCAGCTGCAGCGCCGTGCTGGGGAGCGTGGTGTGGGATGAATCAGTGGTGCAGCAGTGTCACCTCATGCCTCACCACCTCTCGTGCCGCCTCACGCAGGATCTTCTGCTCCTCGGGCGCTGCTGTTTGGGTGCCCCATCTCGGGGAGGCAGGGCTCCACTGTGACACTTGGAGTGACTAAGGCAGCACTCTGTGTCTGGGAGATCGCAGTGCTGAGGTCAGGCTGCCTGGTTAAATCCTGCTTTAATTCCATCCCCGAGCGGAGCTGGCGGGCTGCCTGGCGAGTGGGTGTAAAGTGCAGGCTTCTCTGAGCTGCCAAGCAATCCTCTTTCTGTTTGTGCTGCGGACAAGAATGGGGTGTCTGCTGTCCTGCTCCGTCAGCATCCTCGCATCTGTTGAAGGGAATCACTGAAGACTGGATTTGGCTTAATTTAGAGCTAGAAGGGAAAAGGACAAAAACCCAACCACCCTCTGCCAGTAGTTTTGTAGGGTGAGGCTTGAGAGTGTAGTGGACCAAAATGGATATATTTGTGGAGAGTTTAGAATTTTACAGTCTTTTTTTTTTAACACTGGCTTCACTAGCCAAGCACCCCACTGTGCAGGTCACAGAAACATCTAGCAAATATTGACCACTAAATATAGACCTCAGAGGAGTCATAGGCTTTTTATAGAGGGAGTTGTCTTGCTGCATTTCCAAAGTTATGATCACTGTTTTACTCATCCTGTGTGTAAGGGACATACCTGTGTTCCTCTCACATGATTGAGGTGTCATGGAAGAGCCGGCGACGTGGTGGTTAATGGCCTCTAAAGCTCCTGTGGAAGGTAGCATTACTCAGACTATAATGACAGATTAAGGAATGTTTCCCAGGGGTAATCGGAAACTGGTGGCCTGTTGTGTTCGCAGTTTGACAGCAAAGCTCTGTAACGGCAGAAGTGCTGTCCGTGCTGCTCTTCAGGAAGGTCCCTCAGTGTTTCCACCAGGAAAATTTCCACTGTGTAAATCCTTGTGATGACTGAATGCATTTGGTGGGAGTGAGCAAAGCAAGGAGGTGAAGATTTGGAGGACAGATGGGAGGAGGTTCCTCGTGCTGGGTGGGATTAAATTCAGATGGAGAGACAGTGTTTGAATTTATTTTGAGTTTATTTATAAGTTCAAAGCAAAGCCTAATTAAAAGACTTAATTTTGTGGCTGGACTGAACTTGCCCCTAAACTGCAATAAAGCTGTTTCAAAAGCTCATCTTAATGCTCAAGCTTATCTAGAGAATTGAGGATACAGTTCACTTTCAACTGTCTTCCTTTCTCCTCTCCCTTTCCTGCACCACCTGCCTTCCCACCTGTTGATAAAGATTGAAAAGCTTTGCAGAACAAGCAGAGTAGCAAACAGAGGGTTGGTGCTCGTGGTAGGAATCCAGGCTGGATGGCTCTGGTTTGCTTTGGCAAAACACCTTGAGGAGCTCTGGTCCTTGGAAGTGGATGTGGGTCTTCCATGAGGTAAACTGCCCTCCTCCCAGAAGTGAGATACAGTGGGAAATGAGCAGCCAAGCACAGGGGTGGTCAGCAGAGGTGGTGGTCTTTGATCTGCAAGCAGTTTTGGTTTGGGTTTGTTTTCAAAATAAGTATGGGTGGTTTTGTTTGCTTTCTGTTGGCTGGGTGTTGTTTTGTTTGGGTATTTTTGCTGTTACTTACGTTCATGCAGCAGTAACAAATGGCAAACTCGGTGGAAAATGAACAGGAATGATGTGGTCTTCACATGCAAAGTTCCTCAGGTACAGACCTAAAGATATTTTACTTAAGAGAAAACATCTTAATTGTCTTCAGATGTTATGGTTTCTCTCTGAGAAATGTAGTAACAAATGTTTGCAGCAGAATCCAGCAGAGCCCTGCCCATAGATAGCTGTGGAACCTCTTCTGTTCTTGCTGTTTAGCAAAGAGATGCTTTATCTGTGCTGTATCTCCTGCATTATAATGTGCAGACCTTAAAGATCACCATAAACATAGAGATGCTGTCAGAGTGCAAAGTGAGGATCTCACAGCTGCATTTGTTTACTAAGCAAGGTTGTTTCAAGGGGGGCTGATAGAAATGAATCAAATTGCGCATCACTGGTTGCTTAGGGCAATAATGTTCTGTCTGTCTGCAGGAGCACCTGGCTTGTCTCCCAGCATCAGAGTAACAGGAGGAATTAGGTCAGCTGGGCTGGCATAGTAGGGATCAACCAGACTGTGTGGTTCGGGTGGGGGGGAACGAAAGATGCGTAATTTTAAGTCATTAGAGATCCCATTTAGCAAAGTGTCTTACGTGTCCAGGAAGGCAGAGCCTCCCAGCTGGGCTGTGAGAGCTGCTGGTGTGATGGGGAACCCCAGGGAACACAATGGGGCCGAGTCCTGTCACCGTGTGCACAGCTGAGCTGTGGGGGGACTTTCTCTCTGAAGGCTTCGTTTGTATTTGATGTTCTCTTTGTTTAGTTGGCAGTTGTAGCCAGCATGTTAAATATGTTAAAAATCACCCATTTCCCTGTCTTTTAAATACTGCAGATTTGAGCCCATGTTTCTCTGGCTTCCAATGACTGGATTTTTTTTTTCCCCCCTCTTAAATTAAGACCGTTTTTATTTGAAAGAAAACTCATGCTTTTCTCCTTTAAATTCCTTTACTCCACACCTTTGTGATAACAAGTGTGTTTGTTCTCTTAAATCTGGTAAATGAAGTCTGAAATAAATGGATGTAAAAGAGAAGACTTGCAAAGGCCAGTCCCTCATGCAGCTGCCACAGAAGACCTCAGGGAGGTCAGGCATTTTCAGAGTTGCTTAAAAAACAAACAAACAAAAACACAACAAAAAACCTGAACAGCTCCTGCAGAGTATCAGACTGTGTTTGGGATATACCATTAAAAACCAAGCAATTCTCAGCTTTATCAGTGGGACTACATTAATCAAACAAAAATCAAACTTCAGGACTTGGTCACTTTGCTTGTACTTGCACATATCTCAGTAAATTAATATGTCTCAGTGACTGTGATTCAAACTGAAATGTTCACATTCATACCTTGTTACCCACCTCGACCCCCAGCTCTCCTCCCACTACTCCTGCTCATTGGGCAGGCTCATAAAGTGCAACTTTATGGTATGCAAGAGTTTAATTCCAGTACATGTGACTGAGCTTAAGGGAATGGGGAATTCAGCTTTAAAAGTTCAGTTTATAGCATGGCTGTGATACAGAAAGGAGATAAGGAATAAATGCAGAAAAGCAAATCGGATCTTGATTATTTTTATCATTGTTTTTAGAATTCTGAAGTTTCCTCTCTTGGTAAGATTAACATAATGCATTGCCATGCACTGCCACTGCCTGCAGGGAGGGCTGGGGCTGGGCTGAGGGAACCTGCTGAAAGCTCCTGTCCAGTGGAAGGGATGGTGAGGTTTCCTCAGGTCATCCTTGGTGGGATGAGCTGCCTGGCAAACAGCAGCTCCGTGGACATGATGTTGTCCTGTTTGGTTTTTAATGTCATGCAGGCAGACTTCAGAACGGTTGCCAGGAGGATGGGAGATACTTTCCCTCCCTTCCTGAAGCCTGTGTAGAACCAAAGGACAGCCTTCCTGCTGTTTTTAGTCTGCGCTGGAGAACAACCTGTGCTGAAACAACTCATCAGATTTACGATAGAGAACATGTAGTGCCTGGACTGGGGCAGTGCAGACCCTTTTCATCACTGTTCTTCTGGTCCTACAAAAATCTGCCTGCTTCAAGGGCAGCCATAAACCATTTCTGTGCTGCAGGGCCTTCCTTTCTTGCTTTGTGCCTCTGCTGGTGCTTTGCATCCTGGGCAAGCTGGCAGGTCAGTAGGACGTGGAATGCAGTCGAGAGCCAATGCAGAAGTTTGTGGGCCTCTCTGGGTCTTGCTTTCTAGTACTTATTCCATGGGATCTACAGAAAGAAACTAGAAGCCCTCATGCTTCTGGGATGTCACAGATCTGCTGACCGTGGTAATAACACTGTCCAGTCAGTAGCAGTAGGTTTTATTGCTGGGCCTGGATATGTCAAAATGGGCAAAGGTGTAGGATGATGGTGTTGTTTGTCTATCAATTCCTGGCCCTTGTGCTTTTCTGTGACTGCTACTTTAGCCCCAGATTTATCACTTTCAGGGTAGCCCCTACTCAAGAGGAAAGTGGCTGCTGGTTCCTTATAACTTACTAACTCTCTTGGTGCAGGACTTTGCTGGCTGCACGACTTGAATCCCAAAATTCTGTCCTAAACCATGCTTTTGTCTGGCTGTGGAGCTGTGTTCTTGAGAAACATTTTGTGATATTGCATGTCCATGCAGAGAGATTATTCTGCAGTGAGTGCTTTCCTTTTATTTCTTCACCTGAGTTAATTGTTGTCTGCTGAATTGGAAACCCGTTCAAAATGTTCCTGAGTGCCTTACTGAGGTTCAGGAGGCGTGAGGAGGATGACCAGGGCTAGAGAATAGGTGAACACACGAGGCTCTGAGACATGTTTTTCTTTTCACTTGAGGTCAAAAGGCATGTAAATACCTTATAGGTGTTTGCTTTGGATCAGTTTTCCAAAAGGATGATGAGCATTGGTAGGTGCTCCCACACCTCAGATTGATGTTACCATTGTCTCTTTTGTTCAGTAGTTGCGTCAGGAGATAATCCTTGCATGGCATGACAGTTTTCCTCTTCAGGGGTTAGCCTGCTCGAGCCAAACTATGAGCCCCAGTGAAATAAAACAAAGACACTTTACTTTTTGGAAAGTTTCTGCCATCTCTTGAGAGCAGTGGGTTTGTTTTTGCCCACCCCAGCGTGCTTGAGAGGCCCTGCCTGAGCTGGTGGCTTTGCAGGTGCCATTGGTCTGGAATTGGCTTCTGTAAAGCAAAGTTGTGTTTATTACAGGCTGTGCTCATGGTTGCAGTTTCCCTGCCAGAAAGCAATGACTAGTGACTGTAGGCCAGGAAGGCACTGGCTCTGTGAGATCTTACTGGCAGGACAGGAGGATGCAGTGTGCTGTGGTTCTGCTGCAGTGAGTGAGGGAAGTAGCAAAAGACAAAAAAGGTGGAAAAGCTTATCTTTCTGTTGGTGTTATCTCTGCTGTCAGACCCTCAGCTTTGCTACACTGCTGTTGTGTTGGTGCAGTTGGTTAAGTCCCAGCCTCACTTACAGAGATCCATGTGTGCCAATTATCTTGGCTTGGCAGTGCCTCTGGGTGCTGTTGGAGAGGTGGTATAGGAGATATCTCCTGAGAGGTACAAGCCAGGAACCTTTGCCATCAGAGGGAGGCCAGCAAATAGGTTGATCTTCAGGAGGCTAACAAAACCAGCCTTGAGGACCCGAGTCCATACGGCTCCTCTCCTGCAGGCAGCAGGAGCCTTGTCAGCCCTGCAGTGCTCATCTGGAGCTACATTCATGTTTCAATTATTCCTCCTGCATCCCCCAGTCTTCCTAGAGAAGAAGACTTGTGTGAGGTGGAAGCCATCCTTTGCTGGTTTTACCCCAGAGCCCGTTACAGCACTGGTCCCTCACAGACTGGCGAGAACTCTGCGCTGCTGAGAGTCCTGCTGTGTTGTGTCATCAAACGTCCGCTTTCTTTTCCTTCCTGAGCACCTTTCTAAACTCGGTGGCAGGGGTAGAGTGCAGAGGAGGATTTTTCTAAGGAAAATTCCTCTTGCTGACTTTTTGAGCTGTGGTGGGAGGATGACTAACTGTGGGTGCACCCAGACATTTCCCTTTGGACACACCTAAACACACACTTTCCAAGAAGAAGATCATGCCACCTTCCAGTATGGGTGGAGAGAAAATTTAAAGGGAGACAGGGCTGCTGGGTCTTGATGTCCATAATGTCATGCCTCCCAGTGTCCCAGTGAGGAATTTTAGCAGAGCACAGTCCTGGGGTGATTCATGGTGTACTGCTGAACGAGGTTTCTTCCCGTCTTTGTCCTCCATCAGCAGATGTGTTATTTGTAGACAGCAGAGGCTGTTGCCTATTTTTACACTCAATTAAATTGTAACTTCATCGCTGGGGCCTCTGCTGCAAGAACTGCAAGTCAGGCAATGATCCAGACTGATTAATTATCAGCTTAATGCCTTTGGCAGAGGCCTTTTGCTGCTATTGTGGAGCATGGTCAGGGTACTGCTGCACTTTTGATGAGAGGAAAAGTTTGGGGGTTGTTTCTGTGTCATTCCCTTCATTGAGCTTGTTTAGTGACAGGATTAGCCTTGGCTGCACCAGCTGGCACATGTGAATAAGAGGTCCAGAGGAAATTATCTGTGGTGCTTCTTGGACATGAGCCTCTGCAGAAATTCAGCAAACTGTAACACTTTTGTTGTTGCTGATATGGAAACGAGTGGGTTGGGCGTTTTGGTGCTTTTTTTTTCAGAGAAACTGGTAGCTTGCAAAATTTGGCTTGCAGTATTTTTTCCTTGTTTTGTTAATGAACAAATCATAAATACAGTGGAAGGATAAAAATGGACAAGAAATAGTTTCTGCTGCTAAATCAGCTTGAGAGAAGTCCATCAACCCGTTTGAGAAACCAGTACTCTCTTTAGACAGCTGAATCTGTTGTAACCAGAGTAAGCTCTACTGGCTTTTTACAAACAAGAGCTGGTTTCTGGGACTCTTCCTGAAATAAATGTTTCATTTTGTTGGCAAAATTCTACAAATCTCTTACTGGTAACTGGGTCTTGAAATGCTGAAGCTGCCAATGTGGAAGTTGTTCTCCCTGCTACAGGCATCTGTGATCTGAAAATACCCTTGCTAGATGTTCCTCTGCTGTGTTGGGTGTGTGTGCAGCAGGGAGGTGGAATGTTCAGAGGGTGCAGTTGCCAGGGGCTGGTTGAGAGAGCCATCTACTTCTTTCCTAGAAGCCTTTTAGGCATTGCCCTCTTATCCCACCAACACAGGGTGAAGAGATAAAACCACCAACCACCAAGGTCACATTTTTGGGAAGTCGAACATCTATCTCCCTTGCCAGTGAAGGTCCTTGTTTAACCCTGCTCATCGTATGCTCTGGCTGCCAAAAATCGATGGCTGGCTTGATGATGTTTGTTTGCAGAGTCTTTAAATAATGTAGAGTGGAAAAACAACCAAACTGCTCAGTGTACATTAGCTGTTGGGTAACAAACCATTACAAATATCTTCTGGGCTTGGTTTGTGTAAGCTCTGCTTCCTCTTCATTTTTTACATAGGTAATAATATACTGAGCTTCCCCAAACCCTTCTGTCACTACACATATTCATGTACAGAGTTACTGAGCTGCAGTGATCACAACATGTTTAGCCAAGAAGTGTCCATGAAAACTGCTGCTGTTGCAGTGGTGAACTCGGTGTGGGCTGCAAAAACCACTTCAAACACTTCCTTTGTGCCCAACAGGTGCCTGGTACTGAGCTTCTTGAGCAGCTGCTCAATGTTTCTCACATTTTCTGGTATATCTGGGCCTGGAGTTCCTGCAGAACTGAAAGTCTTGGGTGTCTCTCATCAACCTTGGCTTTCCAATGTTCCTGCTTAGGACAGCAGGAGCTGGTGGGCTTTGAAGACTCCTGAACATTTTCCCTCAGTGCTTTGTCATGTGCAAAGCTGGTGATGATGCTTGGGATTTTCTCCTTGCACTGCTTCCCTTTGACTGGTGCTTTTAACCACAGCCTGGTTTCCCACTTCACCCAAAGTGTGTATGAAATTGGATGACTTAATGTGTGCTGCTTTCAAACGCAGAGGTTGGAAAACAAAGCCTGTTTAAAGTAGTGCTTGTCATGCGAGGAAGTGCAACAAACGCCTTCTTGAAGTATCAGAGAAAATTGCTTTCTGAACAAACAAGGGGACTTCAAAAAGCTCAGCTGGGCTTGGCAGTGAGAGCAGCTCTAAGAGTCGAGGGTGGCTCTGGGCTCTGGTGAACACTTGAACCCGCCCGGTGCCTTGAGCCCCTCGGGGGGAAGGTGGCTGTGCCCCCTGCAGCTGTGGCTTGAGTCTCTCAAATCACAGGTAATTCAGCTTCCTCCTCTCTCCCTCCAACCAGTCTTCCAGCCAACATGTGGAAGCCCAGATTTCGCGTTGTGGGGTTAAAAGAGGACGGAAGAGAAATGATGAGAGGTGCGGAGGACTCGAGGCGTTGACAAAGGCAGGCAATTTGGGACAGGCTCGACAGGAGGTAGAGTCCTGTGGGCAGAGCAAGATGAAAGGGGCTGAGAGCAGACACTGGAGACTGCTTGGAAACCAAACAGCTCGTAGGGTGGATGCTGGGGATTTTGAAATGATAGCTGGGCTCAGAAGAGGAATCGGGTAGGCAGGTATCTGAACAGCCTGTAAGTGAAGTCATGCTGCCCCAGAGCCATGGAAATGAAGTCTCTTGCTCTCTGCCACTACTTTTAGAACTTCTCTGCCCACTCAAGCAATTGCTGCCTGCTCATGTCCCTGGCTGGCCTTGAGTTGAGGAATGACTTCACAGGTTTTTATGTAGTAGGTCTGCTTCTGTCCGACTTCTGCTTCAACAGCAGGATTTAGTCATTAGGCCTTCTGGGTCTGCCTAGGGTTGAAAGATCTGCCCATTTTCATGTCTGTTCTGCCAGGGGTTTGGTGGCTCCACTAGCCACGTGCCAGGCAGCTGCTGGTGTCACCACGTGCTGCACAGCCACCAAAGTTCCTTTTGTGGCTCTGTGGTGCTGTATGTTTGTGGGGCACTTCTCCACACTATCCTGGGATTGTGCTGTGGATATACAGTCTTGTACATGTTTTCTAAGGGCAGGGGCTGGGGGAGAGGGTCAGCTAAAGCAGGCGCTAAACTCTCAAGGTGGGAAGAGCATCACAGGGCAGCACCTGTAGTGAACTTAGGAAGATGAGTGTTTGACCTGGTCTTAGCTGGTGTTGACCCCCATGATAATTCAGACATCATTACCCACCTGATAATGGCACTCTGTTAATGCATGTGGAAGATCTGATTGGCCAATGTTGCATTTTTTACCTGAGATCCTTCCTTTTTTACCTGCAGTTGAAGGTGAGTCTCTCTTCAGCCACGGGGTTGAATTGCAGGTCCCAAAGTTGCATTGCTCTTATCTCTCTCCCCAGACCAGAGCTGCTCATGTGGGCATAGCTGCTATAAAAGGGCCCAGTTAAATGTGGAAATGATTAAGGCTCTAAGATAGCAATGTGCCAGCATCTGTGTTGCGTGCCACTGTTAATCCCCAGGGCCGGACAGGACATGAAGACCCAAGCCACAATACGGGAGATCAGCTTGGTTAAACAGATGCACACTCAGAAAGCAACAACATGCTTAAATACCTGATATTTTTCAAAGTAAGCAATCTTCCAGGAATTAACCTTTAATGTTTTTGCCCTGTCTTCAGTCAGACTCATAACAGAGCACAGATTATCTGTTTAAATGTAAGTGCAGCAATTAAGTGTGTGAAATATTTCAATGCATAAATCCCTTATTTTTCCATTTTCTATTTCCCCAGGAACTGGCAAACTCTGTCTACTTGGTTATGGAGGTGAGTGTGTGTCTTTTTTTTTTTTTTTACCCTATTTCCCTCCCTCTATTTTAACTTTTTAAGCCTGTTTTGAGCAGACCAGCGTGCTCACAAGTGGTGCTTCCTGCTGGCAGTCTCACCTGTGATGCTTTGCTAATGTAATCTGCGGCTGCAAGCCTTTGAGAGGCAGAGCTGTGTGGGTGCAGATAGCAGCAGAGGGGTTTTTCATATTGCTGCTGTCAGAAGGTTGTGCTGGCACAGGCTTAAGGAGTCAGATGTTTTTCCTCGGGGGTCAAGTGGGTGCTCCTGGGTGGTATCTGCCTCAAAGATACGTGGGGAGGGAATTTTCTCGACACAGCTTACCCGCAAAGCTTGGGAATGTTTTCTGTCCTCTGCAGTTTTCACTCTGAGGTCTTGTTGACTTTTCTTAACACTGATGTGAGGAATTCCAGGTTCCAGCTGTGGCTGCTCCCAGGTTTTCCTCAGCCAGCTGGTGGTGTCTGCAGTGGAACCCTCCTGCTTTGTTCTGGTTTTACCTTTCTCTCTGATGTGCACCAGAGCTGGTTAATGCTGCTGTATCCTAACATTTAGGGGGAATGGGACAGGAGAGGAACTCACAGGAATTGGGGTTTCCCTGCCAACTTCCGAATACGTAGTTTAACAGGTGGGATCACTTATGTTTAAATACTGTGATAAGCCTGCCATCCTGGTGAAGTTTACTGTTTTTTTTTCTTTTTAGTCTTTGATTTGCCTTACATTAACTGAGCTTTCTGTTCTGTTTGCAGTACTGTAATGGTGGTGACCTGGCTGACTACCTTCACAGTAAGTAGAACAGTATGGAGGATATCCTCTGTATTCAGAAGGAAATGCTGACTGGTTTAGCTCATTCAAGTTTCTGGGGCTTGTACAAGATCTAAGTAAGCAGATTGTGTATATATATTTTTTTTTTTTCTTTTTAAATTCCTGCAAAATAAAAGAGTATCACTGCCCCTCTTCTGAGAGGTTCACCTTTGGTAATCACTTGAAAACTGAGAATCCATTACAGTAAAAGCTGGTCTTGTAATCCTTTCTATGCAGGTCATAGTGACTGTTGTCAGTAGTTCTGTATTTTAGTTACAATGGCCTTATAGGCTAAACGTATTTTAGCACTGCTGGGGAACAAGGTTTGTCTTTTCTTGGTCACTGGCAAAAAGCTATTTATACTGAAGCCTTGCAGTTCTGCAGGGCTGGATTAAAATAAGATCCCAAGAGTATATTTCACATTCTTTAAGTTTACCCCTAAGGGTGTTCCCACATCTAGGGCAGAACACATTTTCCATTTCAGTGTACTGAGGGTGACTGGTGTAGCCACTAGTGCTGTGAGAGGGTGACAAAAACAACTGACTTCAGGGTCTTGTGGAGACTGCAGCACAGGTACCTGGGACTGTGGTACCTTGAATAACTTTTTATGAGACTCAAGGGTGTCTTTGCCATCAAACCAAATGGAAAATGCTTTGCCAGCTCTATTGCTGGGACTCAGGCTTCAGTCTCCCAAGGTATTTTTCAGTGGAGCACATGGCACAGGATCCTGGCCCTTGAGAAAATCACCTTGCACCTGAGTACCTAAAATAAATAGGATGAAATGTTTAACAATTTACTTAGCAGCAGTCAGACTTCTTTATTTTTTTTGTTGCCCTGACTGAATTTTTTTTCCTTTAAAGTTTCTTTCTTGATGTTTTGCATGTTAACTAAAAGATTACTAAATGTAAAGAGACAAGTTTAATCTCATTTTCTGTGTGGCTCTGGGTCATGGTTAAACAAAGTTTGTTCACATTGTTCAAATTAAAAGCCAGTCATCTGGGTAATACTTCAGGCTCCTTATTGAGGTATGTGATGCCTGGAAATGGCAGAAATTGAAGGATTAAAAGCTAAATTTACATTTGCCCCACAGCAAGTGTTGGTATCCCTAGAATGATTATTTGGGGCTTGATGCCAGCATGTTGCACTCTATTTATACAGGCTAATGAATTATGCTTGTGGACTTCAATTTTCAGAAAGAATTTATTACTTGAAGGGGAAAAAAAAAAGAATATTTCATTTGTTTAAAATAATGGGTGAGATACAAGTAACAGGCGTTTGGTTTTTAAAATGCAGGTTTAGTGTTCTTTGTGTCAGATAAGGGATGGTGTTTTGCATCCGTTGGGTGTTGCTGTGCTTGAAAAGGAGCATCTTTGGTGCTGGTGGAACACTTCCAAACACTGAGGATGGTTTTGTATTTGGTACCTTCTTTTTCCCTTTGAATACAAGTGCAAATTTTATTAATAAAATGCATTTTAAAAATAGTGAAGCTTCAGTTTTACCAGTGCATGGGCTTTGAAAGCAGAAGTTTTTTAGCTTTCATGCCCAGGAAATGAACCTTGCTGTTAAAGCACTGGGCTGTGCACTCCTGTTGGCAAAGCTGTGTGTGTAAGCAAGAACACAGCTTCTGGCCAAATGACTTCTGGAAACAGGGATTTGTAGGAAATCTTTCTGTTCCCACTGCTGCTTCTGTGTGTGCTTTGTCATCTTCTCCCTTCAGCCACCCCCCGTCGCCAGAAAAACCCCAGGAACAAAGTGAAGCATGCAGTTAGTTAGGCTGTTAATACAGCTCACTTCCTTCTCTAGCAATTGAAATTACTTGGGAAGCTGGTGGTTAGTTTGAGAAAGTGATGGTGAATTTTATTTTCCAAATAAAATTCGTTTTCACCCCAGTTGGGTTTGTTTGAGTGTTGCCTGGGGTACGATTTGAGCCTCCTCTGCCTGAGTTAATTTGAGAGAGTTAACCTTTAGCTCTGTTTTTACCAATAAAATACATTACCTTGACAACTCTAAAGAGCAGCTGTTGTGACTGGGAAACTGGTGCTTACTTTTATTTTAACTCTTAACATCTGTTTGCTTGCTGGTTGCCGGTGAAGGGAACCCAGCAGGCACTGATTTCCAGAGGGAGGAGTCAGTAAGGGACTGCAGTTAGTTACTTCTATCACTGCTGCAGAGATCTGGGTCTTCCAGATCCCAAAGCCTACATGTGAGTGTCAGCTTTCTGCATTCCCCCTCACTCTCCTTTGGGGTATCTCCTCCTTCAGCTCCTGCAGCTGCTCAGGGTGCTTTTGACAGGAGTCTTTTTTCTTTTTTTTTTTCTTTAATTACTGAAAGCTAATCTTGGAAAGTTTAGATTTCTTCCAGGCTGTTTCAGTGGCACACAGGAGGCTCATCTCTGTTGAGTGGTTATTGTGCTGCTTCAGTTATTTTGATAATTGTGTGAGGGTGTTTAATTGCAGCATCTCCTTTCCACTGGCTCCTCAGACGTTTGTGCTGGTCGTTCCTGTAACACTTAACCAAGCTGTGCATGCAAATCCCCTGTTTCTCGTTGAATGAGCTGCTTGTAAGCTTCCCCATCTCCATTCTGCCCTCTAATTACAGGCATTAGGCAATATGGTAATTCCATGTTGAATCCAAAGGCACTCTAATTCTCCTTGTCTTCATAACTGGAGGACGTGCATATGGGCACGTTGCAGTGCTGTTGGCCAGACCCTTCTCTTGGGCACAACCCAAGGTTGTGTGTCTCAGCACAGCTTCTCTCTTGATGGTGGTGTTGTCCTTTATGGTACAGTGCAATTTCCCTGCAGGGAGATCTCTATGCATGTGGGTTTAAGCCCATCATGGGGATGTGTTGAGCTGAGAGTGGCAGATCTCTGAGTGTGGTAGAGTTGTGGGGACTGTTACAGAAGTGACCATCCTCTGTATGGGAATAACTGGAATTCTGTGTCCTCAGGTACTTAGGAGGCCAGAGCAGACTGGTCTAAAATTCCTTCTTAAACCCTGTGAGTTGCCATTGACGCAGGCTGTTATGGGCACTTCACAGGAGAGCATTTTTGACCTTTCTCAAAGCTGTTTCTTTTGAATCAGAGCAGGGTATTTCTTGGTTTGACCACAACAGATGCAGGGAGCTGTGATCTTTCTAGTCCACCCCAAGTGGGACCCTTTTGCAAGCCAGAGGTGTGAAGCACTGCTGTGTAGCCTTTTTCCCCTCCGCAGCCAGGTAATTAAGAAATATCTATGACGGAACTTGGCCTATCATGAATAAATCTCCTGACTTGTACACAAGACTTCACAGCAGTCCTGCTGGCCATGCTCTGCATGGGTGGAACTCTGGGCTAGGTACAGGCCAGGCCCCAAATAAATCAGCATGGTCTCAGACTTAAGTGCACCTACTCTTGGATCAGCTGACTAGGGCTGTTTACTACACTTCACCTGGCAGCCTGAACATCTCAGCACAGGCTGACCAGGGCACTTCTTAGGTCATTTCATCCTTTTTTCTACGCCTCAAGAGCTACAAGGCACAGAGGCCCCACGCCAACCCAGAGTAAATATTTGCTGTGATCTACTGACCCTGTGCAGCCGCTGTTCCCAGGGCAGAAAGCAGAGTGCCTCCTCACTGAAGTGGAGCCCATGAAAATAAACACAGGGATATTATTGCTTCTCAGTAATGGCAAAGTAGGGCTTGTGAAACAGCTCTCTCTGCAAGAATGTATTGCTCACCACAGACATCCCCAGGGATGCCCAGACTTTAGTGCAGGCTTAGTATTTGGCCAGTGGTTTCCTGACGAAGATGAGAATATCCCCTTTTTACAGGGACAGAAGTACAAGTTCCCTATTTGGGATGCAGCAAGGAAAGAGTTGTTTTGTTCTCCACTGTTTATTTTTTTTTGATGGCACCTATGTTGAATGTGTTTTCCATATCTTCTACCCTCTGCTGGGTAGCTGGTCTAGGAGATCTTTTGCAGGGGAATCTATCTGCAGGCTCAAGACACCAGTTTAGATTCAGTACTTTTGCAGGGCTGAGAGCTTTGTACAGAGTTCTGTGGAGCAGAAAAGCTTAAATTCTGCAGAAACTAATAGTTTAGAAGCCCTGTTTTCTATGGGTGAATGGATTTTTTTCTGATCTTGGTAGCAGTGTTGTTTTCAGTATCATGAAGAGTTGGGATCCACATTAGGGAGGCTCAGCTGGTTTGCTGAGGGCTGGTGGCTAGTTCTGTGTTAGATTTATAGCCACCACATTATATAAAGGAGAGAGGGTAACGCCTCAAAGTCGTGGCATGTTGTTGGGACTGCAGGTCAGGACAAGGCTCTCAACAGAGGCAGAGTGTATTTAGCCAGGAGTTGGTAATTGCCTGTTGGCTTAATAATAAGAATTGCCAAGTTTCAAGCCTTGCTTCATGCCTGGGAGATAAGACAGCCTGTCCGTTCCTGGGCCTGAGCTGAATTGGGCAAAAAAACCCATTGAATTCTTGCTGTTTTGTTTAAAGATGGTGTTTTAACCATTCCTGAATAGATTTCCTTGAATAGAAATCAAAGAAACACTGCAGAGACCTATTTGGAGAGAACACTGAGCACAGCTAAGGGATATTGGACTTCTAATAGGCAGAAAATAGTATGAGACTGAGTAGACTGAGAAAAGTCAGCAGGAGGTTGGGGAAAGCCTTGTTAAAGATGAGGCAGCGCTTTTTGAAAAGATGCAAGTGGGTTTTGAAGACTTGCATCTGAGCTGCCTCTTAATATCCTTAAAATCCCTTCACAGAGTCTCCCCTTCTTGTGGAGGAGTCTCATGAACTCCAGCTGAGTGCCAGTCCGTGAGGAAAAAGGCCCAGCAAGGGGAGAGGAACTGTGTCCACGTGCACTGGTCTCACGTGTACGAGTCCAGGACCACCTGATAGCTGTGGTGACACTTTAGCTGTGTTTGTGCCTCCTCCCAGAGCAGTGAGGTTTGGGAGTGGTGGGAGTTTATTTTCTATTCTAAGTGCTGTTTAACTTATCTGTGTCCCTTGCTGCTTCCCATGCACGTATTTTAAAAGTTAGATTTTTAATTTCCTGTGTTGTGTTAAAGCTGTGTGCAACCTCAGCTGTGTTTTCATAAGGATTCCTCCCTCCTAGCTGACTGGGTAGAGTGGTGTTTTAAAGCTCCTGCCAGCCTGTTTTAATGTCTTTACTGGAGAACAGCTGGAAAAACACTAATGAAGTCCCAACTAATTTACAGGGACCTTTTACAAAAGAAGTTATTTTATTTAGGTGGAATGGTGCTTGCCTGAAGCCTGATTTGCTCAGTGACTGACGAGGGGGCAGGCTGGTAGCACTGCTGATCCTGGGGTTTGTTCAGCAGCCTGCTCCCAGCTTTGGCAAGAGTTTTATATGTATAGTTCTTAAAATAACAAGAGCTGATGTCGCACTGCTCTGATTAGAAGAGCCAGTTGAACATTATTTTAATCTCCTAGATGTTTATTTTCAAACTACAGTTCTTGAGAAGCCCATATCTCAGGAGAGGGCACTTCAGAGCTTCTGTGTTAGCTTTTGATTACTATTATACTCTTTTTTAAAAGTTTGCCTATGAAAGCATTCTGAGACGTTCTTGCTGTGTTTATGGATGCAATGGAGGGTGTCAGATGAGGGTTTGAAGGCTGTGTTGTTAGGTGTTTCACCCAAACACTGGGTTTGGGATTAGAATTGTGGTTTGGTCTAGTGCATGGGTTACGATGCACAAAGGTTAGGCCTAGACTTGGATTCATACCCCAAGTTACAGATCCCTGCTGGCCATGTGCTCTGACTGACTGAATTTAACCTGCCAACCCCTTCCAGGCCCAGCACGAGCCTCAGTGACTCTTGCAGGAATCCTAACTGCCTTTCCTCTTAGCTCCACCTTTAGGCCTGGTCTTTGTGATAAAGCTCTGACCATAGCTCAGAGACAGCCACAGCCCTGCCCGCTGCTTGTCTGGATCTGGCTGGCAGCTCTTGCTGAGGAAAGCCCCAAACCTCACCAGATGTCACTTTTGGCTGCAGTTAATAACCCAAATTCATCACCCAGTGCTGGCCTGAGTTCAGCATGAGAGACTTGGGGCTGAAAAGAGCCCTGACCACAGAATAAGCTGGGAATGCAAACGCTCTCCCTTGTTGCCTGTAGGAATCATCCAGAAATGGTGTGTGGGGAAAAGACATCACACGTGGAAATAAAGATGACAAATTATGGCTAATTGCTGTGAGAATCTGCCCTCTGGGCTCCTCAGGGAACTGGCATTGTAAGTTTTTCATCTGTGGTCATTTTTTAATGTATTTTTTTCTTCCTTCCCAGCTATGCGGACACTTAGTGAAGACACCATCAGGCTCTTTCTCCAGCAGATAGCAGGTGCCATGAAAATGCTGCACAGCAAAGGCATCATCCATCGGGACTTGAAACCACAGAATATCCTCCTTTCCTACGCTGGAGGCAGGAAATCCAATCCCAACAACATCCGCATAAAGATCGGTAAGACCCCGTTCCGAGTGTCACCCTCAGCATCCTCAGGAGGGTTTGGTGATGGATAAGTGGCAAGCCTCAATCTTTCTTTGGGGAGCTGTCTAGGAGGAGAAAAGAATTGCTACCCTTCTTTTAAAATTCTCCAGCACTTTTCATCTTCCTCCTTTAGTTCCTCTGCCTTCAGGTGGCTCCAAACAGGAGGAGCAGAAGCTTTTCCTGCTCTGCCACGACACAGGCTTAGCACAAAGGAGTGGGGCAGGCCTTGCTCTGCCCCCAGATGAACAGTGCCTGCCTCCCTCAGCAAAAACAAACACCTTGGTTGTGATGTACCCTGCAAGCCTGAGGAGTACATGGTCCAGGGAGTATCTGCCTGTACCAGTTCATTAGTGACAGATGACAGTGTCAGTCTTGTAGCTTGAAATATCTGGTAACCTTGAGAGAACCTCTAAGTATCATATGATCAGATGCTCAGTAACCTGCAGAGGTAATTTGTCTTGGTGTTCCTTGTCCTTGGCTTTTCTGCTGTGGTCTCAGCTTCCTGTCCTGTTGCTGGGGTTGACACTGTTAGAACCCTCCTAAAGGAAAAGAGGAAGACTCCTCTCTGTAGGGCTGGCTTAGGAAGTGTGCATGGTGGTGGGTAGTGGTTTGTCCTGGGTGTCTGTTACACTGAGCCTTTTCAATGGAGGGGAACTTTCAGTTCCCCAGATGGAAGGCTGAGATAGCAGCAGATGAACTGCTTAGTTATGAACTGTCACCCTCTCACTTGAAGTCAAGAGAGCTCTCCCAGATGACAGTTTGAAGTGCAGGCAAATGGGTAGAAGTGACTGTTTATCCCTGAAAAACAGATGGGAGTTTGTTCTTCTGGGCTTTTGTGGCTTGGTGTGTCCTCTCCTGGTGTCTGTACTCTGCATTAATGACTAGCACAGGGATGTTGCTGTTTAAGAAGCGAGCTATCAAAGCCTTGCTGAGATGGGATGGGTGCTGTGAAAGCAAAGCAGAAAGACTCAAGTGGAGGAGGTGCAGGCTCTCTAGAACTGGTGTCTGACCCTGACCTGTTTCTGTCTCTCTCTGTAGCTGACTTTGGGTTTGCCCGGTACCTGCAGAACAACATGATGGCAGCGACATTGTGTGGTTCACCCATGTACATGGTAAGTGTGGTTTGCCTACATGCTTTCCTGTGTTGTTCTTGCTTTGCTCTCCCCACCAAAAGCAAGGCTTTGTTTTTCTCTAGTCCTTCCCCCAAAGGTGAAATTTTATCTACTTGTCAGAAACCAGCTATTACATAGGGAGCTTCCTAAAGTTCTGGCTGCTGGTAATGTCAGACAATGGGTGCCTGTGCTGTCGTGTAATTTCCAGATGAGCTTTGGATAAATAAATGGACTATTGATTGTTGTCTACTCCCAGAAACTGCATCTCCCAGAGGTCACCTAGGCCTCTCCCCTGAAGGCATTGGGAAGTGCAATGTCTTTCCTCTGCTGTGAGCGAAGCAACAACAGCAGAATGAGAGCTGGGGAGATACTTCACATATCTGGCTATTTGAGGTGTTGCTTCCCTGGAGAGGAGCCTCAGTAAATCCCTCCTTCAGCAGGTCCTTTTGAGACAGAGCAGTTCCAAAAAGCTGCTGTGACCTCAGCCTTTGCAGTCACATTTTTTCACCAAACCAGTTGCTTCCTGGATGACTTCTTAGATTGTGAAAGAGATGTGTATAAGAAACCAAATGATCCCTTTCACCCTCTCTGTACTTCCCACTCTGGGATCAGCTTGTGATGAGGTGATCTGTTATTTGTGCTTGTGGAGCAGCAAGGTCTCAGTGTTACATCAAGTCAGTGAAATTAAAAATGACAAAACGAGACAGAAATAAAAATGTCAGAGGTAGATGTGTAATAGTTCCTGTGGAGGTGGGTGTCTGAGCTCAAAGAAAAACATGATGTGGGTCAATTTAGGTTGAAGTTTTAGGAGGTGCCCTGGGGCAGGAGGCACCTGATTTGAAACATGGTCTAATCCACTCTGAAGTGTTTTGTCTGTAGTCTCTGGGCAGAGTTAGGCTGGACTGTGCTGCCCTGCACAGGGGTGGTGCATTTGGTAGTCTGTTCCACAGTACTAACCTAAGCAAAACAGGCTTCCTTTCCCTTTTTTGAAGCCCGATGTTTATTTGAGCTATGCTATATGTGAAGATGATGTAACTCTCTTCTCCTATGAGGGTTTCCTGAATTGTCTATTTTTAGTGGTACTTTTTCGGACTCGCTTGTGAAAGTAATTGAAAACACCCAGCTTAGGGCTGGAGGAAGCTAGCAATGACATTTTTCTATTTATTTTTTATTTTTATTTTAAACAACTCTGGATGTCACAAGGAATCTCAGTGTTTCATGTTGTTCTGTGTTTACTGATGGATTTGAAGGAGGATGAGGAGGGGGGGTTTGGTTGGGATTTAGGGAGTGTTTGAAGTCTGTCCCTACTGCTATTGTGGATCTTGTGCAGGAGCCCTGGGAACATCTGCTGGCAATGCAGGCCCTTATTCCCTGCTTTGGGTCACAGCCTATTGCTGCTTGTTTCATTTTGCTCTCTTAAAAAAGAAAGGTATTTTACCCCCACCAGAATGAGCTTTCTGTCTGAATCCCAATATGATCCATGTCATGCAAGACTTGAAATTTCCTTGTGGAGTTCTTATCCTGCTTCCTTGGCTTTGTTTGGTGCCATGCCTGCTTCCCTTACAGACAAACCGAGCTCCTGTCCACAACTTGTTTGTTGCCATTATTTTTTTTTCCATTATATGTGGCCTTTACTTCTAACAGAGCTAGAAAATTGATCCTGTTCCATGCTGGCAGCACTGCAGTGAAATCTCTAGACATAAACACGTGGGATTAGCCAGCCTGCCCTTCTGTCCCCCCTCTGCTGCTGCTCCTAAGGCACACTCCTCCTGAGCCATGGGGCTTTGGGGGCTTGCACTGTCTCCAGCTTCTGGAACAAGCCTGGCAGGGAGCAGCTGAGTGCAGGGCTGAGATGAGAACCCAGAGCCTGAGGCACAGCAGGGCTCAAGCTGTTGGACTGAAACACAGAGGGCTGCCTTTGAACCCAAACTGTGACCTTGGCAGCAGGCTCTGGAGCTTAATTAATGTGCTGCCATCTTGGGCTAAATGAGGAAAGTGCTGAAATGAAGCAGCTCATGCTGGAGGCTGGAGCTTAACCTGTGTAGTGTGAGCCTTGGCTGCTCCTCATCATTTACCTGCTCCTTGCTTTGGCTGAGAAGATCTGGCTGTGCCATTTCACTGAGGCTTCTTCAGCAGAAAATGGTGCACTGAGAAGGGAAAGTACTGAGTTTGCCCAAAATACCCAATACTGGAACATTATTTTTATTCCTGAATGAAAGTTTCTGCTTTTCCCACTTACACAGGGAATTGGCCCTTTCAAGGTAGTATTAGTCTTACTGGGAGCAAATCTTTTGTGGTAACTGGGGAATCCAGCTCCTGAGTTTTTAAAGCCTGATAGTGACTTCTCTTTCTTGGAGCTGCTGGGGAAAAAAAAAAAGCTACATGTCTATATAAAAGAAATTTCTGTTCTCTCCCCAAAAAGGCACCAGAAGTCATTATGTCACAACACTACGATGCCAAAGCTGACCTCTGGAGTATAGGAACCATCATTTATCAGTGTCTAACAGGAAAAGCTCCTTTTCAGGTGAGTTGCTTAGATCTGATTTTTCTGACTCTCTCCTGATTTTTTTTTTTCCTCTTTTTTCCCTTTAATCCAGTTTCTCAAAGGCTTCTGTCATTATAATGTCAGCTCCCCTAGATCCAGCCTCGTGAAGGTCTGGCTGTCCAACACCTTGACAGTGTGGTGCTTTATATGTTGTAATGCTGCATGTGTTACTAGAATATGACTCTTTTTCTGGTCTGTATCTCACTGAAATGTATTTCTCAGTTATAAATCCTTAGGAATGGTCATTTATTGAGAAAATTACCATGAATCAGTTAAAGCAGTGGGGTTTTTTCAGGCCTATTTACAATTGTACTTAGTGTATAATTTATAATTATTATAGTTCTGTTGTGTATGGAAGGACAATAAGGAAGATTGTAATTGCAGGTTAATGTTCAGGATGATTTGGTGGTAACTGGTGTATTGCAGCTGAATCAACTTGGTTTTCAAAGCAGTTAAGTAGAATCTTATCAAAAGGATCTTATCTGTCATCTCACAATGCTGCAATCCCTTCCAGCCTGAAATGTTTATGTTCATTGGGCCCAAACCCCTCCAAATACAACACAGTCCTGTAAAACTCCACCCTGTATTTAAAAGCCATGACTTCTGGATGAGCTGAAATGTATCTTTTTGTGAACAGCATTCTCTGATTGTAAATTTTTGAATGGTGGAGAATTCACCACAGCCTTATGCACGTCCCAGGATTACTTCACATATTTTAATCACACATAGCAGGAGTTCCTCTATACTCAGTGTGTTTTTCTTGGTCTCAGTCATTAGTGTGCCACACTGTGTGTTCCTTTCCTTCTTCCATGCTGAATGAGATCTCCAGACTGTCCCTTGCAATTACTCTTTTAAAGTATTGTACTTGTCAGGTTTTTTTTTTCCTTGCTGTCTTAAAGCACAGCAGAGATGCTTGAATTGCTGTTACTTGTTTGCTTCTCTAATGTGTGAGCTCTGTAATCTCTCATCTGTGGAAAAAGACCTCAGATTTGCATGCTGATGTGTCAATTCCATGCCTCTGGAGTGCTTCTTCAGTTCCTGAGATCAGTTAGGGCCCACGTGAACTGTGGCCCTCCATCTCTTTGTCCTGATTCCCTAACAAAACAAAATGGAGGAAAAAAAAAACCCAAACAAAACCCACCCAACCCCCCCCAAATTAATAAAAAGGGAATAAAAACAAAAAGCACAAATAAAAAAATCAGTCAGGGCAAATCTGTGCTCATGTAATTAAGCAAATGTCATGAAGTGCAGGACTTTCTGAGCTTTAGTTCCACAGCTCTTTAGGATTTCACACAAGGCCTTGCATGTTTGTGCAGTTACATCATCAGGGCGGATAAAATGAGTTCTGAATCTGTTGCAGGAAAGGGTGGGCAAATACAGGAGTAAACTAATGGTATGTTTTGGTTTTGTCTCGAGCCAAGAACACTTTTTTCCTTCAGGGTAAATTTTTCCCTGCTGCTGTAAGAATCTTCCATCCCAGTGCTTTCTATTCTGTCTACCAGCTTGGTCTGTGTTTAGAGCAGGATTTCATTTTCTTTGCATGTTTCTTTTTTTATAAACACCCCTAAAAATGCACTGAAACTTCTGAATGGCTTCTGTTTATTGGTGTTGGTCTCTTTGTTTGAGAGGAGAAAATGACTGTTAGGATAACACACAAGTATTTATTTTCTTTTAAGAAAAAAAATGTGGGGAAGGAGAAAGCAAGCTTTGCCTGCTGCATAGGAGAGCCTGGCACTCATTCTTCCTTGTCACTTGGTACTTTTTAGTCTCTAAAGGCCCTTTGATACTGTGCTCATTCAAATTACCTGATTTCTGTGGAAAGAACAGGTGGGTTTTTTCATTGGTCACTGAGGGATGTCACAGAAATGTTCTGCTGAAAACATTTATTCCTATAGAGGAGACTTCCACAGGAAATAGAACTGAGTATTAGTCAGCTTCACTCAGCTCTCCAGCCAAGGTTTTGGAAGGGCAGATGGTCAGAAAACCATCAGTGTCCTGCCTGAAGGTGTGTGCTCAGGCTCACACAGAGGGGAGAGCAGTCCTGTGTGCCCGTGTCCCTCTGATCGAGCCATGGCAAAATCTACCCTGGGCTGGGCAGGGAAGGGACACTTCAGTCCTTTCCCAGCCACTCCTGACCCTTGCTTTGTGCTTGCCTCACTAGATAACCTCTCTTTCCCATATACATCCAACATCTGTTGGGCTGGGAACGGGGGTCATTTGTTCCTCTGTTTTAATTTTTCCCCACGCCCTTTCCTCTTTTGGAGTTTGGATTTGGAAGCTCAATGCCAGGCCCGTTAGTTACTGCAGGAGCAGCTGTGGATTTGTTTGATCAGGGAGAAAGAGGAGCTCAGCCCAGATGGTTCTCTGTGCCCCATCTATTTGTTTTGGCCATGTGTGTCACAAATTGCCTTGGAGCTGTGAGGTCCAGGTAAAAGAAGCCTGTCCAGGGCAGATGCTGGGGAGCTGGTTAAAGGTTAACTGGCTTTCTGCCTTTGTTGGCATGACTGTGTTGTAAGAATTTGCTGATGGCCGTTGATCAGGGAGAAACTGTTGTTTACAGGGCATTTAGGAGAAAAGAGGGGTAGTGGACAGGGGTGACAGGGACACCCTGAATAGCAGTGAGTGCTTTTGGGAGGGATGTCTCCAAATGGGTGGGGAGGGAACAGGCTGATTCCACACAGTGCCACCAGCAGACCCAGTTGTACAGGGAAGCCAGGAACTGGATTTCTGACGTTAACCTCTTCAGGCTAAATCCTCACCGTGCCTTCCCTCCCAGGCTGGCAAGAACAGCCCCTCATCCCTGTCTGGCTGAGATTCCCATGGGAATCTGGAGCATGAAGCCTGCTGCATTTGGGTGCCCTGGCTGTTGGCTGCACGAGCCAAGCAGGCACCTCCAGGAGGCTGCAAACCAGAGGGACTCTGGTGCTATCTGCGGTGAGGAGGAAGGAGCTGCCTAAAAATAAAACAGGGCTTCGAGGAGATGGGTTAGATGAGGAAAAGATCAAATGTGTGGAAAGGCTGAGGCAGCTGTCAATCCAGAAAATGCTCCTAAATCAAGCCAGAGATGTGTTTATCTGCGTGAATGTGATTTTCTGGCTGTCTCAGAGTTAAAATTAACTATAGCTGGGTCACCCAAGGCAATTTCCCAGAGCCATTCCTGTCCCTTCCCTGCCTGGCTGCACGCAGACAAGAAAGAAGCTGCTGATGCTCAGATGTGAACAGTTGGTAGGATGGCTGGTGAAGCTTTCTTAAGGAGCTTTTTGTATTAAACATGCCCATGAACAAAACAGTGAGACTGCCATAGGGATGAGATTAATGGGATTCATAATCCCTATAAACAGATTTGCTGAGCGCTGTATTAATGTGGAATTGTTAATTTGCCTTGCCTAATAAGTGGTCTGCACTTGCATCTCTGCATTTCTGTCAAGGACAGGACTTGAACAGTGCATTTGCTGGTCATGCTGACCAATACTGGGAAGTGCCTTGGGAGTGTAGTGGTTTCCTCTCGTCCTTACCTGAGCTGAAAAGCCTGGGAGCCCGTGCCCACTGTGAGGTGGTGCAGGCTGAGTGAACAAGGCACAACCAGAAGCAAAGCTGGAGGCAGAGAAGGAAAAGATTTACACAGGGTCTGAAACAATCTAAAACCAATCTAGTCCTTGTCAGATGGTGTTTTAAATATGATTAGTTAAATGACCTCAATCTCTCTTTTTTTGTGTGTGTGGGGAATCACAGGGATGTTTCTGGTGGCTTCTGTTGTGTGACCCCTTTTAAAACTGGGCAGCTCTTGGTAAGCAGCCTGACCCCCAAGCACGTGTACTTTGTGTCAGAACTGTCTCTGGCAGTAGCATGGGTCCCTTTGGGCATCAGATCCTCTAAGGACCATAAAACCTGATTATCTGCTGTCTGAGCCTTTGCATGAATCTTCCAGCTCTTTCTGGATGTGGTGCACTGTGGAGCCAGGGAGCAGGGAAGTGACATAAGAGGCCATGCAAGTTTTTCTGCCTGGTCTGGCAGCTCTGAAAGAGTTAATCTGCCTGCTTATGTCCTCGTCCCAGCTAGCTGTTAGGTGAAAAATTAATTTCCAAGTCTGGTGTACCGAGTTCACTGCTTTAATTCTGAGTTAATTCTGTCTGCATAAGTACCAGGATTATGTGTCACTTATAGCAACTGCCATGTTGGGAAACGAGCCTTGAAGAAGACCAGGGAAGGGATGATTTTATACATAGAATTGGTTAGGCAGGCTGCTCTTCTGTTCCCAGATCTGTTCCTCTGGACTGTCCTGTGTCCATGGGGGCAGGAATTCCTGGCAGTGTTAAGTTATTCTGCTGAGACTGGGCACAGGGATTGACTTCTTGCTGTAGTCAGTGAACCATTGGCTTTTGGATCAGTGTTTGTGGGTCTGATCCTGCTCTGTTGGCAGCAGAGAGAGAAAACATCCACAGACAGCTAAAGAAGAAGGTTCAGGGGTTGTTTTTTTTGTTTTTTTTGTTTGCTTGTTTCTGGTCTTAGGGCTTTCAGGTCCCCCAAATGCCAGCCACTTTGCTGTGGGACTCTTAACAAGCAGAGGGTGTTTGCAGCAGCTTTTCAAGCTTTTCCCTGGAGCTGCTGAGCTAGAAACACCAGTACTTTTATTTTTTTTTTTGCTTTCTAGCATATCTGAATCCCCTTTCTGCACCTCCAAATCCCCAAGGAAAGGATTCAAGGAACAGAGCAGATACCACACACCTGCTATGAAGTGTTGACGAGACAGGGCTGTCCAGGGAAGGTGTGAATGCCTCTGGCCCTCTTCTGTCTGAGTGCTGGGCTTTTGCTTTGCCCAAGCACAACAAACCCAGTGCTGAGTGCTTTTGGAAACACCCCCCCTGCCTGCTTTTCACATGCAATTCACTCGCAGGCAGCCAGCACCGAATGGGATTTGGCAGAGTTATGCTGAATGCCTTTGTTGGCTCAACATGTTTCCACTGCTGCTGGGGACAAAGTAACAGACTGGCATGATTGAATTTGCCCAATTGTCTCTATATATAGAAAGGACAGACAAAACCAGGACCCATTACACCAGGGCAGCTGCTCCACAGTAACACGAGAGGGGGACTGAGGGTGTGAATTGACCTGCTGCTGTGTCTCCTGTTCGTGGGGAAAGCTGAGCTGCCCATTCTGCATCCCTGGGGCTGACAGATGGATGCTGTCCTGCAGGTAGCAGCTGGCTCTGTGTACCTCCAGTGGTCTGGTTGTTACCTGCTTCAAATGGGCTTTTTCTGGGGTTTTTCTTGGGCAGGCTGTGTCTGCCTGGAAGGTAGGTTTCAAATTAAGTCCTTAGCTTCCTAGAAGAAGGAATTCCAGTGGCATTTTTACTCTGTTACAAATGTTTGTGTTTTTTTCCATGATTCTCAGAGCAGCACTGTTTATTGAAAGGAGAGATGAGCAAAGTGTTTGAAGGTCCTAGTGCTTTATGAAATGCATGGTGACAGCAGGAGAGCAGTGGGCATGTTCCTGCAAGCCTGGGAGCCTTCTGCCAGGAACAGAAGTGTGTGACTCATTTGATTAATAATAAAGTTATGTGAAGATGCAGTTGTTTTTACCAAATTAATGGTGGTCCATGGTTGTCTGTGCTGGGCACTCACTAAAATGACTCGCTTCCCCCAGTATCTGTGTCAGAGACCAGCCTATCATGGGCTCTAGGGAACAGCCCTGCTGAAGGAGAGTGGTGTGGGTGTGTAGGAGCAAGTGGGGATTGTGCTGAGACAGCAGGATGTGGAGGAACAGCATCCCTTGAACTTGTACAAAGAGGGGGGGGACTTCATTGAGGATTTTCTTTCTGTCCAAGCCAGTGCATAGAAACCCTCTGTAATGAGCTGGGCTTCATATATGAGCTGCTTTTAATATATTCTGTCTTTATTGCCAGGAAAATTTCTGACAAAACAGTGTTTGAAGTAGATCAGAGCCTCATTGTATTTGTGAAACAATTGAGCTGTTGCAACAGGAAATGACCAGAGCAAAGAGCCAAGGCTTGTGTCCCTCTGATGTGAATGAGCCCTTCCCTCCCTGTGCTGGAGTTCTGCTCCTCCTTGTGCCCTGTGTCTGTCAAGCATATTTTTCATCACAGAGCACTGTGGCCAGGCCATTTGGTGCAGTGTGTGTTTGCCTCCTTGAAGTTGGCCCCAAATTACAGACCCAGGTCTGCAAGGGGAAAGGTGTAAAATGGGAGTTTTCCTGAACCAAACTGAGTGGAAGCAGTTGGAAATTTCGATGCAGTTTGGCATCTGTGTAAACAAGGTGCTTTGCTCAAGAACATTCGTTTTGATGGGTTGTGGAGAACGAATTTCTTCACCTTCTGTTTGGGTCCCTGCTGTGTCTGTGAATGGCAGAGGATGTGTTGTTGCAGAAAAGACAACCAGGTAACCTTTAGTTTCTTCCTTTAGGAATCCCATAGCACTTCTTGGTACAAATCAATAGGAGAGTTGTGAAGCTTGTGTTGGTAAGGCTGTGTAAAAAAATGCTGCCCTGATGAGTACTACACAAGTGTGTTGATATTAACAGCCTTTGAGACTCTCCTTTGCTTTCTCTTGAGGTTTTTTTACCGAGCTCTGTTATCCTTAATTTTCATCTTCAGCCAGAGGGAGTAGGTGATGTTGAAACAGCATCTTCTGTGGCTGCTTTTCCAGCCGTGCTCTGTTAGTGATATTTCGATGGCCATCTGCAGATTGGCTTGTCTGATTTGCCATTTTAAGCATCTTAATTGACCTTAAATGCTTCTAATTTAGAAATAGAAGTAGGTGGAGGGCTTGAGGGTTTGTAGAGCCTGCCCTGAACATCAGGAGAAGCTGTCTGTTGCCTCCTCATTCACACTTTCCTACATACTCTGCTGCACCAATAATTGATTGCAGATGAATCTCTCTGATCTTCCTCCCCTGTTTGTGTGTGCCTTCATGTCTGTGTCATGCCAGCCAGCCTGCTCTGCCTTTAATAGAAGAGACTCAGCCTAAGCAGAAAAGCCTGAGACACTGGGGTTAATTTACTGGCCTGTATTATTCATTGCATGAAAGCAAATGGAGAACTTGTGTTAGGAGATTTTTACGTGTCTGTGCTTCTCTACTGGTGATTTTATTTTTAACCTCAGCCATAAACCTCTTGTGCCAATCCCTCCCCGCCCCCCCCCTTTTTTTTTTTTTTTAAATCTCATCTCTCAGAATTTGGAATCTTGTCATCAGCATCCCACGCAGTTGTGTATATTACTTCACAAATAAAACAGGAGCTGTGGCTTGAGACCTTCTGGCTTCCTGGAATTAAAGGAGAAAATCCTAATTCAGTTGCTGTTTCTTCACGTTCCCCCAGTCTCTCCACAGATCCTCTTGCCCATCAACAGGCTCCCTGCCCCTCTTCTGAACTCCCTGCAGCATTAATCCACGTTCCCAGCAGGATCTGCCATTTACCATTTGGGGCTCCTCACGTATGCAATTATTTAGTCTCCTGGGTGAGGCTATTTTAGGCCAGCTCAAACCTGAGCATCAGAGCCCACTGCAGAGAGGCTCAGCCCTTGGAAGGGGAGAGCAGGACAGAACCAGGTCAGGGACAAAATGGCAGCAGGCTGAAATACTGTATTTTCACAGGGCTGGCTTTTCAATCTAAAGCAAGCTGCAGGTTCTCATTGTCTGTGCTGGTCCAGCAACTGAAAAGTGCCTCTCTGCTCTTCAGAGCTGCTGTGAAATAGAAATGTTAATCCCTCTCCTTCATTGTCAGCTGCTTCATGTACTGGTTTCTCTCTCCCGTACAGGCCAGCAGCCCACAGGATCTCCGCCTCTTCTATGAGAAAAACAAGATGCTGATGCCCAAGTAAGCATTTTTCCAGTGTTGCTGCTTGTAGGCACTTGTTTACCCTGTGTTTACACCTGTCCTCACATGCTCCTGGCTTGTCACTCGGGGAGGTGACTGAAATATTTGGCCACTTGCCTTTCCCCATTCCTTACACCAGCAGTGATGTGGCCCAGAGAAAATCAGGCAGCAGTGGATAGCCAGAGTTGGTGTTCTCTCTCTCTGCAGACACTGCTGCTCCCCTACATTGCAAAAATTCAGGATTCTTAGTGATTCCAAGAGCCAGCTGGTGGACCTGTTCCACACATGGCTTCCCTGAGGCTGAGAGCCTTGGGAATAGCTCATGGCAATTATGGAAACGAGTGAGCAGCCCAAGTTCAGTCCCTCCTGTAACCTGCAGTACCTGACTGCAGATCACATTGCCATTTCTCACGTGTCAGGGCAGCAACTGCCCGTGTCCATCCTGCTGTGAGGGGGAAACACTATAACCTGGATGGAAATGGACACTGCAGCAGTTTCCAAGGGGAAGAGGGCTGCTTTCGTCCCAACAGGGTGTATGTTACCTCGCTGCTCAGTGCTGTGATTTGTCAGGGTATTTTGGTTTTGTTGCTGTGGTCTTTCCTTTTGATCTCTGAGCTCCTAAAGCAGAAACTCGTGCCTGCTCTGAAAACCTCAGCCTGGTACAGAGGACAGGAGTGAAGGTCCAGATTAGATATCCAAAAACTGGAAGGCCTTTTTTTAAGCAGAAAGTTAACTTTGAGCTGGCAGAGCTGCTAATGCAGCCACATATGCAGAAAGTTCAATGGGTTGCTGTATATGGATTTTTCTTTTCCCTTATCAGTTCAGACAGCTCCGAGAGATAACTAGAAGGGACTGTCAAGAAGCTGGAGCTCTTATCAATGGCTTGTGCTATGCAGTTAGTTTCCCTTTAAGTACTCCTTTTTTGATCTGGGGAGAAGGCAGATTTCTACCAGCATTAACTCTGGGGCATCTGCATATTCTCCTGGATTGAACTGGAGGGCTTGATGGAGTAAAACACCCAAAGAGAACAACTTAAAGCAAAAATGCCACCACATAGTTGGAGTTGGATAGCCTGTGGGAGCAGAAAGCAGACCTCCTGCTTTTCCTCACCTTCGAGGCAGTCCCTCTTACTAAGAGAGAAATTAATCCCTACAACTAATCAGCTTCCTTCAGCGATCCCGCTGCCCTGCTGTTGTTTGGCTCATGGTGCAGGCGAGGGGAGAAATGAAACTGGGCTGTAAGAGGAGAGCGTGTCTGTACTTGTAGGGATTAGTCCTTCTCCTCTGAGTCCTTTGCACAGCCTGCATTCACCGTTTTCACTTATCTCCACTTTTGAACTACCAAACTCCTCCAAAATTTAGATCCAAGCCCGCTGGTTTTTTTTGCTGTTGACGTCAGATCTGAAGTGGCCTTTGCGTAAATGGCAATTCCCTGCTTTCCAAAGTCAGTTTGTCTCTAACATGGGCTGCAATCTGTGCTATTCCTGAGTAAACATGAATAAACTGCTTGAGAGCCCTGCCAGCACAGGATGAAACACAAAACTACTCCAGAGATCTGCTCCTCAGACTGCAGCAGTGCTGGGATTTGGTTTCATTTTCCTTGGGGCTCAGCAGGCTGGCACCCACCTCCCTGCCATGGCCTTGGAAAGTGCTGTGTTTTGGCTTGGGAATGGGGTGGGGAAGAAAAGCTCATTAAATGCTCCCCAGCAGGCCCTGCCTACACAGCTGGTGCTGCTGCTGACAGGTGAGGAGCTGTTCTGAGCATTCTGGGGAGCCCATGCCCAAAGGCCTCACAATTTTGGCAGTGCTGACCTTAGTAGCTAACGTTCATCATGCTGGTTTGCGTGGCAAAGTACATCCCAGATCGTGGGGGGAAGAAGGCAGATTTGTTGCTTATCTTTAAAAAAAGGTGGCCTTGGAAAAATCAGTGCTTGGAAAATAGAGTAGCAAAACTTGATGCTTCAGATTTGGGGGATAAGAGGAGATAAACAGGCTGTTAGCCTCGTCTTCATCTGTGTCATGCCATCTGAAGTCCGTGGCTTGACCTGCCTGTTTGTTGGCTTTTGAAGCCATACCAAGGCTAAAGCCATGGCTGGGAAATGGGCTCATTTTGGGTGAGAGCTTTGTGTGTCATGGATAAATAAATGATGATGATAACACTGCAGGACTGCAGGTCTCCAGCACTAATGTATTTTTCAGAAGACTGCTGGCTGTGGTATCTTGGGTTATCCCATTACACAGTGGGCTTCCAAGGGACACTTTCTGCATGAGAGGCTCAAACTGAGCCCCAGTCTGCCTGCATGCCTTCCAGAGTCCTGCTGGCCCTCCTCCTGTGTCCGCCTGAGAAGGCACACAAAACCATTCTAGCATTAGGGATGGAAAAGCAACTCCTCCAGTACGAAGAACAATGAGGAATGCTTGTCACCATTCTTTGTTCTAGGAATCACTGGCTTAAAATTCCTGCCCCAGCAAGGCCTAGGGCTTCCTACTAAAATAACTGGGTAGTACTGAAACCTATAAACACAGACCTTACCTCCCATCTCCTGTTTCATTGAACAGGAGTCTGGTTGTGCTAGCTAGCACCTTTTTTACCCCCCCTCCACTATTTTGTGCTAGTTTCTGTTTTTACCCTGGCTGTGGCAGGGCAGATTGGTGGAGATGGTGTAGGAAGGGTTCTTTCTCCCAGCATCAGTCGGGCTTGCCCTCAGGGCGGTGAGTGGTGCCAGCCCAGGGAAGGGCAGCCCTGCCTGAGCCCCGTGTGAGATACTGAGCAGCTGAAATTACTGTGCTGGGCACACACGTGCCATTACCTCAGCTGACCCCAGCGTGGGGAGAGCCTGGCAGAGCGTGGGGCCATGCTGGGCACAGCCATGACAAACAGAGTTAATGCTGAGAGGAGCTGGAACCACCCACGCTCTAATTCGGAGAGCTCTGCCCCAGCCCAGCTACTACAGCCCCCAGCAGCACTTCTGGGGATGGAGGGAAGTGAGCAGAGCTGAATCCACTTATGCAAGAGCTGAATTCCGCTTTCCCTGCCTTAATCCGGTCATTTATTCCCTGCATCTTGCAGTCTGCTGGGGTTGGGAAGGGCTGCCCTGGCCTCTCCTCCGTCTGCTTGTGGGGCAAGGCTAAATCACTGTGCTCTCCAGCTCTTTTGTGCTCCAAAGGCCATGGAAAAGAGTGTTTTCTTCCTAACTGTTCTAAAAAGTGGGGTAATAGCTGCATGAATTTTAGCTTGCTTGTGTGGCAGATGCTCACATCTTAGTGGCCTCCAATTAATAAGTGCTGTATATCAAGGAAGCAAACAGACAAAGGTTGCTTGCCAGCCTTACATAAGCTGCACTGAAAAACAAATGCCTTAATCAAATGGTAGTAATTTGTGATACATTTCACCACCAGTGTCTTAAGTGGAAGCTTCCCCTTGGAAACTGCTTCATTTTAGTGCCCTCCTTATTCCCACTAGGGCAAGTGGGAGAGTTTTAATTTATCATATGTGATACTGCAGGTTGAATAGGCTTAGCTGAGAACCAGAGGGGTGACACTGGCACCACTGTGGAAGGGAAGGATCTGCAGGTGCTCGTGGGAGAGGCCACTAAAGGCAGATTAGCTGTAGCCTGAACAATGACAGTGGGGAGTGAAAGCCAGAGATGCAAATAGAGACGTTTCAGTTCGGCCTCCCTCCAGTGAGCTCCTCATGTTCCTGGCCCAGCAGGCACACAGACTTTGCATTTGCCAGTTGCCTTCCTGAATATGTAAAAGCAGTTTAAGCAGACTGCAAGTCTCTCTTATTTTGCTTTTGTTTGCAATCCTAGCATCCCCAGGGAGACATCAAGCCACCTGAGGCAGCTCCTGCTGGGCCTTTTGCAGCGTAACCACAAGGACCGCATGGACTTCGGTAAGACCTCCTTCCAGTTTTAGTTCTGCTGCCTCTCTGTGCATCTCGTGTGCTGTGGCACCTCACAAACACCTGTACTTCTGGATTTCACATGTGCCTTGAGGGTTGCATGGTCCTGGGGGTTTCAGTATGTGTGCTGGCAAGGTCAGTGCTGATTTCGGTACAATTGTGCACACCTTCAGTGTATGTTTGTCCCTTGTGTTCCCTTTCATGGCTTCTGTGTTTTAGCTGAGCCAAAAGGTCTGAAGAACCTCCTACTAAAGTCCTGCCCTAGAGGAAAGCAGGCAGAGGTGGAGCCTTTCCTAGAGCCCCTGAAAGGGCCAGGTCATCTAAAGGCAAACACATCCTGAGTGTTTTCAGGATGTTGCTTTTTAGTCAGATCTGTCTTTTGGGCATTGGTTTTCACTTGTTTTTTTGTGGCTTATCTGCTCAAGTGGATTGTTTCCTGCTGGGCAGCATGTGCCAGCTGATGGAGAGAAATTGTTTTGCACCCTCTGTTATTCTTTTGGATTAGAGATACCAGGAAAGCCTTTCTGGGGATGGTCATCTGGGTGGATTAACTGAGGCTGATCATAATTATCCAGTGATGAATGTAAAGGATGGGTTATTGGGGTGCAGAAGTGAGAGAATGAGCCTTTTGAAAAGGGAGTTGAAGCTCCTGACAGACTGACTTGGATAGAAGCACCTTGCAGTATTATTCCCTGCAGATCTTTTATCTGGCTGTGGATCTCTACCTCTTCTCTCATGCTGCTGTGCATTTAGAAAGAAGGTATCCTTGAGGTTCTTGACTCCCTGCTGTCAGAAATTGAGTCTGTCAAACCTTTTTAGACCCCCATAAGCTGTTTTTGTACCTCTTGGGAGTAGACTGTATGAGTCAGTGTCTAACACTTAGAAATTTGAGATAATAGACTTTGATATCACTCAAGGCAACACTTACATCACAGAGATTATTTGCTGCTGCAGGATCCTTTTCTCTATAAATTGCCACATCCTTGTAAAAAATAATTGTTTTTAAGGGGTGTGTGAGAAAATAATCTGTACAGAAGCCTATATTTGAGATATTCCTCGTGCTTTATAGAAAGCAGATCTTGATGAGTGTGTGGCATCCCATGACACATTCTAATATCTCCTGTCAGCTGAGAGGAGAGCAACCACCAGAACCATGATTTATTTAGACCAACCCACTTCCCCAGTATCCTGTTGTATACTTGGTCTCATCTACCTACAAATGATGCCCCTTGCCAAGACAGCAGCAATATGTAGATGAGAGCCCTGTCCTGTGCCCTGCACCTTTTCAGCTGCTGTGTGTGCCCAGCTGTGCACAAGCTGTTCATGTCCCATGGCTCTGGATCCCATCCAGACCTCGTCCTTCCCTTAGCTGGCTCCCAGTGCTTTGTCCTCCCACTGCCAAGCTCACCACTGGCTGTTCTCTTCACCTGCACTGTTTACAAAAGGCCTGCTTTGGCTGATGGTCAGTGCCTTTGTTCTCTGCTCCTGTACCCTCCAGCCCTCTGTAAGGTGAAAATGGAAGCTTTGTGTGTGCTGCTGGGTCAGACATGATTCCTGAGCCCCCAGAGGGGGGCTTTCCTGCTGCTCCTTGTTCCCTGAGGCCCTCTGCAATCTGCCTGGAGATGTGCACAGTGTCCTCCACGGAGCTGCCCCAGAGTTCAGTTGAGTCACACAACAGCAACACATGAGCTTGAAACTTCATTTGCTCCTTGTGTGTCTCAGCTGCTGTTGTACCAGGAACTGGTGGTCTTTGCAATCTTGAGACTATCTAGAGGAAAACCAAGAGGGTTTCGAGTTGCCAGTTTCCTGCTGATGATTACAAGCTGTGTTATTTCAGTTTTGCTTTGCAAGCACAGCTAATAAGCAGTTTGGAGCAGGGAGGGGGAAAAGTGAAAGAAATGACCATTTCCACCCCCTCGGTTGAGTCAGCTTGGCTGAGGGATGGTACCCTCTAGAGGAGCAGTCAGAAGAAGAAGCAGGAAACTCCAGCAGCTGAGCAGCTCCTGTAGGATGGGGATGTTCTCCATCCACAGCAGATGTAATCTGTGAGGTGCCAGCTTTCCCTGCCACAGAGTTCCATTCCTTCTGTTGTGCTAAGCCTGCTCTCAGGCTACAGGACCCTGGCACGGTGGTGGCAAGGGGAGGCTGGGGAGGCAGGGGTTGTTTAAGATTAAAAAGCAGACAGAAGCCCCAATTGCTACTTTCTGGAAAGCTCACTGGCCAAAGAGGAGCTGTTTACAGAAGCACAAGTTTGTAAACCTTGGGTGTTGCAACAGGAAATTCATGCTGGGAAAAGAAGTTGCAGTTAGCTCCATAATCAGTGTTGATCCATGACTAACACTCCCAAAAGGCTGAGTTGCTGATTTATGATAGGAGAGGACTCTGGCAGAGAGCTGCACTGAATCAGAGATGAAGGAGCTGGGAGAAGTGGCTACTTGTGAGGACAGGCAAACATGTAGAGAGTCTCCAGCAAGCCAGGACAGAAACTTTTCTTGGCCTGGATCTGTAGAATGTCTTCCCTGAATGAGGAGAGGAAGCAGCAGTTGTGTCTGGTGTGAAGGAGAGGGAGTTCTGGGCTGTGGTCCTTTCTGCCCTCAATGTATGCAGGGTTTGGGTCTGTGTGTGATGGAAGATCACTCAGTGGAGGCCTTTTTGTCCATCATTCCTCTTCAGTGGCAGTGCAGTGGGATAAATACAGCTGCCCTGAATCCCTGCAGTTTGGATGACTCACCGTCCTGATCAGCCAGGGATCCAAATAATTTCCCATCCTTTTTATATGGGCACGTCCTGCATCCAGTCCCCAGCCTGCATTCTTGACCCCTGCTGCACACAACTGCAGTCAGCCAGCTCCCAAGGATTGCATGGAAAAATCACTGTAAAACACTGCAGCTTGCTGTGCTTTGACTGCTTTGTAAACTTCTTACAGTCATTTCCTTTCACTGAGTCACTGGTTTTGATTATTTCTTTTTCAGATGAATTTTTCCATCACCCGTTCTTGGATGCAAGTGCCTCTATGAAAAAATGTGAGTATTGCCTTTTCAATTACAACTCTTCTTGAACCGTGGCCGGACTTCCTTTGCTGCTAGTTCAAAACAAAAGAAAAATACTGCTTTATGTTTCCTTAGTTATTTAGGCAGGGATTCAGTGTTTGTTACTGTGTCATGTCCAGATTTCACCATCAAAATGTATTTAATTTTACTGAGTTATCTTCAAAGGCATGATTAGAGGGCTATTTAGAAACCTGAAGTAGAAGCAAATGTAGCTTTGAAATGTATTCAGCTGCTTTGTATGAAGTGCTTGGCCAGTGGGGTGCCTGTAGATAAACAGGATTATGTGTCATGGTCTTGCTTTTCATCCTCATCTGTAGGACCACTCAGGATTGTGAATGGTGCAAACTGGCACTCCTGGCTGTGTGTGCCAGGTGCTACCTTAGGTTGGCTGTGCTAAATGGCTTTAGTTACCAAACCTTTTCTCATCTTTTACCTTGAAGTTCTTGATAAATCTCATTGTAGAAAGGTTGCCTTTGGATACTCTCTGAGATCTGGTCAAAACAGAGTTCCATTGAAAGTTCTCTCTTCCCTCTTTTGATTCATAACTTTTGAACATCTTTCCAGCCACATGTACTTATAGTGCAGAGGTTTGCTTTCAGTGGAAAGCAGTTCAGAACTCCTTCTGGTGTCGGGGGTATCGTAGTCCTCTGGCCAAGAGACTTGGCTTAGTGGAATTGTCTAGAGTTGTCTTCTTCTGGAAGGATCTTCCTGGACCTTTAATCTCCTGAGTAGATGATAAAGCCAAGAATTTTCTTCAGTGACTGATTTGGGGTGAGGGCTGGAAGTTCTGGAGGAAACATGTCCAAGACCAACAGAGCCCCTCTTGGATGCGTGCCATGAGTGGACACCCCTTGTCTGATGTCCACACCACTCCTGACAGTCTCTTGCTTTCCTGCTGCCAGAGCAGGACTTCTCAGTTGTTCCTGATCAGATTTTAACTGTGCACTCAGGTGACCTTCCTGCGGGCAAGAAAAGACGCTTCTGCTTTAGGGTCGCTTGGAAAGCAGCCAAGGCCCTGTCTCCACCTGCACCAGCGAGATGTGGGGCCAGCCCTGCCCAATGGGGCTGCTCTGCCCCCAGGAGAGGACTCTGCCAGTGTGGGACTGCCCCTAAGCCAGCCCAGCTCTTGGCTCCTGCTCTACTGCGGCTGTGTGCGAAAAGCCCTGCGAAGTCTGATCCCCCTCAGGATGTTCCTGCATGCCCACCAACTCATCTTCTACCTCCAGCTGTTCCACTGCTTCGCTGGCCAGGGGAGCAGAAAACCCCCTACAAACAGGAGAGGGTCCTTCTGACTTGGCCCCAGTTCCCAACTTGTGCCCGCTTGCTGTGCAGGAACCAGAGGTGCCAGGATGAGCAGGGGACTGTAGCTCAGCCTTTGCCCCCAGCTGCACCAAGGTTAACAGTGTGGGGTCAAGGGCCAATAAAAAAAGCCCCTTTACAGGCAGGTAAGGCTTCCAGACCTCTCTGCTGCCCTGCTGGTCCTTGCCTCCGGAGATATGTCCACAGCCTGGAGTTCTCTCCAGGCAGGAAAGACTGCTACTGGTTTTGAAAACATGGGGAGAAGTACCTCTGCATTGCTGGAGATGTAGGAGTTGTTGTGGAGGAGACAGTTCTGTAGTCTGCTGTGAGGTCTCTGCTGCTGCCAGATGGCAGGGATGGGCTAGAGCCTCTGGGAAGTGTGGTGAAGAGCCTGGATGAGAAAGGCTGCCTGTGGTCCTTTTGATTTCTGAATAGGTGAGAGAAGAGCCAGTGTGTCAGCAGGGGTTGGGTTTGTGGTGACCTCCCTAAGAAAAGCTCACCTGAGATGTGTGGAATGCTGCTTAGCATGGCAGCGTGCCTGACCCCTGCACAGGTGTAGCTCAAGTAGGTGTCTTGGCAAGGCTGCAGTTCTCAGGGGCTGGCTCTGCATGCAGAGCTAAGAGTCCAAAAGCTTTATTGTGCTGCTGCATCTCAACATGTGGCTCAGCATCACCAGTGTAGGAAGCATCAAAGAGGAGAAGAGATCCGGCTGCATCTGAACGATGATGGTCGTGCTCAGGGTAAATTGGAGTCCCCAGGATTCCAGTGGAGGACTGGGGGAAGGAACAGTGTGCCTCATCTTTTTGTTCTCCTTGAGAGCTCATAACTGGCTACCAGTGGCTGCAGTGGAAGCAGGACTAACTCATAACACCCGGGTGTGCAGGTGTCTCTTAGGAGAGTTTGTTGGGTGATCTGTACCAGGAGTAGTAACCACTCTGTGGTGAACACACTGAGAGCTCAGCTGAGCTCAGGGACCCAAAGTGCAGCCTTTCCCTTGCAGCTGAGAGGTGCCTGCTCCGCACTTGCTGGATGTGTCCATCCAGCTCCCAAACCAGTTTCCAGGTGTGGCACCTCCTGTCCAAATGAGAGCATTTTGCAGCATGAGCAGAGTGTGCTGGTCTCTGTACCCTTACAGTCACTTCTGCCCTCAGGTGACAAGGACAGAACAGGAGAGGTGTCAGCAGCACGGGTCTCACAGTGATCAAAAATGAAGTGAGAGCCACGGGCTGTTCATTCTATGTGGATCTCTGTTAGTACACATGGAATTGTGAAGAGTTTCTTTAATATAACACAATTCTGGAAGATTGGGGAATCCTCAACAATGGATCATTCTCCAAGTGGATAATTTTGAAGTTGCTAAGACAGGAAGATCCCACTTGTTGAAATACATTCGTGTATTTTGCAAGGCACTCCAGCAAAATCAGCATTTCTTTCGAAAATCTTCCAATACATTTCTGACAAGCACATCCTCTTCACTGCTGTTGCAAGGGATGGTTGTTCTTATGTCCCTCCTCTCATCTCCCTCCTTTAGTGGAGCAAGGACTTATGTCTGCTGCCACCCTGGGTGTACCACAGAGCTCTGCTCACAACAGGCTTTAGCCTGGAGAGTGGATTCAGGGCCTTGGGCTTTGTTAGCTGAGATGTATACTTTATTTTTTGCTTGTTTGCTTATAATTAATTTTGTATTGTGGGGTTCGTACCTGTGACTAAGCGTGTACTTTAGATGTGCAAAAATTTTATTAATAAAGCCTTTAAAATACGGTGTCGAGTCAGAATGTCGTCTGTCTGTAGCCAGGTCTGATCAGCATATGGTGCTGGGGCCGTGTGTTACAGTAATAACGCTTGAGAAGGCTTAATTAGACGCTTGTGCAAGTCTTCTCTCAGTAAACACATTGTAATTGGTGCCTGTGCAGAATATTTTGGAGGTTTTTCTGCTCCTGCCTCTAATGAATGGTGAGCTGCTGCCTCCTTTACACTGAGTTAAGAGAGCATGAAAGGTGAGCTGCTGTGGGTCAGAAGTGCACAGGTGGGTCAGTGTCTGAAATACCTATCTGGCTTAACTTGACTTTTTACCATCTTCATAAGCTTATTGTACATAAAATAGGTGATAATTAGCAAAAAAATCACCGTGACTTCTGCACACAGAACCTTTTGATGGTGCAAATTTTTAAACTCTGAAAAGGAACATGTTTGCCAAGTCCTTTCAGAGTTTGCACTGAAGTTAATGCCTTGTCAGAGATTGCAATTAAAGAACTTCGTGGTGACTGGTTTTAATTGAATCCAGATAATCAGAAAAGTGCATCTTTCCAGTGCGTGTTGAACTCAGATTCCAAATAAAGCTTTTCTATAGAGCTTGAGGGTCAGATATTTTTAGGATAATGGAGGCTCTGGTAGGGTGATGTGTCAGAAGTGATTTTTGCAAGTGGAGGATCCAATATCGAGATCTACACAGCTGGAGCACAGGCTTGCCTTTATGGCTCCCAGCTCTCCCATTTGGAAACCAGTTGGCATTGCTTACACAATGTGCAGGATGACTGTTTTGTTGCTGGAACAAGTTGGAGAGGACAATTATGAAAACAGACTTATTTACATTACAATTACAATCCAGCAATTTCTGGATTTGGGTGGGGGCCTACGATTCATGTTAACATTCCCTGCATTCAGACTCAACTGAAAACATGATGAGCCAAGTGTTTGCAGCCTTTTTAATTTTAAACTGGGAGTGCCTGGGTGTGTGGAGGAGAGAGGGAAGCAGGCATCTTGCTTTCAAGCTGTCCTACGTGGCTGACACTGAACAAATGCCCCAGCAGGGCTGTGGAGGTCAGAGAGGGTTTGATGGAGCCAAACCTCGTGGTTCTACACGCATCAAAGTCCACGTGGAGTGTCAGGGCCTTCAGAGTTGGAGCTCACAGCATTACAGTGTGAATTTGGGGAGTTCAAAGGCATTTAAATAAGAGCAGTGATTAACAGAGGCTGTATCTGAAGGAGAGCTTCATGCAGCTGAGTTTTGAGTTTTCAGATGATAGTGGCAAAGTCTGCCTGCATGTCTTCCCTCCTGATTAATGAAAAGCTGTCTGAAGCAAATAGACAAAAATAGAAAAGTCTCAATTCCAGCCAGGTTTAAATCAATAATCACAGAACCAAAATAGACTGGAGGGGACCTTGTGAGAGAACTGGAGTGACTCTGACAAAACTACTCATTCCAGGAAAGATGAATGGTGATGCAAGTCTTGCAGCCAGCACGTGTGGACACAGTTCAGAATTTGCTTATCTTTTCTGAAAAGCACCTTTCCATAAGAGGAAGGGCTGTCTGTACATGGGTGAATTGTTCTGTAGTAGCTGGTGGGATAAAAAGGGGGGCATTTTTCCCCCCTTGTCAGATTTCTGGTATTAAATACATAGGGAAGGTTCTAGGGATTGCTCTGCAGGCTCTCTGGGAGGATTGTGGAGATCAAAAGCAGTGTGATATAGGCAGGACAGAGCTCTCCATTTTACTAGCAGATTGTCAGACCTCTGTGTGTGTTCCCTGAGTGCAGGGAGTGGGAAGCAGCCGTGCTGGCTGTGGGCAGAGTGGTCAGTTACTTATGTTAAAATATATATTTTAAGCCTGTGCTGCTTTGGCTTCATTTTCCTGTTGCTGGATCTTGTCACATCTCTCCCAGACTGAGGAATTCAGTCTCAGTGATCGCTCTCTTTGTGCTGAGAGACTCTGGTCCAGCCATCCTTTAACCTTCTTTGATAGGCTGCATGGAAAGACTTCCTAAAGCCTTTTATTAAAAGGCATATTTATCCATTCTTTTATCTTTAGAACACTGTTTCAACAGTTAATTGCAGAGAGATAGACTTTTATTTTTGTAGCCTGTTGAACAGAGTAAGTACTTTGTAGTATCTAATGGGATTAATGACAGAGGTAGTTTTACTTCAAACAGAAGCATTCTTCTTCCAAGTGTTATTAATCTCCCTTGTAATAAGTATGGAGTCATTAGCACAGGTCCTGTAAGGGTAGAAATGTGATACAAGGTGCCAATTCTCTGCCAGCATAATGGAAGAGCAGCAGAGTGTTCCTCTCCTCACTTTAGCATTGCCTCTGATCTCTGTCTTAAGTCATTCAAATACCAAAATGGTTCCAGTGTAAAATCTGGCTTCAGGCTGCCTTGAAGTGGGGATTTTGGGATCTTCTGTGCTGTTCAGTCTTGTGTGTGTGGACTGGAGAGTTTGAACCACTAACGACTTCAAAGTCCTTTGAAGAGCCAGTGTTACCTTTGACTGTCTCCCTTCTTGGCTCTTCTAGGTTATTTACTGAACCTCACTTGCATAAGTCACTGGAGTTAAATGTTCTTTTCTCCTGTGATGCCTTAATCATATTTTCTGCCTGAAGGTCAATGCTAACTAGGCCTTTCAGAGTGAGCTTTAGGCCTCTGTGAGAGTTACAAAAGCCAGTTTGACAACAAAGGGAATAAAATGGGCAGTTCTGATATTGAACAAAAAAACCTAAGAGGAAGGGATGCAGGGATGGCCTGTGCTGTGGAACAGTTTCTGTACAAAGAGGTAAATAACCAAAACATCTTTAACCTGAAGAAGTGACCAAGGGAGAACATGCTGAGCTGTAGGAAACAAGGCACTATTTCCTTGAGTGTTTTTTTGTTTGCTAAGCCCCGAGGTCTGATGAGGCAGAAACTGTAAGGATATGACTTCTGCCCCTGACATGAGTAACTCAGTCTGCTTTTCTGTTTTATCTTGCCCTTCATTTGCAAAGACCCTTTGGAGGATGTTTATGGTAGAAACTACCTAGGTCAGGTGTTCTGAGGCCTGTGAGATAGTGCAGAGAGGGAGTGGAGGGATGTGAATCACGTAACTGAACAGAAGGCTAATTCTATTTTGTTCTCCTTTAATTGACCACATCTGATACATGAGATACATGATGGTACGTGAGATAAACCTGATGGAAAAAGATGAAAAACACCTTTTATTATTGATTGATCTTAGTTTGACAACTTCTTCTGGGTTTGTCTTTTGTTGGTTTTAGCTGCTTCCGTGCCAATGCCTTCTTATCCCAGTTCCGGCTCCGGTAGTTCCTCCAGCAGCTCTTCCACTTCCCACCTGGCATCACCTCCCGTAAGTACAGCTCAGAGGATGCACTGCTTGTGTTAATGGTCTCCCTGCTTGTGTCTTTGAAATGAGGTCTCTGCTTTTTCTCTCTTCTTGTCTCTACAAGTCACTGAATACTTCAGTTCTGCCTGGGCTCGGTTTAGAGTTTGGACCGTGGAGGTTGGCTGTGTCTCCACAAGACACATTTCAGTGTGCCATTGCCTATTATAAGAAGCACCTTTATGAGGGAAGTTGGTATGAGTGACACGAGCTTGTCTTGGCAGAGATGGAAAGCTCTTTGGAACCGAAACCAGTTGCTAATTCAGGGCATAGCACTGATTTCTTGGCTGCAGGTTCTCTGTTTTCAAGTCTCTGCAGCCTGACAGCATTTCCACCTTCTTTGCAAAGTGACCCTCCTTCTTTCTGACCAGCATTCCCAGCAAACTTGTTTGCTCAGGCCAGACCTGCCACAGTCCAGTGGTCTTGTGAGAGATGATCTGAACTGATGGTTTTTCTCTCTGGTTACATGAAATGGTGAAAAACCTTTCTAGAGGGCAGAATGTTAACTGACCATTGAAATGACATTCCTCCAGCTCGTTGAACTGAAAGCTTGTTTTGGGAGGCTCTTGGTTAGAGCTGCCCTTGACTTTGAACTCAGGAATGCTGGTGGTGTGATGGGTAAGGGAAGGGAGGATGGAATGTTTTTCCTCCCTGGCATGACAGCTTTTTTAGTTTGTTTTCTGAGTTTCCCTGGGCCAAGGTGTCTCAGCCTGGTGTGGAAAATGCTGAGGGGCACTAACAGAAGGTGTTGTAGGTGCTCACAGTGTGGGCTGGACAGAGAGGACAGTTCTGCTCTCCTCTGAATGTTGCATAACTGTGTCCCCAGGAGCTTCTCCCTCCCTGCAGCAGCCTGAGGTAAAAGGGGGCTGAGGCCCTCCTGACCATGAGGCTCCAGAAGTGAGCAGATGGTGTGAAAAGCAGACTCACTCTCCTGAGCTTTCCTGGTCTGTGAGTACAGACTCACTGCTAGGGAGGGGGTGCCACGTTAGAGGTGCACTGCACCTCTCCTGCTCTACCTTCTGCTGATGGAGGTGTGCTGGCTCAGCCTGGGAAAAATGCCACATCTCCAGGGCAGGGCTCACAGATTGGGTGGAAAAGAGACAACTTTGACAGCTGGAAAATTCCTTCTCCCTGTACTGCACGTACAGGGAGAGGGAGTCCCCACTGATACAGCAGGAGAGTCTTTGGAGGGTGAGCAAGGTCTTAGTGGGGCCCAAGTGAAAGCTGATTCAAGTCTTTCTCAGCCTGGAAATGCATGAGGATAAAGATTGTGATCTGCTCTCTGGGCAGTTCAGCTGCCTTAAAGCTTTCTTAAACCACCCAGCTTCCTCCATCTGTCTGCAGGACGAGAGGATTGTGGGGCTGTTCATCATTTGCCTGAAGGAAGCAGGACAATGGGACTTTCTAGGGACCCTCCTGCCTCTGTGAGCTGTTCATCTACCAAAAGCTTAGTCTCCTTCGGGCCTTTCTTTAACTCTTTATCAGCACTGCAGTGAAACTGGGTGGTCTTGACAGTGCAGGAACACTTATCTGCGTGTTACCAAGGGCTTCCTGCAAAAGCATGAGCACAGACCAGATGGTTAATGTTTAAGAACAAACCAAAAAAACCACAAAATAACAACCCAGAGTGTCTCTGAGAGCCCCTCTCAGTTTCCCAGCCATACTGGAGGGAGCTGGTGGAAAACGTGTGGCTGATGCAGAAAGGGATGCAACACCTCAAGTGAATTTTTCTTATCTGTGGAGCATCAGACGCGCTGGAAGTACGTTTTGTGTAACAAAAGATGCGCTGTTCTGACGGGGACATAAAAGGCTGTTCCTTTTCAGTAAATTAAACAGCTGCTTCTGGCAAACTATCAGCCCTGGTTTATCAGCAAAATGTTGTTTGTAGCCTCGCACAGCTCGGTTTAAAGGAGGCAGCAGAATGATGAAGTAGCTGTGCTGAAGCCAGTGTTTGTTTTCTCCTTGAATTAGCAGTCCCTTGGAGAGATGCAGCAGCAGCTGCAGGAGAAGGCGCTGGCGTCTCCTACCCAGGATTCTCCTGGCTTTCTGCATGGATCCAAGGACTCTGCTGGGAGCAGCAGCAAGAATTCGTCCTGTGACACGGATGACTTCGTCATGGTCCCAGCACAGTTCTCAAGTAAGGTGGTTTCTGGAAATGCAGGTGTTCTGAGCAGGATTTGGAAGAGTGATTAAACCTGCCTGTTTTGCCTGAATAGCAGGAAGGGTTTTGTCCTCAAGCTGGAAGAGACATCTGGCTCACCGGCTAGTTTTGTAGGATATTTTGTAATTACCTTAAAAGACAGGATTTGAGAGTAAAGATTACATGGGGGCCTCTATGAGAGATTGAACCTGGAAATCCAACTGGAAAAGAAGATAAGTAGGCTCCCAGGGAAACATCTTTCCCAGAAACCTTTCCCGTGCCACCCTCTCTTCCGTTTCACTCAGCATCACACTCCAAGGCAGGATTCCAGCCAGCAAGCTGGATTTTACACTTGAAAAAATCCTTGAAAAGACTAAAATATGTTGTTTTTTTTCTTCAAACACTCTTGATTTTCATTTGAGCACCTGTGTTTATACTTGGATAGGAATTCCTTGAAAATATATATGTGCACAGAAGCCAGGGCCTCAGTTCAGCTACATACCTAAATATGTCCATGCATGAGTCCTTCCTTAACCAGCAGAAGGACATTGTTCATCCTTGACCACGTGCAAGATGCTCTGCTGAGTTGGAACGTGGTGATAAACGCTGTGATTCCTCCTTTCACGGTTGCACCACTTGTTTTAAAACAGGAATTTGGAGGGGTAGAACTGGAATCTCTGAAAGATCTCTGCTGTGCAGCCTTTATGATAAGGAAAAGCTCAGTGTTGCTTGTGTTTTCCCTGGGATCAGTGGTGGGACCGGTATCCACTTGCCTTGTGCTAGTCATGTTCCCAGTGTTCCAATATTTTGGCACAGGCACAAGCTCTCCTGTGTTGTGTATCCAGCTGCCAGCTCATTTGACTGCCCTGGATTTTTGCCACTGAGGACAGGGACGTTTCAGAGCCCTACATGCAGCATGTACCACTATCCTTTTGCACAGCAGCTAGTGGCTGGCACCAAGTGGGCATGTACCTAGTGCCACAAATGATTCTGTCAGGTCTCGGCCCTCTTCCAAAAGGGCTTGCTTTCAGCCTGAATTTTCCCAAACTTCGGGGTAGAAGGATCAGCAGCATCCACATCAGCTTCAGCCCATGTGTATTTTGACTTCAGAAACAGCTCAGCAGGGATTGGAGGGGCAGGAAATTGTACACAAAAATATTTCAGTTTTTCTGAATGTATAAAGATTTTTAAGAAAATGTTCTTGAGTTAATGTGTTTCTGCACTTCCTTGTTCCTCAGGTGATTTAGCTGCTGAGGCTGCAGGAGGGAAACCAATCCAGGACAGTCTGATGTACAGCGGGTAAGACCACCAGGGCAACTGAAATTGTCCACTGGGTGTCTGGGGCTTCAGGGTTCTGGTTCAAGGACCTAATAGCTGGGTTCTTTCTGTCTTCCTCAGGAGTTCCTTGGTGACTTCAGCAGGCTTGGAAAGCCAGGGAAGGACACCATCTCCATCACCCCCGTACAGCAGTTCTCCCAGCCCGTCCAGGTAGGAACAACTGTTCGGTGGTGACTGTGCAGCACTGAATAATTGAACACCCACTGACTTCCAGGAGGGGATTATACAGCTCTTGGTGTGCTGGGAAAGATCCACATCGCTCCTTTTAGTTAAAGGTTAACAAGGAACACCCAGGAGAAACTCCCCAGCCTTGGGCACTGATAGTCCCAACTACAGAGCCTGTCTCTCCCTCTTGTGGCCCTCAGGAAGGGCTGGGAGAGAATGCAGGAGAGCTGGAATTAACTGTTCCCTGGGGGGGCAGGGATTATTCTCAAGCAGAAGGTAAATGCACTCCACCAGCATGTATGAGCTACTTATCCCTCCAGTGGAGTATTCCAGCTAAGGACCCTTGTTTCGAAATTCACACAGTGAATTGGAGCACAACACTTTATCCAAGCCTGAAAGTACAATGGACTTGAGTTACTGGGCAAGTGTGGAGGAGTGTTGCTCATCTCCCCTTGCTGCTGAAGGACAGATGTGGGCCTGCTTAGTTGTTTGTGGTTTGTTTGAAAAGCTCCTTGCACTGTCTGCCTCTAAAGTAATGCTGCTACGTGGGCCTTGTTTACTAACGGAGGATGCAGGAGTAGGAGGAATGAGTGCAAACAGGCGTGGTCATAGGTTTAATTCCAACTAAACCAGTTGATCTAAACTCAGTTTTGGCCTTTAGAAATGTCTTGCTGACAGCTGCCCACACACAACAGGAGCAGCTGCCAGCGGGGCCAAAACACTTTTGTGTTCCGAAGGTGCTAACGGTCTGTGGAAGGTGATCCCATTGACTCTACCCTGGAAGCCTTAGGGTATGTGCTTAGCTTGCAGGGAACTGGTGATGCCGCTTCCCATCTAGTTCTTGCCTGCCAGGGAAGCAGGACAGCTTTCATCTTCTCTCCTGTCAATATGGCACCTGTCAGGGGAGGACGGTTGAAGGGGATTTTCACACTGGGAGATGGCTGACCCTAAAGTCTTTTTTAAGAAGAAAATACAGTCCCAGGCTGTGTGTTGAACACATTTGTCACATTAACAGAGCCCAGAAAATGACAAAACATAGCCTCAAAGCATACAAATTTAACAGAGGATAATATAGCTCAGAGCCTCGCTGACGTGATCAGATTAATTGCCAAGCGCGTACCACAGTGTGGAGTTTAATTGCATGAGGCTTCCTATGCCATCGCCTGCTAAGCTTTTTAACAGCTTATTCCTTAACTGATTCCTTTGCATTCTGGAGATCAGTCTTTATTAAAGGATTTGGTCTTGCTTCTGGACAGCAGTGAGTGGAAATTCATGGAAGTTGACTACATATGCTGCCTGCTTCTCACTGGTCACCAAACTGGCCTTATCATCCTCTGCTGGATCACAAGGTGGCAAGTCAATGCCAGTGGCTTTGATCTATACATGTTTCTGCTCTCACTGTCTTTCCTACTCATTCCCAGCAGCTTCTGTGTAGCAGCTGCCAGACCCTCTAGTGCTACTTCCTCCTTTTCTATCTGCTTTGAAGAAACACTGTAAAGTTCCTTCCTGCTCTGTCCAGGATGGGGAATAAAATATCAGTAATGAGAGATTGGAGCAGTCACTCCGAATCCAGAGGATAAACCATGGCCTTTGACCTGTCCCCTGAAAGTGCTTGGAACTGGTGCCACACAGGTGTGCCCTCCCTGGGTTTCAGTGCCCTTCCCTGTAGATGCATAAGATCTGTTGATTCAGCACTTGGCTCCACTGGCACAGAGGACCCCTGGTTTTCCCTCTGTCTTTGCTCACTCAGAAGCAGCAGTTCTCCCCTGTGTGTGGCTACAGGCTAGCAGGCAGTGCTGGCTGCAGTCCAAGTGGGACAGAAAGCAAAGGCTGTTTCAGAGTGGCCGGCAGTGGATTTTCCTCAGGATGTCATGGTACACTCTAGGACAACTCTCCTTGCTCTTACCTAAGAGATTAAGGACTAGGCAGAATTAAAATATGCTGGTAGTTGATTTTTTTTAACTCTTTTTCTTAAACACTTCCTTGAAGATAATTATTAGGTCTAATGAAAGGTAATTCCTTGGATGTACCCCACAGCAATGGATTTAATGCTGTTTTCAAAGAGCTTTTAATGACTGCCAAGTAATTAAACTCCTTGTCCCAGCTTTATCTCTTGGATTTTGCAAGTTTATGGTCAATTGCATTCTTTAAGGCTTGAGACCAGTTGGTAGGCTCAGTGTATGGCACTTCATTTGGATCATTTCCTTTGCAACTTGCACCTTGTGAAGAAAATGAGGACTTGATATAACGCTCGGGGAAAGGATCCTTTCACCCAAGATCTTCTTTTCCTCTAAAGGATTTTAACCAGATGGAAAAGACAGTGTTTGAAATGTGTGTTTAAAGTCAGGGTATGTGCAAGTTTTGACGTGAACCCTCAGATTTCTTGGTTAAAGCTCTGTTTGCTTTTTGTCTGCCGTGACACCACGTCTCACACTGATGGAAGACAGAGGCACCAAAGCCTCACCTTTCTGCTGAGCAATTGGAAACCTTGAATATATTTGTTTTATTGTGTGTCAATGAAGAATCAAGGCTATTTATTAGGCCCAAGGGAGTGATGCTTCTAGCTTCTCAGGGGCAGACCCAGGCATGTGTCCTCGACTGACAGCAAGGGAGACTGCAGAAGCCTTCATTACCAATAAGATCTTTCTGTAGTTGTTCAACATCCCCCCAATTGGTGTTGGCAGTTGTAAATAGCATTGCCATGGCAATTAATCCTAGAATTCTGGGGCCTTTGGAAGAAGACTTCTTAGTTAAATGTGGTGTTTGCATGGGTTTTGTGCAGCAGGCTCTGTGTGTAGCCTGGTGTACAGGCCAAGAGTAACAGGGGAAACCATCACCTGGGGGAACAGGTATCAGATGAGAGCTGATTCACCTGCTTGGATGGACCTGGGAAGAAGCCTGAAGTTTGCAGAATGGGCCTGTCCCATTTTGTATGTGTGATACTCTCTCTGACCGTGATGGGTAAATGGATACCCGCTCCCATCCCTGAAATTTATTTATTGAGTTGCCTTCTCCTCCTTGTAGTTAACTTGCAAATACTCTGATACAAACCACCGCATTCTCTTCGTGGTGTGAGACTTCCAGGGAGATGCCGTGGCCACAGTGGTGCCTCTGCATGAATCAGTCACCAGGAGCTCCTGTCAGCAGCGTCTGTGCTGGTGTCCTTGTGAGCCAGGGATATTCAGCCCCTGCTCAGCGCTGCTCAGCTGTGCATCTGAGCTGTTGGAAACTAGGCCAGGCGTGGCCTGAAATAGCAGGGCTCTGGTTTTCCTGGAGGGAGTGGTGCGCCTGGGTGCATGTTTTAACATCAGCCTGTGGGTGGGAATCGTGCTGGAAGAGAGGTGCCTGTTTTTAGGAGGTGTGTGGTGCCACTTCCCTTTGATAGCACTTTGAATCACCTCCCAGCACAAACCCGCAGCCCAGGGGACGCTCCCTTTGTGCAGTTGCTTTATTAAGATAAAAATCTCCAATTACCTGGTGGAAGGCCCAGCCCTTACAGAAGGTTTTCTCTGTGTGTGTCTCCCTTCCAACAGCCGGCCAGGTCAGTTTTCCAGCAGCAAGTACGGACACTCCGTGCCCATCCCGGTCCCGACGCAAATCCACAACTACCGTCGGATCGAGCAGAACCTGCAGTCTCCCAACCCATACACCTCCCCCCGGTGAGTGCTGGGGCTGGCAGGAGGGGTGGCATCAGTGCAGGGGCTCTTGCATTGCAGCTTGGGGTCTGTAAATGAACTGCTTTATTTACAGTTTGCTCTCTGTGCCCCTATAAGTTTCCCTCCGTGGTGGGCTCTCCCTGTTGCTGTAAGGAGCCAGTGTGGTGTGTTTTGGGGTATTCTTGTAGCAGTGTTGAGATTTGTTTCTTACCATGGACTGTTGATTTTGTCTGTGTGCTTGTATGTGAGAAAGCTCCTGTCAACTTTGAGGGAAGGCTGAGCCCCTTTGAGCCTGACAGCTTTTCCCATGCCACCTATGGATTGGGTTTCCAGGCAGAGAGAACCATCCATCTGGCAGGTACCTTTATAAAAGGAAAATTTTAGATAAACAACTAAAAGGGATGGGGCTACAAAACCTACCTGACTGTACCTTAATTGGTTCCTGTAGCCAGTCATGCCACAGGTGATGTGTCCTGCACGAGTTGCATATTAATGTGGTTGTGCAGCCAGGACTGACTAAGTCGAGAGCAATTTGTGCCTGTGAGGCAGAGCATGTTTTCTGAAGGCCGTCAGGAGGACCCAGATGCCAGCCTTCAGCACACAGCTGACCTGCTGAGCTCACTGGTAGTGACATGTAGGGCTTCTATCTCTTCTCTCATATGATTTCTGGTTCCTACAGGTTTGAATTCTGGGCTGGCAGCAGCAGCCCAGGTTGTAGGCTGGTTGGAAGGAGACCCATAGAGGATCTTAAAGAGCTTGTACAGCAGGGGCTTTCAAAAAGAAGTGTCTAGGAGGTGTCATGTCTTTTTTTGCATTGGTATCTGGATTAAAGTTTAGATTTTGGAAGTCGGGTAATACCCACATCAGCCTAAGTTTGGGCTTCAGCCAGCCTAATTCAGGATAAGGCTTATTCAAAGTGGACCCAGAAGTAGAGACACAATATATTGCTATAAATCAGGGGTCAGCAGAAGGATTGGTTTGTGTCATTGTTGCTTTAATTCTATTTTATGTTCACTTCTTTGAGTGTGTGGCAGGTTTTGTGGTAAACTCCTTCCTGTTTCCTACAGGAAAGTTTTTGTGTTTTTTACAGCACAACGTGTGGACTCTGTTGTTGTTGGAATTCACAAGAGTTCTGTTATCCCTGTGAGGTGTAAAGTGAGAGGTTATCCCTGTGAGGTGTAAAGTGAGAGCTCTGGAGAAGGTGCCATGCTGACCCCAGACCTGGTGACAGGCTGCTGGGCTCAGGTTCCCAGCCTGCAGCCACAGTCAGGGATCAAACTGCCATGTTTTGCTCCTTTTAGTCACCACTGTGTAATGTTGAGATTAGCATCATCCCTGCAGAGGAACTCGAGGAATGGACCCAATCAGGGTGATTCACAGTCTGCTTTTAGCATCTTCTCCAAATCTCTGGCGTCACGTCTTTTCTGCCCCAGGATGCCATATTTATCTCTCTCCATCACTTCCTCTAATCAACAGATTGAGTAGACACCCTTCAGGAATGGCAGGAGAAAACTTCATCAGGCATGTAGTATGTGATTCCACTTTTCCATCAGGTGTATCAAACAGGCCATTACCACCAAGTGCCTCGCCATGTTTGCCAAGTCATTTGATTGCACAGCAAACCTTGACGTACAGCTCTCGTGTCCCACTGTCACCTGACTGGCTGGAGCCTGCCTGTGTAAGGTGGCACGTTTGTGGACAGATATGTGGCTTGTTGAGGTGCTAATTATGTGTCCCTACTTCTGGCCACATCACCTGTCCTGCTTGTCCGCTTGCTTGCTTATCCTGTGTCTCCCGGGGTGGCATTTGACATTCCACATCTTTCAGCAGCAGCAGCAGTCAGCTGGTGGTTTTTTCTGCAAGTTGCTGATAGGTAATATTGAGGTTTCTGCATGGCTCACATTCTGGAGAGTTAAAAACACGGGAGGGCAATACTTTTCTGCTGGTGAATGTCTCGGTATCTTCTCGCCTTTCTTTTCTGTGTATTCATTTTGCTTCAGGGCCAGGCACTTGATGAGCATTAGGCCTCTGAATCTGGAGAAACCTGAAGAGGAGTGATTTTTAGGTTAACATTTTAAAGTATTTCCTTTTTTCCCAGCATGTGACTATAGCATGGATTCACCTGGCTGCAAAATGTGGTAACACCCTGAATAGAGGCAGGGGGGGTGGCAGATCACAGTTTTATATCTCAACTACTGAAATAGATTTTTTTTTTTAATATATAATTTTCTGAAATGTGGCATAAAGTGAAATATGCATCTAGGAGTGTTGTTGAGTAGTTGTACTGACAGTTCATCAGGATGACTCTGCCATTCCTGGGTAGTGCAGCCCACTGCTGAAACCCATATGCCTTTGTTCCTCTGCTCAGATACCTATGGACAGCTAAATGCAGCATCCCTGGGAGAGGAGGCAAGATACTTTGGTGATAGCATCTTGCAGTGGCTGGAGCACAGAGGGTTTTTTTCAGCATATTCATTAATTCCTGGCCAGAAAACCACCTACTGGCTGAGACTAATGTTCTTTTAACAAGAGGAAAAAATGTTTCCAAATGGAGAGTAGAATGAAGGATTTGATGAAAAGGCTGCATTCTCATATAGAGGAGTGTAATGAGAATCTTGGTGAAGGAGCCTGCAGAGGCAGAATGGCATTTCAGTTTAGGCTGTGTGTTCTAGTGATGGTGAAAACATTAACATATTGAGAAATAATTAATTAATATGCAATAATTCCATGTCTCTCCAGACTGGTGGTGTGGCTGTACTCACTTTCCCACTAGTTTCCTCTTCTCTTTCATTTTAGCAGCTGAGTAATACTCAAGGTTCCTGCATGTGTGGGCTGTACAAATTAATTTTAACTCCCTAAGGTGAGGCTTCACTAGGAGTTGAAGGCATTTGGAGTCCAGGCAGTTCTGACTGTCCAACCCGAAAAACTAATTCCTGTGCGTGGTTCTGAAGTGTTTCAGATCTGACAGCCACACACTGCTCTGTTTTGCTCTGGAGCTTCTGGTTGGAGTCCAAGCTGTGTAGCAGAGCAGGGCCTTGGCACAGCTTTCCTTGGCGTGGCGCAGCCGGCGCTCGCGGAGCCTCCTGCCCGAAGGCTGCTCTGGCTGAAGGGTGGGTGGCTCAGCACAGGAGGGACACTGAAGTAAAGCCCTCTCACAGTGTTCTGAGGACACTGCCTAAAGTTAATATCTTGGACATGGCAAGATAGGAAACTGGCACGGTCAGGATCGATGTAAAGACCTGAAAGCATCTCGAAGTGACTTTGAAAAATGACTCCTCTCCTGCTTACAGCTCAGCTAACCTCGTTCTTCCTCTTCATTTATTTGGATTGAAATCCTTGAGAGCAAAGATGAGCATCTTAATCCGTATTGGTGTAGTCCTGGAACCAGTGGGATTTTGATCCAGGGCAAACAGTCGTGTAGCTCTGCTTTTGTGGAAGTAGCTCTGTGTGTGTGTGTGTTTGGTGATGCTGTTCTCCCTACCCTGCTGTCCTGGCCTCTGGAGTAACGTCTGTGCTGCCCTTGTTCCCTGGAAGGTCTGGTACGGTCCGGAGGTCGAGCAGTACGAGTCCTCTCGGTTTTCCCAAGACTGGTGCTTCCCCTCCTTATCCTGGAGAGCATGGATCTGTGCCCAGCTCTAAAAAGCTCTCCTTTGGCGGTGCCAAGCCCTTTATGCCATCACCACAAGGTAAGATGTCCTCTGGCACGTTGCTGTCCTGATAAAATCACGTGGCTCTTTCCTGCAAAGAGAGGGGGTTTTTAACCATCTGTAGCTGCCAGGTCATAGGGGGTTCAGATTGGTGTGTTCTCCTGTGGTTCTTCTCAACAGATTATTTGGCAAGTGTCTTGGCCTCAGTAAAATGGAAAGAAAAATACCTGTTAGCCCCAGGAGAGGCAAGCTTTGCTTTAGTGCCTGCATCAAACATTTTGCTGCCCTCAGAAGGGGGCTTCTGTAAGTGCAAAGTATCTTTTTACTGGCTCGGGTTGGGGGTGAGAGAAAATGTCAGCCAATTATTGTCAAAGCAAAATTCTGGCCAGTGCTGGAAGGGCTTGAACTTCACTGTTCAGACTGAAACGTTTTGACTGACTATCTGGTAGCCTGATCCAGATGGCAACAAGCAATTCAAGTGGAAAGGGATAAGAAAAACCCCAGTGTGCAACTGATGCAATTTTTGCTGGGTTTCATAAAAGAACACACTGATATAACGAGGTGTTCTGTATCCATAGTGTCTCCAATCCTGTATTTACTAGTCTCTGCTGGTGGGGTAATGCAGAATATTCATATTCTTTTCCTCTGAATTAATATCACTGCAAAACTAATACTAGACATGGATTTTTTTCCTCCTTCTACTGGAGTTGAGGATCTTTTCACTACACAGCTAGGGCTGAGAAGATGGAAGAGATAACTGGCATCTTTCTTTAAACAGGTGGTGCCTAGTGCTGTTCTTGCCTATAGAAACCTAATACTGAATGAACTTTTTTGTTATTGTGTTCTCTCACAGTTGGAACAATCCCAGAGCAGCCCAGCCAGACTGTTATCCCATCTTCTCTTGGAGCAGAAGTGAGAAGCCGTATTCCTGTTGCTGGTGCGTTGGTCCTTACCTTCCTTTGTTACTCTGATGGACAAGAACTGTAGTCTCAGGGCATGCCAGGCTGGGTTTGTTGCTTCAGCAGCTTCTCTGGATGCTTGGCCAGCCAGGATTTCTGTGTGCTGGGAGGAGCTGGGGTTGATCCCTTTGCATCCCGTCAGCGTCTTCCAGTGCTGGCAGACCCTGTGTCCTAAAAACTCAGATGTGGGACTTGGAAGTCAGTGGACTGAATGAAGGAAAAGCATCTCAAAACCCCAACAGCCCTGATGCCAAGGGGCCTGCTTGGTGTGTAGCTTCCTTGCTGCTGAGCTGTAACAGGCCCCTGTCCCTGTAAGGGTGGCAATGAAGGAAAGAAGCTGCACTTTTATTTCCCTGATGTTCATATCTCATCCTGCTGTAGACTCAAAACCTTATCAGGCCTGGCAGTGCTGTGGCACTGCTCAGTGCCACCCTTAGCCATCCACTGAAGGTTTTGATCTCTAGATGTCCGAGCCATGGCTGCTGGGATCAGGCTGTGTGTGTTAGAACCAGACACTGATGTGTTCTGTCACTCTGGGCCCTCCAGGTTCCTCGGCGCCTGAACAGTCTCCTCGAGGGATGGGCTCCCGGCTCCACAGTGCTCCCAACCTGTCGGATTTGCATTCCTGCAGGCAGAAGATAACCAAGCAGCACTCTGATCCTCTTGTTGCTCACTTTGGTCATACCCCAGTCAGCCAGCCTCTGCAGATTCACGGCTTGCAGCACTGCCGGCAGCTCCGATCCTCGCCGAAGCTCTCCGAGTTCATGCAGAGAAGCCCTTTGCCAACCATAATGGGCTCCCCCACAAAGGTATGCCTGGGAGTCTGCTTTTGGGCTTTTCACAGCTTGATCTTCTGGGTTATGTGGGGATGAGCTGCTTCATGATCAGATAACTGACCTGGATTTATCCTTTGAGGGCTGTTTAGTGATCTGTGTGAAATGGGGTGGTGTCCTAGTTCTCAGTGGACAGCTCTCTCTTGGCAGCAGTGCTCAGCAGCTGAGCAGGGCCCGGGGTTTAGGGCAGGCAGTGGGAAGGAGCTGCCCTGGTTAGCAGGAGCCCATCAGTGTCTGGGCAGTTGGACACAGTGACCCGGCTCTGACGCCAGCGAGTGTCCGGCAGGAATCCCCAGCAGAGCCGGCAGACGGGCGAGCAGGTGACAGCCCTGTGTCCTCACACAAAGCTGGCACTGTGACAGCGTTTCCTCTGCTTGTGTTGGGCTGCAACTAATTTTCAGCAGTTCGTTGTCCTTTTGTTTTAGTCCTTCTGGGATTAGGGACGAGTAAATGCTGTGGGATTTCTGCCTTTATGTGGGGCAGGTTGTTAAACGTACCATTTGATTTTGATAAACAAATGGAGGCCAAGGGGAACCTTCCTCCTTCGTTTTAAAGACAGATCTCTATTTTTCCTGTTCTTCTTAGGCTGTGTCCCCATTTGAGTTTCCCAAAACCCCCAGTTCCCAGAATCTCCTCACCCTCTTGGCCCATCAGGGGGTCATGATGACTCCGACGCGGAACAAGACCTTGCCAGATCTGAAGGAGATGGGCCATTTCCACTGCCAGCAAACTGGGCTGGGATTGAGGCCCGTGGAAGAGATCAAGGGCAGGTGAGCTGTAGTCTGCTTCGCTTCATACAGTGGTGCTTCACTCCCCAGTACAGGATGGATGGGGCAAATGTCAAACCCCAGCTAATGTCGAAGTTGGAACGAAGCATCTGTAAATATTGCATAGTTACCTGCTAGAACCCTTGGATTGCAGGCAGATACAATGCAGATTTCAAAAGTCTTCCTCTAAAGGGACAGGCCATGGTCTGGATTTTTTAAAATGAAAGGCTGTTTGCAGAATTTTGTTACCAGACCAGACCCCTGCAGTTACTCACGTGCTTGCCTTGCTCTCTGTGGAGCCCAGACCTGTCACGGGTGAGAGGCTGTTCTGGGTGTTCCTCATCCATTGTACACTGAGCACAGGTCTTCAGGAGAGAGATCTGTTTTGAAAGCCATGTGCTGACTGTCAGGAGCACTGCAGGATACAAAGCCACTGAGGTGTTGGTGTTAAGTTTTTCTTACGTGCCCCTCTGCACACTGCAGCTTTTTCCACTGATCTGAAGAAGTCCTCTGACACTAATTTTTGTGTCTTCCATCGAAACCAAATTGTGCTGTGATAATGTTGTATTGAGGACTTGCATTGCTGCAGTTAGTCACAGTAGTTGTACTGTTTCTGCAAGTAGCAGGAGGTGCTTCAGATGCTCTGTTGAAAGAGGAAGAGTGGTTATTTCAGCTCCAGACTGTTTGCTGTGTAGTGTGAAGTGGCTGTGGACTGGGAATGGCACAAAGAAGTGGAAGTTAGCTGCAGTCTTGCACCTGGTTGACTTTCTGCATCCTGTTGTATGTCCTCTTTTCAGATCTCTGAGCACAGGCAGGCTCACTGACCTGCTTCTGAAGGCAGCCTTCGGGGCACAGATCTCAGAAGCTGGCAGCAGCGACAGCCTGAACAATGAGAAGCCAATGGAAATTGCAGGTAGGTTTGCCTCCACACCTCCTGCAAAGGGGAGGCTGCTTTGCTGGTGTCCCGTGGCACAGGCAGCGAGTGCCGTGTGTGAGCAGGGCGGTGCTGTTTGCTTTCCTCTGCCAAGGTCTGTGGGCTGTGCGTGCTGTGTAATTGCTGGCTAGTGGTGTGATTTCTGTAGGCAGGGCTTCCTCTTCTGGCCCTTTCTGAATGTGGTTACCTGTGGAAGTGGGGACTTTCTGCCAGGCAGCTCGAGTATGAATGGCTCTGCAAGGGTGGGTGTTCCTGGGCGTGCAGGTCAGGCAGCGAGGAGGGGCGAGCAGCTGCAGCCATGTGTGACACTGCCCAGGCTCCTGTCCTGTGGTCTGTGCCAGCCTGGCCCCTGTTCCTGGGGATGCCTCCACGGGGAGCACTGGCCTGTGCTGGTGAGCACTGTCTCCCAAGAGAGCATGCAGGAACACAAACCGCTGGGCGAGGCACGCCGTGCTCTGAGTGACTTTCCTGTAATGCCAGTCTGCACCTTTCAACTGTCTCCCCAGCTCCCTCAGGTGCTTACGGAGGGACCCTGCACTCTGGTGCCCGGGCTGGGGGCTCTGCCAGCCCATCCCCAGTGGTTTTTACTGTTGGATCCCCTCCCAGTGGAACAACCCCCCCACAGACCACGAGGACCAGGATGTTTTCAGGTAAAGGGCCGATACCTACCTGCCTGTTCCAGTGGGAATGCCTGGGGGCAGAGAGACGTGTTGAATTCCTTGCTGCTGGGCACTGGTGATGGCAGAGGGCTGCTCAGAGCAATCTGTAGAGCTCAGCTGGTCTCAGTACCTTTGAGGTTCTTGTGCTGGCTCCTGCCAACCCATGACTGCTGGTAGTTGTTTGCACTGGCATTAGTGCCAGGTAGTGGTTTTCCAGTACTGTCAGAGACAGACAAACTTTTACTTTATTGCTCTCTGCTTCAGGAATAATGCTGCAGCTGTTCACTGTTGCTGAGAGGTCAACAAATGTAAAGATTGTGGTGTGTTCTGATTGTTTTCCCCGTGGTTTTTGGATGAGCTATCAAAGATGAGTGTGACCATCCGTGCCTGATTTCAGTGCACGGGAACTGTTAGGAAGGAGCCAGGATGGCTCTGTGTGCCAAATTATCAGTGGTGTTACTTATGCTCTGAGCTGCCTAGGTAGGAGATGGGGAAATGCACTCCTGCTTGACAGATACTTCTTGTAAGATGCCAAAACTCTGGCCTCGGCAGCCTCATTTGAGGCTGTGGTAATTGGCCCTTTTGGGATAGTGTGTCTGGGAGTTGGAGTCTGTGTTCAGTTAAAGAAAATATTTGGGCACTTTTATTTGCATATTTGGCTTGTTTGGGTTCTTGTCTTAGCTGTTCCTCATTTGAATGTAGTTGACTCTGTTGTTCTCAATTACTGCAGGAAGGTTTGGACATGGCCATGAATAAGCTGCTTGACTGGGGTGGGGGAACATGTGGGCTCAGTTCCTGTGTATAGCTTGCATTTCCATCCTAACTAAAACCACTCACATCTGATTGCCTGGAAAGTTGGGACCACAATCCTTTCTTTGTCTCATCTATTTGGAGGGTGAGCTTTGAGACTCTTACAAAAAGTGTCTGAGGGGCCTGTAGCACAATGGGGTTACTGTCCTGGCTGCAGCCTCCAGCTACTACTGCATAGAGGATTCAGGCTTCCTGAACTGCTTTGGCAGGGATAATAGCAATCTGGAAGCAGGTCCAACCACCAGGTTTTAGCAGGTTGATACTTGAATGCTTAAAGGTCTGCCCAGCAGTCAGGATCTCAGGTGAGATGCCTGGAGAGAAGGCTGTGGAGTAGTGAACCTACAACACACACAGTGTTAGGTCAGGGCAGCCAAAGCAATGCTGTTGGACAAGCTTTGTTAATTAGTGTGCAGTAACTCCTGATGTTATAGTTAATGCACAAAGTTAATGGTGGAAAGGGGAGGTTTGCAAGCCAAAACTCTTCACCCCAAGTGCTTGGACAAGCCATGAGTAAGATCTCTTGACAGTTCTAAAGGCAGAGCCTTGCCGTGAGTCATCGTAACAATTTCTGCAAACAGCCTCCTGGAATTACAGGGCATCCAGACTGTGATATTGTAGCTCTTCTCCTCTCTCTGAGAGATCTGGAAATACTCTGCCTGTCTTTGATGAGCCACTTGGCTTTGAAGCGTTGCTGCCAACACAGAGAGGTTGTGCCTCTCTGCCCGTCAGTTGTGCATTATTACATTGCTGAACCTTTTGAAGGCAGGGTAAGGCTGTAAATTAAATTCATGGATAGAAGAGAAACATCTTCCTTCAAAGGATCAGTGACAGTGCAGAATATCACCCTGGTAGAATTAGCAGAGTGTTGGAGCTGGTATTGGCATCCCCCCATCAGACAGAATATTTCCCTCTGTGGCAGTGTGTCAGGGGTGGGAAGCCCTCTGGAAGTGGTGACTGTGTTGTGAATATTTTGAGACAAAAACTCCTTTGTGCTCTTAGGGTGGACTCAGTGGTCAAGAACAGGAAAATCTGATGGTGAGGGAATTGTCTGATGGACACCATCTGATGGGCCTTCTGAATCCTGGGGTTTGGGCCTTGACTCAGCTGAAGTCACTGATTCTCTGTCCAGCTTTCTGTTGGTAAAGAGGGGGAAGCAGAAGGGCAGGGCATGTAATGGAAAGCTCTCCTGGCTTGCATGCAGGATGTTCTAAAACCATCACTTATCAGAGGTGCTCATTCAGTGACAGTGAGAGCAAAAACCAGGGACCCAGGGTTCAAACCACGCTGCTCCATGATGGGGAACTGGGCTGTGTCAGTGTGTGTCAGATAAAAATCAGCCCAAGTTCTTGTGGCAGGATTCAGAAGGGGTTTACACAAAAAAAGAATAAAAAAAGTTCTTCTGAATTGTCTCCATAAATGACTGTCGTTCTGGAAGGTGCTTTAAATCTGCTTGAGCTTGTAAGCTGGTGTGCTGAGTCACTAAGGAGCTTATGGTGGGGAGTGGTTACCCTGCATCCAGTCCTTGCATCTTCCTCCAAAGTACCTCTTGCTGGCTCCTGTCACATCCAGGATCCTGAATCCTACAGACTTGTCCTCTCTCTCCTGGGTGAGGAATACCTACCTGGCCTACCGTTACTGCCTTCAGTAATTCCTTTGTCTGTTTCTGTTCCCAGTGGGATCTTCCAGCTCCCTGAGCTCTGGAGGCTCCTTCAGTGGCAGGCACTTGGCAGTGGGAGCTGCTGGGGAGGCTCTGGAGGGCCCCTCGAGCCTGCGGTTCGCGTTCGCCGATCCCATCGCCGCCAACCTGGAAGGTGCTGTTACCTTTGAGGCACCAGAGTTGCCTGAAGAGACGCTCATGGAGGTGGGTATATCTGCTGCCAGGCTGTTTAGCCCGTGAGACAGCCCGTGACTGGGGTTAAAATTCACCATTTCCGAAGCTGAAGTCGCAGGTCGGAAGCCTCGGTTATCTGATGTGTTCCGAAGGAAACCTGCCTGCTTTGAGCCTTTTCCTTTCTAAAGGCTCAACATTAGTAATAGCTGACCTGAGAACATGAGTAGCTTAGTGTATCAGGGGCCCTCCTGGTGCACTTGGGAAGTCGGGCAGTGATATGGTCTCTGCTGAAAGGATCTGAAAACAAAGTAAACCTGACACTTCTGTTCCTAATGGGGGCGAGGGGAACACCGTGTTCTGCACCAGAACAGCTGAACCAGATTGTGGAGCTGAAAGGCTGCCAGGCTTCCCTTCTCTGCAGGCTGAAGCACAGCAAATGCTGTTATAGCTGAGATATATTTGAAATGTAGGTCAGGCTGCCCATTTGCAGTGGAGGTGGGAGGCAGATTCACTCACGCTTTGGGCTCTGCTTGTGATACCTCCTTGGGCTGTCTGGGACTGGGGAAGGCTCTTTGTGTCTGATGCTTGCTGAAAACCTCTAGATACCCACAGAGATATGCACACATTGTTTAAGGATGTGGGTTTGCTCTTCTACTTCAGATTTTATTTAGCTCATTTTTTTCTACAATTACGCATTGAATCGCATCCGTTTGCTTCATTACCTGTAAAACCACAAGGGTAAAGCTTCCAGCAGTGATGTGTTCACAAGTTTAACTGAACATCCTACCTTTGTGAGGTCCCACAAGTTTGGGGCCCTTCCAGCTGCCACCACTTTGGACACTGATCTGAAGAGAAGTGTCCTAAGGGAGTATCAACGTGATCTTGGAGTAGCAGCTTCTGTGTCTGTTCTGAGTCATTTGGCTTCAGTTGTCATTTCTGCTGAGCTCAGTAATCCGTTTGCGTGTCACAAAGCCTTCACAGCAGATTTCAAGACCCTTTTGTGCCTCTGTGGATTTGGCCAGAATGCAAACCTGGCAGGTTTTCTGATTTCTGCAGATCTTTCAGGGCACTGAAGTCTTGCTGTTTAAGCTCCCTTGTTTGTCTTGAGCAGAGCCATTGCATTCAGATGGGTGGTTCTTCCATCTTTTGTAAAGTTTCACCAGGTGCAGACAAAGCAAATTGAAGGCTGGGCTTTAGTTTGAAAACAATGAGGGGATGGCTACAGAAGGGAAGACCTGTGATGCAAAATGAAGCCATGAGTGCCAGCATAGCTACCAGAAGCTGACTCTGTAGGCAGAGAGGAAGGACTGGGTGATGGTTAGAGATAGGAGGCTGAGACCTGCAGGATCTCAGCAGTTTCCTGCTCTGCCACAAACTTCTTGTATGACTTGGTAATTACTTAATCTCCAAGTTCCTCCTGTGCTTTTAAAGAAAATAGAGGAAGATGGAGATAACACTTCCTTACCATACTGGACTGTCCAGGTAGTAAGTTAGTGGGAGGAGAGATTCACAGTTCAGATAGTCAAAGCTGCCTTAGCAGCCAAGTCCCTGAGCAAGTAAATGAAAAACAAAAACTCTCAGAACTTGCGCGTGGGGGTTTTCTGATAAATTCATGTAGGAAACATCCTTACCAGCCCCCTTTGAGAGAACTAAGCCAGTGATTCTTTGAAGCTCAAGCAGGTTACCCACTTCTCAACGGAGGACAAACAATGGAGTTGCATCTGATCCAGGCAGCAATTCACTTTGCAGACCCACAAGCATTCAGTTTTCCCACAAATGCTAACTTCCCAGAAATGCTTGCAGTGACTTAAGCAATTCAGCTTCCCAGAAATGGGATAATCCCCTTTGATCTGTAATAGCAGAGGAAAAACTGCTCTGAAATGACCATAGCACTTGGTGTGAGCACTTCCCTCACCGGCTGGACAGGAGCTGCAGATAAAAGGTTGTCCTTGCTGTCAGAGGACCTCACCCAGGGCTCACTCTGCTGAACTGGGAGGGTATGAAGGCCAGGGCAAAGTGAGGGCTGGGATGTAGGGTGGGAGACAGCTTGGCTGCAGTTTGCTGTGGCGTAGGAGGTTGTCCTCTCATGAAATCCACACTGGCATTGGAGCTGGGCCCGTGGTGCAGATGGTCCCTCCCCCTTCCTGGCTGAATTCTGAAAGAATCCCACGGAGCTGGGATCCTCCTTGGGAAGGTGGCTTGTAATTTTAGAGTAAGTCTCACCAGTTTCTCCAGGGAACTGCCCAGAAATTTCTGGCCTGGGGCTGTTGCTTGTGGACAAGGAGCTGGTGCAGGGACAGGGTCGAGGCTGAGTTTGGCTGTCCCTGCCCTGTGTAAGCAGGGTTTGGGGGTTGAGGTGTTGTGTCTGTAAGCTGGGGTGAGTTGCTGGCACAGCTCAGGTGGGCAGCCCTCCCTGGCACGCCAGCTTTCCCTCTAACCCCCTCCTTGGCATCCCTTCAACAGCAAGAGCACACGGACATCCTGCGCAGCCTCCGCTTCACGCTGGCCTTTGTGCACTACGTGATGGAGATCGCAGCCCTGAAGGGCAGCTCCAGTGAGATGGGCACCTCGGTGACCTCCGAGTACCAGCTCCAGGAGAGCGTGGTGGCCGACCAGATCAGCCTCCTGAGCCGGGAGTGGAGGTAAGGACAGGCAGAGCTGCCCAGCCCCTCTGTCACTCCCGCCCTCCCCACATACCCCTCCGGGCCAGCAGTGCCTGGGGACACCAGTGCTGTCCCAGCCTCCTGTCTGCACTGCCACGTGCTTTCTTTGCAGCTATGCAGAGCAGCTCGTGCTGTACCTGAAGGTGGCAGAGCTGCTGTCCTCGGGGCTGCAGATGGCCATAGAGCAGATCAAAGCTGGCAAGCTGTGCCTCTCCTCCACTGTCAAGCAAGGTAAGGGGCCCTGGGCTCACAGTGCAACCCACCTGGGATGGAAGCATCACAGAGGGATGGAGGGGGTGGAGAGAGCGTGAACCCCCCACTGGTGTGGGGGGCTCATTTGTGATTGTCCCTTGGCACAGTCAGATCTTCTTCATTCACACCAAGAGCGTTCCTCTCTTCACATTGACTTTCTGTCTCAGAGCTCTTCTCATGCCCCTGTGAGAATCTTCAGCACTAATTAGTGAGGGGGGGGATGATTCTTATCTGATTCCTCATATCTCTCTGTCTCAGGTGATTATTTGTACCTGATGTAAGCCCAGCCTAATTACACAGTGCATGTCTTAGGAAGTGCTTACTTGGCAAATTAAGACCTGTCCTGGCAGTGATGATTTTTCCAGTGAAACAAAAACACAGGAAGTGAAGTACTGGTAATGCCAGAGTCACTTCTTTGCTGGTGTTACAGCCTTAAATTTGCATCTGACTGGCTCTGGTCAGAGCTGGCTGTGATTGGTGATTAAAAAAAATAATTTTAACTTAACTGTAATGTTCCTAAGGGAGCTTTTATGAAGCACTTGACCCACCAACCAGCTTCCCCAAGAGCTGAGGCTCTGAAAGTATTTGTGCTGCCTTGGGATGGGGTGTAAAAAAATGGAAGTTAAATATGATGAGCACACATATGTTGTAGCAAGCAGTGTGGAGGAAGATACACCAGGTTTAGCTGCACATCCTCCACAAGTTCAGACTAACAGGAAAGTTGTCATAATCCAAATAAATCACTCACTCCTTTTCGGAGCAGATTGCACTTTCTAGATGTGTAATGTAGTTTGCCCTTCAGTGTGTAGGAATTGGGCAAGGCTGGCTTGTTTTGTGCAGTGTGGGGATTAGCAACTGTGCAGTGTAGGAGTTCGTACTCATCAGATGTTGGTGGGAGTTTGTGTTCAGTACTATCTGTAGATCGTGCCAAGGAGACTCAGCCTGTGGCACCACTTGCTGTTTTGGCTTGTTATTTAATCCCTCAGAATCATATTTGATTCCTGATTCTCTGTTCTGTAACCTTCCCATACGAGCTGCCGTGGCTCTGGGGGAGGAGGTGGCATTTCCCAGGCATCCATGTTTTGTTCTTTCCGGGACAGCAGAGTCCCAGGAGAGATTCCCTTGCTTAGTCAGTGCTGCTCATCCACACTGTGCTACCACATGGGAGTCGTGAGCTCCCTCACAGTGTGTCACCACCCATCGAGGAGCAGAAGCTCCGGATCTGCGCGTCTGCTGCTTCTGGTGGTGCGTGAGACACTTGGGTGGTGCAAACTGCTCCCTGCCTTGTGACAGCTGAAGCAAACAGAAATAGACCCGGCCTCAGGTGCACCAGACGTGTGTAGGGGTTGCCATGTGCAGGCTTGGAACTGGTGAAGGTGACAGAGGAAAGGGAAAAGACCCTCTTGGACTTTCCTGCCAGTCTCTTGGCTTTAACATAACCCCGTTGTCTCTCAGTTAATCGTTCGAGGTCCTGCATGTGGAGATGGGGAGGCACAGGGAGAGCTGGAGGTAGAGCCTAAAGCATTTCCTTCCTTTGCTCTAGTGGTGAAGAAGCTGAATGAGCTTTATAAATCCAGTGTATCGTCCTGCCACTGCCTCAACATGAGACTCCAGAGGTTTTTCTTGGACAAACAGAAGCTCATGGATCGGATCAACAGCATCACTGCAGAGAAGCTCATCTTCAGCTACGCTGTGCAGATGGTACGAACCACGCCGTGCCTGGGGACAGGGGACAGAGCACTGCTGGGAATTATGGATCCTGCTGGTGGCCTTGGCAGGGGGTTTCCCTCAGGATGCTGAGTGCAGCCTCTGGAGGTTGGGCAAGGAGGGTGTTCTCCCAGCTGAGGGAAAGCTGGGTCTGCTCTGGGAGTAACCTCTCGGTGCTGGGTTGTTGCCTGCAGGTGCAGTCTGCAGCCCTGGATGAGATGTTCCACCACAGAGAGGACTGTGCACAGAGGTACCACAAGGCTCTGCTGCTGATGGAGGGGCTCCTGAACATCATCACTGAACAGGGAGACATAGAAAACATCAGTAAATGTGAGTGCTCAGTGACTTTTTTTTCCCTCCAACTAGAATGTGGGGTTTTTAGCTGCATGGATCAGACATTTCAGTTCCCAGCACCCTTTTTTTTTCTTGGGCTACATCTTGGTGGACATAGCAGAGATCTCTTGGCTTGTTACAGCTCCTCATAGCCTGGCTTCCTGCCAGTTTTCCAGCAGGAAAACTGTTACAAGTGCAGGTCCCTGTTCTGAGCCCTATTTTGGGAGCTTCCCATGCAGAGCGATTGCCAGTGCTTTGTTGGGACTTTTGATGTGTGAGAGAACTCGCTGAAGGAAGTGGTTTGGCAGCAGCAGGAGCCTGGGTTTGGTTTCCAGCCGGAACCATGCCTCTGGCTGCACAGAGCCCTTGGGAACGTGAAGCTGCAGTGGCCGCCGGGCAGGGATGTCCGGTCGGCACAGCCAGGGCTCCTTCCAGCACATCTTTGAGTCAGGGCTGCGAGCCTGCCTGGTTCCCCAGGCCTGGCTGAGAAAGCAGCAGGCATGTATTTTTCTCATCAGCAAGTGCTTGCTGTACAGTGAAAGCTGAGCTCTTGCTGTGTGCTCTCGTTGGGCTTCCACTCCCCGGGAGTCGGCTGCTCCGAGCTGTCCCATCTCTCTGCTCTCCCTGTGTCCTGGGGGTGTTACTCTGTGCTGCCACAGGCTCCACGTGCAGGGGAAAGGACTGACCTCGCTGCTCTGAGCACACTCTCCCTGCCCTTATGGCCCTTATGGCTGGGGTTTAATCGCCTCTGTCATCTCCCCCTGCGGGAGGAGGGCAGGGGGAAGGGGGACAGCCGGGATTGTCTGTGGGAGCAGCTTGGCTCAGCCTGGGCTCTGCTGCTCCACAGCCAGCCCAGCCCACCTGCAGCAGCCCCAGTGGTGTCCCTGTGGCTGCAGGGGGAGGCCACAGCTGGCAGCCCCTGTGTCCCTCCCCTCTGCTGCCCTCCCACCGCCTGCCTCGGGCCGTCCGTGGAGCCAGAGCGCTCGGATGGGTAATGAGAGGAGAGACTTCTGCCTCACAGGCAATCAGCCAGTTAATTATCACAACTTCCACAGCTGACAGGAGGCTTGCTGAAGGAGAGCAAAGGGAAATGGGCAGGTGGTGTGTGGTACTGGAGAGCTAAGTGAATAAGGAATACTAAGTAGTTTCTATTGTACTGTTTCTTACCAAACCTAAATCTCATCTTTTGATCCAGAGATACTGTTAATGCATCTAATAGATTTCTTTTCCCACTTGTTATCCTGATATTCCCTGTTTTACCACTTGCTTTCCTGATATTACTTGTTTTGCTATGTTCCAGCTTCCTGACTGAGCTGTTCCCTGGTAGGCAGTAGTAGGTGTGCATTTCATTTTAGATCTCAGGTATATGATTACCTATTTCTGAAACATAAAATGGTGAATCTAGAAATACAGCAAGTGTTCCTGTGAGAGGCATGAATTCCCCCAAACATTTAGCTCCTGAAAGAGTCTTGGGCTTGGATGATGAGAACCCATCTCTCAGTGTATGCCTTGGCAAATGGCACTGGAGACCCTGAGTCATGTTGCCTGCTGGCAAAAGCCGCTCCAATAACTGGAAGTGAATAAATTGTTCCTGGCAGATGGTCGTTCTTTATAACATCTTGATACCTCTGTCAGAGCTGCTGCCTCCCAGCTTTCACTGTTGGATCTCTTGACTGTTCAACGCTTCGACCTGTCCCTTCGCAGCAGGGTGTTTGTGGTCAGGTCTTCACTGGCCTAATCGGTACCTGATAACGATTCTCAAAGTGCCTCTTAGATCTGCTGAAATTCTGCTGCTTGTTTTTCCTCTTTTGTTCCATCTCCAGCATGGCTTGGTGGTCTTTATGTTGCCAGGAAGATGAGAAGTTCATTGCTGTTGTTGTTTCTCGCCCCCAGGTAAGCTGTGCATCGAGCGCAGGCTGTCGGCGCTGCTGTCTGGGTTCTGTGCCTGATTTCAGTGGCGTTGTTCCTCACGCACCTCGCCCCAGCTGATTGCTTTGTCCCCAACGGCCTGCTGCTGTGCTGGGAAACCATTCTGGCAGTAGGAGACCAGGAGGATGAACTGCTCACTGTTTTGTATTTGGAAGTTTTGGGAAGTTGTTCCACAGACTCGGGTTCCTTCGTGGGACGTGGCGGCAGCAAGCACAAATGATTCCCTGCCCGAGGGCCTGGGCGAAGACATGGCCGATGTGGGAAGGTCTCCCTCGTTGTCAGAGGGCATGAAGGATAGAAGTCTGCTTCTTCCCAGCACTTTGAAGGATAAGACTGCTGCCTGTCCCTCTTGCTTAAGAACAGGGTATTCCAGTGCTGTGTCCATTGCGGGCAATGGATGTGCCGAAACTGCTGGCTTCAGTTAATGTTGGAGGGCATCATTCAGAAATAAAGGCCAGTGTATGTACTTCCCCCTTCCCAGCTGACAGCCAGGCATGTTCAAGCTTCCTGGCAACTGGAGGCTCCCCTCCATTCTCTCCTTTGTCCCTGCTCATTGTGTTCATGCCTTGGAGTGCTTCCTGCATGGCAGAGAGGAGGGAGTCGGCTCCCTCTCGCCTGAGCGTCGCCGAAGGAGCTTCCACCTCCACAGACTTGCTGAGCGAGGCAGAGGACGTGCTGCTGCTGGGAAGCTTGCAAATCCCATGGCTGCTGTGAGGGCTCCCTCTGTGCCTGCCTGGATGGGCGACCGACACAGGGAAAGGGACTGTGCAGGGCACGGGAGGACGACAGAAAGCGTGGGACGCTCCTGTGTTCGCAAGAAGCCAAAACGACTCCGTTCCTCCCTTGGTCCCCAGGCCCAGTGGGATCAATGTGAAGGACTCCTGGCTGTTGAGCTCGTCCCTACCAGGAGGAAGCACTGGCGCTGTCCTGCTCTCAGCTGTTGGCTCAATAACCCCAGACTGAAAACACTAGCTTTGTGAATCAAAGGAGCACTTTACACACTATGGGAACTTGGAGAAGTTGACTTTGCATCACACAACAACCCAGGAACATCACGACTGTTAGGAATGCTGTTCTTTTATTCCTTTCCTCGCTTCCTGGTTGTTTTATTGCACTACGTGTGTGCGTATATTGATATGTATTCCTGAGAGTGAATATATATTGATATTGATATGGTTTGTGTGTAACTGTACGTATTTAACTGTACTGTATCTCGTGAGTGTGAGGCAAAGAGCACTGCAGAGTCTGTGCTGTTCCTCCTCCTCACCAGGCAAAGCTGACTTGCAGTCTGGCAGTACCAAGATTTGTTTTGTTTTTTTTATTTAAATGTTCTTTTAAGGACAGTCGATACAAAGCTCCGTGCTTTTTAAGAGCTGAAGAACAGGCGTTAAGATCCCACACACTTACACTTGGAAATGCATTTTTTTTAAGTTTTATTTGCTGCTTCGTCGTTGTTGTTGGGGTTTTTTTTTTATAAAGAAATCTCGTAGCGTTCAGTTTTATGTTCAGCATTTCTTTCAAGGAGACTCTGCAGCCAAATGAGACTGTGGGTGTGAGTGGCTCGAGTTCTGGTTGAGGCTTCGGGTGCTGTGAGCATGTGTGTGAGAGGAGAGCTGCCTGCCTCCCCTCTGACTGTGAGAGCATGAGTGTGTCGGACCTGAGTCGTGGCAGTATTTTGTTAGAGCTGGGCAGAAAAGGATCTTTGAAAGCAACTCGAAAACCTCAGGCTTAGTTTTTGGGGATCTAAAAAATATTTTTGCACACGGTGGTTAGGTCCTCGTTGCTTTTTTTTTTTCTCCCCCCTCTCTCCACGTTCATTGTGATACTTCACAAGGGTTTCAGGAGCAACCTCGTTGGTTTTGGAGCCGGTGCCGTGTTTGGCAACACGGGGTGTTCCTGTTTGCAGAGCAGAAATGCCAGTAAAGAAATGTAAAAATATTTCCAGTTGCAACATGGGGTGTTTCTGTTCACAGAGCAGAAATGCCAGTAAAGAAATTTTAAAGTATTTCCACTTGCCCCGAGACCAGGGAATTTTGAAGTGTAGCTTTCACAAACGCTCCGGTATTTGGCCGCTGTTACCCTGTACATCCACAGTCTGCCACTTCTGGGGCCGTTTGTGCTCGTGCCTGGGAAAAAAAGAGAAAGGAAAGAAGACAAGACAAAACCAACCACCCCACCCACCCTCCCCAGCCTGTGGACAGAAACGCCGAGGAGACCCAGACTGCTGCTGAAAGGCTTTGGCCGGATCTGCAAAGGGCTACGCTGCGGGCGGGAGCACCGGGAGGCAGCGCCCAGCCAGGACTGACCCTGCAATACCAAGGCCTGCTGCACACCCCAGCCCTCCTGGCAAAGCCCCCGGGGGCTCCCTGCCAAGGGGAGGCACATCCCACACCCCAGCCCCTCCTGGCAAAGCCCCTGCCGAGGGGAGGCACAGCCCGGGATCCACGTCCCTGCCCCCGTGACCCGCGTGTGTGGCGAGCTCAGCACTAACCTTCCAGCTGTACTTAATTACTTGAATGTATCAAAAATTGTCCACATTCAATGTACACAATATATATTGCTCCAAAAAAGAAAATTTGTGGTTTACAGGCCTACAACCAATATATATGTATGTGTTTGTGTATATACATACAAGGCTGTGTGTGTGTATGTGTGTGCATGGGTAGAGATACACACACAAACACAAACGTGTATATATATGTTTTCTCTCAATACTTGAAACTTAGCCACTGTGCTTGAATTAAAAAACAAAACAAAACAAAAAAACCACAAAAAACCCACACAAAATAACCCCAAAAATAGGGGAGATTAAAAAAAAAAAAAAAAAAAGAGAAAAAGAAAAACAGAAAAACAAATCCAACAGGTGATTTATTTTGCCATCACTTTGGTGACTTTCTTTTTTATCTAACTGCATGTAGTGTGAAACCAACTTTTTTTGGTGAAAAATATTTATTGCTTTGTAGACAATAAGGTATGCAAAAAAAAAAAAAAAAAGAAAAAAAAGGAAAGAAAACGCCCCAAAAACCAATCCCCAACCATTGTTGAAGTTGCTAGTGTAGTCCACCTGCTATTGTCATGGCTTTGTTGCTGTTGCAGCGTTTGTGTCTGGCGTCTTTAATAGATTTCAAGAAACCTCAGTCTAATAAAACACGTACCTTCAGGTTTGTGAGAGCGTATGATGATGTTCTTTATAAGGTAATGCTTGATACTTTGTCAACATTTTTTATTTGTGTTTTGTGTGACTTTTTTTTTTTTTTGGCTTTAAATTGTACAACACCAATTTAAGAAAATAAAATTGATATGAAATTGTTAGTGGCCTGTTTTCAGTGCTTTATATTTCCCATCCATGTTTCAGTATTTGCTGGACCAGCCTGACAGTGTCATTTATTACTTCCCACCCCTGTGCAGAGCACTCTGGACAGGGGTGTTTGATGGCCATGTGAAGGGTAAGAATGGAGTGTAGGTTTGGGGTGGTGGTTTTACAAGACCTAATAATTACGTATTATTTTAAACTCTATTAATTTTTTTTTTAATTAATAGAGTCAGAAAGCTTGTTGCTGGAACAGGGGCTTGAAGTGTGAGTATTGTGGTAAGATTTGGGTATTTCACATGCCTGTGTGGATGGAGAATACTCTGCTGAATCCATAGGACTCTTTCACAGGAGCAGAGCAAAGGGGGAAAGTGCTAGCTGGGAAGACTTAAACAACAGAAATAAACAGGCTCTTCTAAAAGCCATGGGGCCTGAACAGTTCAAAAGCACCAGTGAAAATGGCACAGCTTTCTAGATGTTGACTGTGACGTGCTGCTGCTGTTGATTTTAGGAGAAAACAAACCCGAGCAATTCTTCCAGGGCGTTTGGCTCCGTTCCCGTGCTTTATATTTAGTTGTTGGTAAGTACGTCAGCGAAAACACACTCATTCAGCTCTGAAAGATCAGAGGTGACTCGGTGACATCAAGGAAGTAGAAACTTGTGGGCGTGTGTTGAACCAAGGCGATACAAAGGCTTCCAGCTCTTTGAAAGCTTTATTTCGTGAGGAATTAACTCCTTCACAGCACATCTGAGTTCCGTGGCGTTTGACCTGGGGTAGGGAGCAGGGAATGGCTCTGGAAGGTGTGACGGCTGGAGGGGTTTTGAGGGAGGACAAGGGGCTGTGTGCAGGGACACAACGCGCTGCAGGGCAGGGATCAGCGCTCTCTAAACGCCAGCGGTTGGATTTATTTCACTTTATTACCATAAATGTAGCGCCGAGGGTGCCATTCCCTGGGTGAGAAATGGCACGTACTGCGGGCATACAAACTTCCCTGGGACATTTCTTTCTAAAAACAGCATTTTTAGGGACAATAGAGTCACAACCACCCCCCTCCTGGGAGCTGAAACCTGGCAAGGGGTTTGAGTGCTTTCAGAAAAGATGTTAAACAGGGTATTTCTAAGACTGAGCTGAAGCAACTGTCAAACACAGGTCTCTTCCCTTACCATGGACAGAGGGTAACAGGGTTCCCAAATATACACAATTATCCTTCGTGATCCCTTGCTGAGACCCAGCCACTACTACTGGAGATCCCTGGGAGCTGGACCCAGCCACTGCTCATGGTGTAAAATGTGCCTTTCTGTGTCCACACCATGGCTCACATCCAAAGCCCTGGTGCAGGAAAAGTCAGCTCCCAAAAAGCCAATCCAAAGTCCGGAGCATGAGGTAACACACTGCAGACCTACAGCACATGGGGTTTGTGTCTGGCTCCTTCTCAGCATCTGCTATGCCTGAGTATTTCCTTACATCAGCACAGGGGTCATGAGTGCCCTGTGCTGGGGAATTACAAGAGTGCTCAGGTTCCTGCTGCAGGTAACCTTGGAACACAAGTCAAATGGTGCTAAACTCCCAATTCAGATCTTGTTTAGGCAGTCCATCACTCCCAGGTGGGAAAGGACTGGCCTGTGTTACACTGGGAACACCTGGTGGAGGAAAGAACACTTGACTTGGTCTCAAACAGGAACATTCTCCACATCTGAAGGAGTTTTTGCTGCTTTTCCCTTGTATTCTCCTGCGTGTTTGTTTCCAGCTAATGGCTGGATACAGAACTGCAGGGGAGCTGCAGACTAAGGTGCTCCTCGTCCCTTGCAGTGCAGCTTGTCCCCAGTTCCCAACACAGAGGTAAATGTCTTTTGATTTGGTATCTCCTGAACTTCTTGTGCTGTGTGGCAAAGCCTCATTAAAGATCAGTTTAGCAGATTTTTTCTTCCCTCTGACAGGGAACGATAGGAAGGAAGTGTCCTACAAAACACCATGTTCCCTCAGAGCTTTTTCTACTGATTTAAATAATATTTCTCAGTGAATTTAAGGCAATTCCTCTTGAAATCAGGCAGAGAGCAGAAGAGCCAGGGCTGTGGGTGCTCCCGGGACAAGGCAGGAGGTGCCGTTCGCGTTGCCAGAGCCCCATCTGCAGGCGGCTGCACAGTTTGGAGTGAGGAGAGACACTGACATCACTCTGAAAACTAAATTAACTGCCTCAAAATGTGCCCATGCCCCATCCCCTGTCCTGCAGCCGTTCTGCTCCCCATTAGGAGCATAGGTTAATTGTCTGTGAGCCCCCAGACAAACTGGGTGGTACCTAAAGAGCTTTGACAAGGCTGATTTTGCAGCTCCCACAGACAACTCTAGCAAGTCCTTTCCTTTGGTGGCAAAATAAAATAGATAAATTATATCTATAAAATAGGTAAGTTATATAGGGATGCTTAAAGATAAAATAGATAAGTTAAGAAGGAAGAGGCAGGACATGCCATGGCAGGTTGAGAGCACAGCCTGTGTGGTGCCTGTTTTGAAGCTTCTTGGCCGCTCTTGGAATAGATAAGGAGCTGGGATACCAAAGCTTTTTCCCTCATGGGATATCCATGTGAGTCTTCCTCCTGTCCCATCACTGCTTTTTGTATCATCTGGGGTCTTCTTCCCTCTCCCAAATTTAACCGAAATGAGCCCAGTTCAGAAATCAGCGCAGGGGAGGAGGAGGAAGCGATGTGGTGGACAGGCAGCACGATTGCATAAGCTCCACTTCCTAAGGAAATGAGGCAGAAAAAGATTCAGACACCCTGGTTGCAGAGATAGAGGAATTTGTGTTCCCGTTTCCCTTGGCAGCAGCGCTGTGCTGTGACAGGCCGTCCTTTATCACTTCTCCAAACCAAGCGCGACCGGGACCCCGCGATAAATCTTCCCTTTGCCCCATCCCGGCTCCCGAAATACCTCAGAAGTGTCAGTTCAAAACAAGCACGTGCTGCATTCCTTCCCCTTATGAGCCGAAATAACAAGCTGTGTTGGATACTCCGGCCTGCTCGGAAGCGCCAACCCTTCCATGTCCCAGTGGAATGGATAAATGGAGCTCTCTTACCCTAAATCTCGTGTCCTCTGCGGGTACCTCCGTCCCACGGAGCACTGGAGCTTGTAGCACAGCAGAACAGCTCCAGGAGCATTGGGCTTTTCGGGAGGTACCTGCTGTGGCCTGGTAAGGGCTCCCGTTGTGCTCAGCCTCCCCGTGAGGTGTGGATAAAACCTGCGGCACCAGCCACGAGCACGAGGATCGCTGAGCAATGGAAACCTGAGGGAAAACGGAGCAGGAGGTGGCCGGGCTTGACACCGGCACAGGCGGAAGGTGTATGGAAAAGGGAGAGGTGGGGAGCAGTGTGACACCCCTCTGTGGAACAGGGAGAGGTGGGGAGCAGTGTGACACCCCTCTGTGGAACAGGGAGAGGTGGGGAGCAGTGTGA
>JAWWES010000037.1:13968256-13980286 GCA_035583135.1 Lophotriccus pileatus
GGCAAATCCTTAAAGGATGAATGATGGGCAGGACTAAAACTTCTGTGCAGAGCAACTCAGAAGAAACTTTTTCATTGTTAACAGCCCTTAAAATTAGCTTCATTTTTTGGTAGATAATGATCCTGCCCTGAAGGGTGTTAGGTTTAATTACGTCTCTGCCATTTTTTTGCTTGAGTATGAGAAAGAGTTTCAGCATATAAAATAAAACTTACAGCTTCACTGAATAGCACAAGCAAGACACCAGAAATTTCTCAGGGTTATTTTTGTACTTGCAGTAGTTGTTTGTCTGAACTGTGTGAGGGCATTTGTAAGGGGAGGTTGTGACAAATGCCACGTTGGTTTGGTTAAATGGGACCCAACGAGACCAGGGGGTGCAGAGGGTCCTTACCTGGCTCAGGGTGTTGGTGTTGGCAGGACCTGCTGCTGACAGGTTCCCAATCTCTGAGGTATTCCTGGGGCAGGCAGGTCTGCTCACTGCAGATAAACTCCACCAAGAAGGGTTTTGGCATCACAGTCAGCACCAGCTGTCTGGAGAGGGATAAATAAGGGATGATATGACAGACTCCTCTGAGATTTTGCAGGCTGTTTGCACTTCAATGAGCTGTGCTTGCTGTTATGGAGTCAACTGTCTCAGTGTGTCAGAATTTGGTTTGTAGTAGGATATTAAACTGTCAGTGTTAAATTCATGGGATTTGGTGTTTGTTTTCAGCAAGTGGTGGTGAAGGAAAAAAGGAGTAACTACAGGCATGTAGTCATGTTAGCTTTTCTTTATAAAATCCTTTGTTGTCAGTCATGTCAATTAAAGTACTTTCTTTAAAATATATAAATCCCCCACATTTATTGCACCATGTGGACCTAATCCTGCAGGAGTGGCTCCAGTTAAGAACTCTGACTTCAATTTCCTTGTGAGTTGCCAACATCTGTAGTATTTCCCTAATACCACTTTGTACAACTGGCTTGATTTTTTAGTAGTGTTAGTGAGCCCTTGCATATTGTAATACAGGTCAGACATAAACTCTGTAGCAAATAAAATTCTCAGATCTGGCTTCAGACCTTTTGTAACAAACTTGGCTTTTGAGGGACTTGCATAAAAAAACACTTATCTCACCTGCATTTATTTTAAATATCAACATTTCACACTATTCTCCCACTTTTGAGTTGTAAAATTCAGGTTGTAATCATGGAGTTGTAAATGTGAGAAGAAATTTCTTCTGCTGGTGAGTATATTCCAGTGTACATCTCTTTCTGCTACAAGAAGCATAATTTACCACCACAGGTGTTTATTACAATAGATGGGTCTAAGACTATTTTCTTATACTTTTGGAGAAGTTTAAAGTCAATATCTTTGATTTAGGTCAGTCTGTAGATGTAAATGCAGCACTGACAGACCACTTTCCATTTTGCTTTGCAGAACAGCAGCGATCTCGAAGGCAGTGATGGGTGTGGTGATGACTCTGACTGAGCCAGCGTGGCTGGATGTGGAACCTTTGCTGCTTGAAGTTCCCTTTGTCTACAAAAAAGTGGCCTTTCAAAATCCAAGAATCCAGTAAAGCAGGAGTTTGTGTGCTTGCAGAACAAGAACTGGATGCCCAGGAGAATCTGGGTGGGGAAGACAGTGCAGTAGAAAGAACCGAAGCTTTTTATACCACTGACCAATTCAGCTGACTGATATACTTGAAAACAGTTCAAGGAGAAAGAAGCTTTCTAAAAGAATCTTGAAATGCAGGATATCATAATTGCTATTTGAATAATGTTTTTATTATGTTTACTTGGAAAATAGTATTTTAAATATGTGTAACTTCTGCATAAAGATGGGGCAGATCATTTTAATATACTCTTTTTTTATTATGAAGTTATGACTCCATGAGCTTTTGATTGTTTTTTTATCATTCACCTTTACTTACTCGAATCTCTAAACACCATTAAGCTTTTATTTTCCATGCCATCCATGATTTTCCAGTGGAACTGATGCTCATGTTGACTGCTGTGAATTCTTTGCTATTGAAACATACATTAACATTTCCTGGGGTGATCACTGAAGGTGGTGCTGCTGGTTTAGTTTCCCCTAAACCCAGAAATCCTTTAGAGCTGTCACTTGGATTCAGGGTTGAATCAACTTGGCAGGTGTGAAAGAAATGGTGCTGAATTCCTCTGGGCTTTAACCAAGCCTGTGTTCACTCGGTGTGTGTGAATTCTTCATCCCCATCCAGCTGCCCAGAACAGAGGGATGTGCAGTGAGATGGGAAGCACAAGTCTGAGCACTGCCATCCTTTGGGAATCTGTGTTTAATTTCCTGTGTTTTGGGGACCTGCATACTCTGGGGTTCGTGCTCCTTTCCCCAGCAGAGGTTTAACTTCTGGTTCTTGTTTCCAACTCTCCGTGGAGGTGGTGGAAGAAACAACAGCAGCAGCAGCAGCTCTCCAGCCCTCCCAGCCCAGGGAGCACCACTGAAGGGTTGGAACGAGACTCTTCAAGCATTTGGATATTGGGACAAGTTGCTTGATACATTTCCCTGGCTGAGAATGTGTCACTTACTGAAAATGAGGAGTCAACCCATTGTTCCTTCATTTAGTGGTTTCTGGACAAAGCCTTTATTTTTATGGCTTCTACTGGAATAATTATTTTGGTTTGCAATTTCTTTTGTTTTGTTTCTTGTTTTGTTTTGGGTTTTTTTTATTCCCCAGAGCACAGCTCTCCTTTAAAAAAGGATTTTCTTGTTTATTTTACCTGAGTTTATGTCATCATGAAAGCTTTGCTTGACGAGAGCAAGCGTGTAAAAGTGCTCCAGAGAGGAGCTCTGCCCCGATTTTCCTTTATATCCCTTGCTAGTCCATACTGTTGACCTGCTCTGCATTATCTTCTATCCACAGCTCCATCTTTCTATCCCTTTCAATCTGAAAATAAACCCACCTTTATTTGCATATGATGAAGGCCCCAAAACTGTGACATGGATCGCAGTTGGAATAAATGGGGACTTCTGTTGCTAGCCTTTGGAGAAAACAAATAGCAAAAATAAAAATCGAAGGACCCCCCCCCGTGAGAGGGGAATGGTATCGCCGAGCGCCCGCGGGGCGGGGCTGCGGGAGGGGCGGGGCGGGGGAACCCGGCGGGACCGGGGGGTGCGGGGTCGGTCGGTGGGGTGCGGGGTCGGTACGGGGGGTGCGGGGGTGGCACGGGGGGTGCGGGGCGATACAAGGTGTGCGGGGTCGGTCGGGCTGTACGGGGATGTCACAGGGTGTGCGGGATCGGTCGCGGGGTGCGGGGGTGGCACCCCTGGTGTGCGCGGAGGGCCCGGGGGGCCGCAGCCCGAGCTGGGCAGCCCCGAGCTGGGCTCCCCGGTGCTGCCCAGCTCCGCCCCAGAGCCCGTTCCCTCTCTTCTGGGAGATGAACAAATCCCCGCTTCCCCCCGGGGTACCCACGGTCCTTCGGGATGTTCCTGCCGGGAAGGGCAGGGCAGGGCAGGGCAGGGCAGGGCAGGGCAGGGCAGGGCAGGGCAGGGCAGGGGATGCGCTGCCCTTGCTCGGTCAGGTATCAGGTCAGATCCCTTGGCTCTGCACTGGAGCTCAGAGTTACCGCGTTCCCAAGGCAACATTCACGCCCCGCCAGGTTCGCGTGAGTGCTGTGAGTCCGTGATGTACTTACGGGGTGAACCGTCCCGCCGCTCTGCTGAGTTGTCTTCAAAGTACAAACATCCCCAGGATGTGCTGCAGGAACCCTCCGTGTCTGACTGCTAGAAATAAAGCAGTTGGATGAATCTGCTGGGACAACAGAGAATTCAAGTGGTTAATGTGAGTTAAAAGGTCAGTGACCATTGAGATCGACTCCCTTTATAGTTGGGCAGGAAGCAATTCTGTGATCATAAAAACCATTTCATTGCAAAATAATGTAGAAGTTAAATCAGACATAAGTGTGGTTAGAGCTTTGGGAGTGTTAGTCCAATGCACTGCTTTATTGATAATGAGATACTTTATTAACTTTATTTCATTTCAAAAGTAGTACTTCACAGAGACTCATTATTAGCTCCGATAAAAGTTTTAAAAAAAAAGGCACAGCCTTTAAAATAATGCTGGTACATCTAGTACACATATTAATGATTTACGATTAAGTGTAAGTTTTAAGCTTTGTAATTAAAGATAATTGCTTTAATGAGCTTTTCTGTAATTGTAACATTATATCTAATACCAATTATTACACTTTTTAAAAACCCTCTGGAGAAAATCTCAGAAACCTCAGTGAGCTCTGCACATCTCATTTTCCATGCATCGGGTTTAAATTCGCACCCTCTGAGCCTAATTTGTTGCTTTCCTTAATTAATGTTTTTGCATGAAATTTTTCCCTTTTGGTCATTTGACACCCTGATAGAGATGGGCTGTGTAGTTGCCAGCCTTCTGTAGGATGTTGTTAACGAAGATCTTGGTGGTGTCAGGTTGAAGATCCTGGACTGGCACACTGATCGATTCACACCTTCAGAGCTTTCAGGCCGGCAGTTGTGTCGGGGCGTGGTGGAAAGTTGATTTGACCAGCCATGTAACAGGCTGTGTTGCCACTTCCTTTGGTACTTCTTTGTTATTTCACGGTTTTATTTACCAAAATGGCAATTTTTATTAGTCTCTCTGCAGGTGGAATGCCTCCTGTTCCTCAAGTGGCTCAACAGGTTAGCCAGGAGGGAGACCAACGGCAAAATGGAGCAAACTTGCCAAATTGGCATAATTGCCTCCCTGCTCCACACAGCAGGAACCCAGCTTTTCCTCAGCAGCTACAACAAGCAGGCTGGGATAAGAAGTGTGGGGTTGTGGTCCCAGCTCCACTTCCCTCACCACAACAGGTATCAGACTTGCACAGTAAATTGTATGTAGCTTTGAATGGCTGGTTTTGGGGCATTAGAATTGCTGTTGTCATCTGTTCTGCACCATTAAATAATCTGTCTGAACACTGGGAAGAATCCTCAGAATCAGAGGGGTAAATCTGTCTCATTTATAGCCTAAGATTATTTTTTAGCACTTTACTTTCCCTTGAACTTTTGCTTCTGTGAAGAACAGATCTGTTCATTTATATTATTTGCAATGTCTGCTCAGCTCTCAGTTCAAGTATTCTTGTGCTGGATTTTTATTTTTGTTGGATCAAATTCATTTCTTCCCTCAAAATAAGTGCCAGGTCTGTGTGGAAGGCTGCAGATAAGTGAGTTACAGGTGCAGGGAGAGGCAACAGGGTGCTGACCTTTATGTTTTGTGTGCAGACCTCGTGGATGGCAGAATTTGTTGCTCCAAGAAAGGAGCAAATCATTTCAGTAGTTTATGCAGATGACTTTGCCAAGCCTGATAACTGCTTCAGATAGCCATGATATAGCACAGCCAGGTATAAATCTTTCTTTACAGTAAAGCTTTCTGTTCATTTAAATTTGGGATGCTCTGTAGGTACCTGTGTTTCTCATTTGGTTTTAATTAGTGCTGCAGGCACACATGATTTTTCTTGAAGAAAGAGAAGGAATGAGAAGGAATCAGGCATGTTCTCTAGGGAAGAGAGCATTTCTTCTTGTAATGAAATCCTAGAAGGGGGTTTAATTAAACAGAATCCATTATTTTAACTTTTTATGCAGCCTGTTCAGAGTAAGGGGGGAGGAATCACAAAGAAAATTAGTGCTGCTTGTGCTTGCTTGCCAGCAGTTGCAGGATGCTTACATGTCTTAATAAAAATGCCAGCAACTAAATGTATTTTTATATGAACTTCGCAGAGAATTCTGTCCATGTGCCATCTGGCAGAGTATTTAAATTCTGTGAAATTTCTCACTGAATCAGCCCTGCACTTCTGAGGAGATCTAGAGGTACTGTATTTTAGGAGGAAAAACAGAAGTTCTCAAGACTGAGTATCACTACATCCCAAAGCTTCTCTGATGATTTTTCATCATACTGCTGCCCTGTAAAGTCCTTCAGAGACTTTACATAAATCTGCCCAAAATGCATTATTCATTATCTTTTTAACAAAGTGCAACTACAAATACTGTAGGATGTTTCCAAGGACTGGGTAATAATTTCTGCTGGTTATCCATGTTACATTTTTCACAGTGTCTCAGTCTTGGTTTTGTGTTGTGCAGCAGGAAACATAAGTTTAATTATGTTTACTCGAAGGAAAATGAAATTCTGCACTGAGGAAAGAAGGTTTATGGTCTCTGAAGTGTCTGCCCAAACTCCTTGAGGCCCCACGGCACAAATCACACCATGATTATCTTCTGGAAGAAATGCAGTGGATGGCAACTGATTTTGTGCAAGAAAGAAGATGGAAGATAATAACTGCCAGGAGGGTAATGTGGATTCGATATTTTCAACCAGAAAAGGGAGGGGGAGAATAGGCAGCATTTTCATGGTTAGGATGTGATCAGAGAGGATGGGTGAGTTTTGGGTTGCCTCTCCAAATTTACTGTGTTTGTAAACTTTAAAGAGTACTCTTAAAGGGATTGTAATTATTTCCTTTCTTTAGAAGTATGCTTTTTAGATAGAACAGAGTAAAAAAATCAAAGTAATTTTATGGTTTTATTCAGCTGATTTTAAGTGTAGCTTGTCACCACAATGATATGATACTTCATAAGGAAACATGCCAGAAAGAGAAGAGAAGCAACTGAAGGCTGTGGCTGCTTTTACTGCCAGAGCAATTGAACATTTCTGGTCCACCATTAAACAGGTAAATGTGAAAAAAAAATAAAAACCTGAAGTTGTACTGAATAAAAACCTACTGGAGCGAGAATCTTACAGCTGAGCTTTGCTCAGCCCCGGGGTGAATATTATCTGTTGGCAAATCATCTGCATGTCATGGTTGCAGGAATAATTTCAGGCCTTAGATGTCAGGAAGGAGAGAGCTTCACTAAGCCCAGCCCGTGCAGTTGGCTCACGGTGGACGTTTTGTTTTGATGTGAGTTATTTGTTATAAATAATAATGATTGACTTTGTGGTAGTACTGAACTTAGTAGGTATGCTGGGAATGTGCTATCCTTGTCAAAGAAGGTGAGACTATTTTGTAACATTTTGTAACACTTTCTGGTTTTCCTTAAATTTCCCAATTAACCTGAACTGCTTATCATGACCTGAGGAGCAGTAAGGGCATAATTAAGCTGTGAACAGCCCTGGAGATGAGAAGCAGTACCAGATTCCAGTTTTGCTTAAACTATTGCCTGTTAAAGTTACATTGCAAGGGACTTGATCTATTTTTTTTTTCATTTTTTAGTGACTTCAGCAATATTAGAGGATAAGAAAGACTGGACAAAGCTAAAAAAGTAGCATTATGTATCCTGGGAAATTCAAACAGTTTCTTCTTTAAGCCTGTTGCAAAAATCATTTGGGGGTGGGGGGACAGGGAAGAGAGGTCAATGTGTCAGGGTGGGAAAGGGTGGGTCAGGAGCACCAGTTCTACAAAGGTTGTAATTTGAGGGTGCTGCCCTGTTTCTGACTCCTGGTAACATGAGCACAATGCTCTATTTTCATGGTGGAGGTTGTTGAAACCTTTTAAAGTAAGGGCAGCTGCTCTCTGAGCAGCCACATGACACTTGGCTCTTCCAGCTTTCCCTTCAGCTGTGCCATCAGCTGGGAGCTTTTCAGTCACTCTCAGACAATGGGGAATTATTACCATTATTTTTTTTTAGCTGCAACTGAACGGTAGCAAAATATTTCTTCACTTTGTGTTTTTTTTTCTTTTTTTTCTTTTTTTTTAAATAACTTAAGCATGCAGACTGGTCTCTCTTTGATGTGATTGGGATGGAAAACCAAATGACTTGCACAAGTACTGCCAAAACTGAAGGTAACTACAAAGCTTATTGAAGAGATCTACTGCTCCCCTTCCACAGCCAGACTTGAGCCAGTGAAGCTCAAACCAAACAGGTATGTGGTGTTCTGGTGATTGATTTATTGGTTTGTTGATTGATTTTAAGTAACAGGTGAAAATGGGTAATATTTGTGAGGGCTGAGAGGATTCATTCAGAATTATTTGTTTCTCTTGGTATCTTTTGTTTGCAGACTGATGACTGCTAAACACTGTGTGCCAGCCTTCTGAGGGAAAGCAGAGTGATATTTACCACTTAATAAGTTCTTTTCATTTGTGAAGGCTCAGTCTTGATCTTTTCTGACACACTCAAGAGAGTTGAAGTCTCTTGTGGTTTTGATCAAACAGTGAAAGTGACTTCTGCAGTAGAGTTTCCTAAACAGAAGAATTAAATTTTCTCTTAGTTAATTTTAAATCTAAGATGTACTTGCAAAGCACTTAAAGAATTTTTTTTTCTTTTGCTGGGGGAGGAAAAGATATTCTGTTAAATTTTGAGCTTATTTGTTTATTGCTGTTGAGTCTTTTCTCTGAAGAGCAGTTGGGAGGGTTCATTTTTGAACTGATTAACAACTTCCTTGTGTATGTTTTGTTGAATATGGGAAAGAAATGAGGTTGTACTCCATGTGTTTGTGCATTACATATTTGAGCATCAAGTTCCATTAGCAGGTTTGTAACAGGACTTTGCTCACGAAATCAAAATAAAATTCCTTATAATCATGTCTTCTCTTCACAGCCAGCAGGACTTTACTCCTGGCTTCCACAGCTGCAGCACAAGAGGGGACTGCTGAGACAGAGAAGCCTGTAACATTACAGTTTAGAGGGAGAATGTTTACAGTGTCCTACAGTCAATTCTGTCAGCTTATCAATAGACAGTCTCTGAAGCATCAAGGTATGATTCAATTCACATATTTATCTTTTTGTAAAATCTTTTTTTTTACCTTTTTATCCATTTAGAAATCAAAATCAGAGAAGCTACAGTGTCTTCATGTTGTAATATCATGTGTCTGTAAAACTGAATTTTTTCTTGTCTTGCTGCTTTCCTGGAAAAACAAATGAATTTATTAATGAGACAGTGGATGACCTGAGTACTAAATCTAAATCAGCATCTACACTTTCATGTCCAACTCAGGTACTGTGCTAACTGTTTATATCATAAGTATGTTCTTGATCATGAACAATACATAATTTACAAGATTCATGTGTGTGAAATAGTAAAAGTTTTAATATTTAAAGCATTTAGAATATTGTAATGGCCCAGTCTGATCCACCTGTACTCATGGACTCTCCAATGGTTGCTTGAAAGTCCTGGTATATTTTTGCCAGTAGGCATAGAGTAGGAAAGCAGGTTTATTTTGCATTACAATCCAAAACCAAACATCTGTCCTTGTACCACAATCCTAATCATCAGCTTTTCTCATGCTCTCTTCCCCTTTCAGAGTCATTCAAACAACTCTTGTATTGTCTGAATTATCCTTATTTTCAACTTTGTCTTGCATAAATTTCTCTTTATTTCTTGCATGAGCTTTATCTGGTCGAAATAGATTCAGAAAAGAATTTTGAATTTAAAGGGTATCCTAGAAGAAAAAAGACAACTAAAGGAACACCTGGACAAAATCTATTCTTGGAATGAGCGTCGTTGTTCCAGAACCCCCCTGTATGGCAGAGACCTGTTGGAAACTTGCTCTTGGATCAGTGGAAGGAAAATCTCTCAGCACTTGCTGCCAGGATTAACAAGTGGCTCTGGGCTGGCTTTGCAAATTGCCTCCCATATCCCAGTACTCCAGAGGCTCTGCAGGATCCACTGCAGGAACTCATTCTGACAGTCAGGCAGCAACAGGTCGCCCTGAAGGATGTTATTATGAGGTAATTGAGACAAATCCATCTGCAGTCTGTGCATGGATTTGGTGGGTGTATGTTACCCTCCAACTCAGGGTGTTATGTGAAGTACTGTAAAATGCTAAAAGTGATAAATAAGCTGCCCTGTTTTATCCTTTTTGCAGGCTCAGTTCCTTTCTGCCGAATCTGTTTGCATCACAGATGTGTAATTGTAGATCATTCCAAGATCTTAAACTCTCAGTACTTCCATGGCAATTGTTATTAGTTATACAGCAATTCTACCTTGACTTATCTTGTATTTGTTGTGCTATTACTGGCAAAAAAGTAGGAGGTGAAGTAAGCTAATCTTGATAACCTTATGGATAGTGGTGATTTCCTCTTGAGTGTTTTTTTTTTAGCATTTATTTGATGCTAACATAAAATATCATGCACTGATTTACTTTCAGTTGCCCTTAGCCAGGTGCTTTATGTTTCCATGCAAACATCTCCTTTATGACTGTTTTTGAGCAGTTAATAGCCCAAGCAGTTAAAAATTACCATCCTAAAGTTCTGGGTTGTTTTACAGAGATCTGTGCGTGCTGCCAGCTGCAGCTGTTGCTCCTCCACGTTTGTGTGTGACCCATCCTCCTCACACATATACCCATGGGATGAAGCTCTTGAGGTTTAATCTCAGGGAGCAGCTCCTTCCCTACTCCCATTCAGTGCAGGAGATAGCAAGGCCTCATTTTGTGCAGTTTCCAGATCCCCGACTGGTGCAGTTTGACTCAGGTATTAAAAACCTTCCCCTGGCTCTGCCTGGGCTTCCTCTAATGCTCGAGTGGGTTGCATAATTCCCTTATTTATTGCAGCAAATTATGTATGTAGCTGGAGCTCAAATACGTAATTATATATGAAATATGTCAGTCATATTACTATTTGATGAGGCACCCAGGGTGTTTCCAAGAAGTATGGCACTAGCTGTCCTGTGTTTATGAGTAATTTGGGCTTCAAATGCAGATGTTTTAGTTCACAATAGCATTTTGATTAACTGCTTTTGCTTTCATTATCTGTACCTATTTGCATTGTTAGTAACTTGGAGTTGCTGTTTTTATGTTGGCACTTCCTCAGCCTTACTCCAGGGGCTTCTGTTTTTTGTAGAGTGCCCTGGCATTGCCTGAGGATAAATTGAAAGTGTGCTCATTTCCCTCCCCAGTAAGATTCTCTGTATCCTCTGGGGCCTACAGTGTGAGCAAACATTAACAATATAGTTAAATTATCCTCATTTTTTATTTCAAATTGCATCATTATGCTTTCTGTCAGGTGCTGTATGAAACTCAGAGAATACTTTGCCTTAAAGTAACACAAGGCAGCACAACAGAAGGGATTCAATTTAGTCAATAGACAAAAAAGATGAGGAAGCACATACAGGATATAATAACTCAGTCAGGTGTGCTTAGTCATAGGACATAATGTGATTACTGTAACAGACCTTCAGATTTTTATCTGGCTGACTGGGCCATAAATTAATAGTTTTAATGGCAGACAAATTAATTTTGAATTGTGCACACCTGTAAAGATTTTTTCCTGCCTTCCCTTCAGACTAGAGGGAAAATGAAAATTCTGTCCTTTCCCTTCCTGTTTCTTCTGTTCCTGTCTTTCCCTCCCACTTCCATCTTACAAACCATCTGGACTTCTGTGTTGGGACAGTCAAAACAAAGGTGGGTGTTTTCACTCTGTACATTCTTTTCAGTATCTTTTCAAGTCTTTTAATTTCCAAATCTTTTCAGTTGCTTTTTCACGTAAAAACAATTGCGAAGGCTGGTAATAAGGAAAATTGTAACACGGGTATTTGGAGGACTGGAAACTGTCTGGTGTGGGTTTTGGCTGCCTAATCTCCTTTCATTGCCTCAGCTTTCTGTTCCAGATGTGCTCTTTTACACTTCTGCAGTTGCCTCATTTTTGGGGCATCTCAGCAGTGTCAAAAGCAGCCAACCCTGATATCTATAATAGTTTTTTTTGAGGTGTCTTGCTGTGATCCCTCCTTCCACCTCTGTCTGTTGTCGTAGGCCTTGAGTGAAGAACAAACAGCTTCTCAGATGCAGGAGCAACAACCTGCAGGCCAGCAGCAAGAAGAGGAACAAACAGTGGAGCAAACCCAGCAATAACCACAGGGGCAAGCACAGGTCTGTGTTGTCCTGAGCGAGTGGAAGTCCTGTGAGCTCAGAATCACTGAATTACAGAATCATCGAGTCCAACTTTGACCCAACACCACCTTGTCAACTGGACCATGGCACCGAGTGCCACATCCACTCTCTTCTTAAACACTTCCAGTGCCCAGGGACAGCGACTCCACCACCTCCCTGACAGCCCATTCCAGTGTCTGATCACCCTCTCTCTGTGCAGAACTTC
>JAWWES010000038.1:3195-149998 GCA_035583135.1 Lophotriccus pileatus
CACTGGTGTCACTGGTGTCACTGGTTTGGTGTCACTGGTGTCACTGGTGTCACTGGTGTCACTGGTTTGGTGTCACTTGTGTCACTGGTGCCACTGGTTTGGTGCCACTGGTGTCACTGTGATCCCCAGTTGGGGCCTCCCCCTCCAATGTTTGGGTCCTTGGGATTTCCCCACCCACCTTTTGGGGTCCTCTCCTCCTATTTTCGTGCTGACCCCCAGTTTAGGGTTCAAAGGGCGTGTGTGGGGGAGTTAACAGGGTCTGCAAAAATGTTTCTTTTCTCTTATATTTCAATTTTAATTTTATTTCCTTTTTAAGTTTGTTGCTTTTATTTTTTTACCTTTTCTATTTTATATTTTCCTCTTTTTTAAATTCTTTTTATTTTTAGTTTTCTTTTAATTTAATTTATTTCTTGTTTTTTGGGGTTTTTTATTATTTTTTATTTCATATTATTCCACAGAGGGAAACACTGCAGCTCCTCTGGGCAAGAGAAAGGCTCCCCTGCTCTTCTCTTAAACACAACACCTGGAATTAGTGTCCTGGGAGCCTGTTCTGCTCATTCCAGGGACTGGGGTTCACCCAGAGGGCCTTTGCCAACATCAAATGGAAATTACAGTGTGGGCAAATGCACTTCCAGTAGGACTGCTGGGACACTCCTGGCCAAGGCGACCACTCTGTGGAAGTCAGACCAGTGATGATCCGGGGGGGATTTTCAAGGGAATATTTCCAGGTTTTATTCCCCAGAAACTCTGGCACCTCTTGTCTCGTAGTCCTTTGCTTTTCATCTGGTAGGAAAGTCACCACACAAGTGCACCTTTAATTGTGTAGTATGCATGCAGATCATTCCTGTGTGGCATCTTGAGAGCAGCATTCCACAGCAAACCTGACCTATGCGCTTGGCCATCCTGAAGCTGACTAGTTTCCGCTACTTTCAGGCATACTGAATAGGCATGCATTCTATGGAAAACTCTCAGCAGCTGTCTGAAATTATGTTACACCGTTAGGTTTGCGAAGCCGGCGCTCGGGAGGGTCTCTGCTGCGGGCTCAGCCCCTTAAGGCGGTGCCGGCCCAGGCCCCTCGCTGCACAGGGGTGCAAGATTGCAGCTCCCCGTGGCGGCGGCTAGGCCGCTCGCTCTCAGCCAGGGACTACAGCTCCCGGCGGGCCCTGCGGCGTTGCCGTGCGTCATGCGCCATGGGAGGGGCCGTAGGGACGAGGCGCGCGTACGGAGCCGTGCGACGGGAGCGGGATGTGCGCGTGGAGGTCCCGGCGCGTCTCCCGCGCGGGACGGAGTTGCGGGAGTGACGCTGGAGGGCTGACGTGTCCGTCTGGCCGCCCACATGGAGCTGAGCAGCGCAGAGACGGCATCCACTCGGTTCCTCGGCCTCACTCAACGGTACCGGAGGCGGGGGCTGAGCTCGGGCGGGGCGCGGCGCGGTGCGAATCCGCCCTGGCCGTGGGGGAGAGGCGGCGCTTTGCCTCCGCCGGCCGGGGCCGGGGCCGGGGCCGAGGCCGGAGGCGTCGCGCGAACGGGTGGGGGGCCCTCGGGCAGCGCAGCGGCGGGAGCTCCCGAGCTGCAGCCGCCTCCCTCAGAGCTGCTGCAGGTGGCGTGAGCGGAGTCGGACGAGTGTCTTCGGAGTCGGTTCCGGAGCTTATTCAGCGTTGCACTCATGCAAGCAGATACCACTACGATATCTCTGCAATTATCTGATTGCTGAGTGCGCTTGTACCTGCGACTGCTTTTTAAATGGAAACAGATTGACCAATACTGGCAAGTAAACATGTGGAATGTGAGAATGGCGAGCCAGAAGGCACGCACGCTGTGTCGTTCTGATCGCACAGGTGCAATCTGCAAACTCACCCCCTTCTGCCACTACAACTTCCACCCCCAAGTAAAGTGCTTTCCAGTGTCGAACTCCTAAAAGACAAAACTTGTGATTTTACACTAGAATCCTAAAACCGTCTAGATTTAGATCAGCAAATGTGTTTGTGCTTTGTTGTTCAAATTTGAGGACTGTTACAGGTTGTAGGAGCTTCTGTTGAAATGAGAGGAAGGTAGTCCTGTCTCCTCTTCATCATTACTGTTCGTCCCTATAACAGCGCCTGTTTCTAGACAAATGGGAGGGGGAGGTGCAGTGTACCGTAGGTACTGTACAAATGAGTGTGAGCCAATTTTTTTCATGTCAGTAAAGGGTCATCTGTTTTTAAACACTTTGCAGTATAAGTAAATTTTGAATTAAGCCAAAGTGATCCGAGCCACTGAGGAACTAACCTCTTCGGTGCTGGCAGTTCACCTTAATAGGATGAAAACTACTCTGAAACTGTCATAACTGGAGCAACAGTTTTTCTGATGTAGTAGATCAGGTCAGGACTGAGAAAGGACGTAATTCAATGAAAAAGATTAATATAAATAGTTGATGTTAATCACAGTCTGTTTTTTAAATTAGCTGATGTGATGTATCAGAGAGCTGAGTACAAATCTATGTGGTAACCAAGAACAGAGAGCCAAGGAGGTATGCAGGCTAGAATTCCTTAGGGAGTATATGCACTTACGCAAATACCGTGATAATGTAAATCTTGCCGAATGCATAAATTGAGGCTCAATTCCTCAAATTATTGGACTCTAATTTGTGGAGAGAATTGGAGCATAAACCTTTCTCATGTGCAAACTGTTCTTCAAGTGTTTTCTGAGCTTGTCTGTATTTTTGTTCTGTATCATGTGGTCTAAGAAAATAGATTATTTCTCCAATGAAACTTGCTTGTTCCTAGTGTTCTGTGCATCATTTGATGAATATACCCTATCTATCTGGGTCTGTGAATTTATGTAACCTTAGTAGGAGTAGATCTTAGGTATTTGGGGTGGGATGGAGTCCTGTGGGTTCACCTTAGGAGGCATGCATGGTTATCTTATCTTTCTTTTTCACTTGTGTCAGCATAAATGTCTGTGACTGTGAGATTGCACTAGAGGTTGGCTGTGGTATTGTGGTAACTCATCTCAAGACCTGATGAATAGTGATGTTCAACCTCTTCCACTTTCCTTTCAGAATGTGACAGTGCTGTCTCCTTGTTATTTTAATTATTTATACTGCCACTGGTTCCTGTTTGCATGCTTATCATTGTGTCTGTGCTTATCATTGTGTAGAGAGCTCTAATACAGCCCTGCTCCCTGTCATTCTGTCACCAGCAAAACTGGTGAAATGTAAAAGGTTGGAGTATGTTGGAGCGCTTCCTAAAGACAGCAATTTTATAGCTTGGCATTATGGAAATGTTTTTAAAAAATCTAATAACCATACTGAAATTGTTTAGATAAAAAGGGTTTCTTTGAGAACCTGGAATAGAGGATATATTCATATGGTAGAGAATATAGTGTGTAGGCATCACACCAGCTGTGAAGAGCTCTGAATTTCTAAGTGCAGGTAAACCACAAGTTTGTATATCAGTGAGTTTCCTTCAAAATCCTCTCTGTCACGGTCTCATGGTCATGATATGGTGAACCCTTCTTTGAACTAATCTGCCTCCAGAACTTTGCTAGAAGAAATGTTGAGAACACCTGAGAGTGTGGAGGACGACCATCTTTTCCATGTTGAGGGGAAAAGAGATTTTTATATAACAACCCAAACTTAACTCTGCACCTCGCTTTGTCTGTTGTTTTGACTTTCTGATTGGGAAATGTTACTGCAGTAGTCGTTGTTGGTATGTACCTTAATGATCTTAGTTCAGATCAGATGAGGCTTTGTACTTTGGCACTTTGTGTTTCTGAGTAAATGGTTTTCATGTCATGTCCTTCTTTAACTCAATAACCACTATTTTGTTACATTAGTGTTTACATGTGTTGTATGCACATACATGTGTTGTATGCCTATATCTATTTCTTATTTCTATGCCCTTTGTTTGGGTTTGATACTAGTTTTGTGGTTTATTTTTTTAAGGTTTTTGTTAGCTGCTGACTTGGTTATCTCTGCAGCATTAATATGCCCCGATCTTAGCATGCTTTTTTCTGAGAGTTTGACTTTCACTCAGGTGAAATATCACCAAAATAAGGTTTGTGACTTAGTTTGTGTATGCAGATAGTTCTCAAATGCCTACATAACTCCCTGGCTTTGTCGTGCAGGTAATTCACAAGATGGCATTTTCCCCTGCTTTCGTGTGTTTTGAGGGTAGCTTTGCCACGGCAGAAAGTATTTCAGTTTTATAAAGCTCAGCTTGCCTTTTCTGCTGCTTTGTGGAGCTGTTGCATGATTTCTGACAATCTCTACAAATTGTCCGTGTGGAGATGGTTCCATTCAAAACACGATAGGCCAGATAGTGTTTGTGGTGACTTTCTAATTTGTATTATATTTGTGTTTGGAATGGTCCAGATGTCTGCCAGCAGTACTGACAGTGCCAAGTATTTATTGATCTGATTTGCTTTTACAGTGGTTTCTAAGGCAACTAGCACACTTAGTCACAAAAACAGGTTTCGTAGAAGAAAAGGAGCACACAAAAAAATGCCAGTGCTCCCATGATTAACTAGTTCTGTTAAAATAAAAAAAAATTCTAGAAAACCCACTGTGCCTTAAAATATATTGCAATGAGGCATTTCACTTGTTCTGTGAAGCATCTGAGAAATTTCATTCGTCTCTCAAAATGCATTCAGTACATTATTACATTTTAGATTTTATCTGAACTTTCCAAATTCCCTCAGAGGTGTGGGAAAAGGCAAAGGATCACTTTCAGCCCATGCAAAACTAAAGTTGGGAACTCTCTGTTATATCTGGAAGAGAAAAGAAAATATGATATGCTTACTTTTGTCTGTATATATGCTGATCATTAAGTACTTTTATGTTACCCAGTCTTAATAACTTCAGAGAAGATTTTTTTTAGCCAGATTTGTGCTTTCTTCTGAGAGAAAAAGATGAGAACTCATGAGTAATAGCTTAAAATATTTTTCTTTACTACAAACAATCCTGAATTAATGTGGGTTTTTTTATATTTCCCTTCAGTTGATGGAAAAAGATGATGCATTTGCAAGAAAATGTAATATATGCATGATTTCCTTGTAAGTAGCGTGTAGGAGTAGGGTGAGATTATCCAAATACACTTTAGATGAGTATATCAGTTACTGCTACACAACCACATAAAGTGGAAGGTAACTGTAACATAAATTTATTTGAGATGTGCAGCTCTCAGGTACATTCACTCTTTTCATTACTCTGGGCCATTTTCTCTGTGTCACAGGCTCAGAAGGAGCTGTTAAGTGTTGTGGCTACCACTTCTGTGCAGCTTAGTGGCACTATTGCATGGCAAGGTTCACTCAAAGGCCCAAGAGCAGTAGTGGTAGGTATATAAAAGTATTGGATGTGAAGTCCTTGTGGTGTGTGATGGCTTAAAATTTGAACCTACTCCTGGATGCTCAGAGTTCATGACTTAAGAATACTAAGGTGGAGTCACAAATGTGAAAAGATAGGTAGAAATTTTGAAAATTCCATCTTCAGAACATTCTTTATTCAGGTGACAACCTGAAGTAACGTTACTCACAGGAACTGACTCTTATTGTGGCTCATTTGTAATTTATATATCTCTTAAGTTTTTAAAATTGTGTCTCTTTTTCCTTTGTCTGCTTTCTGTTCTGCCGTAAGGAAAAAAGGAGTATTGCGGTTAGGGTTAGGGTTAGGGTCTCCAGAGATCCCTTCCAACCCTAAAAATTCTGTGATTCTGTAGTCAAGCTGAAAGGCAACTGATGAAAAAAGTCCAGAGTGTATGTTACCAGAAACAATAGTGTCATCCAAAAGGTTTATGCACATGAATTTAGAAAGGCAACTGTATTGTTGCAGCAGCAAATGTTCCTGCTTCAGTTTATGGGTCATTTAAAATTACTATTGTAGTCATGTTCTTATCCCTCATGCATAATTTTTATACTGCAAGTAAATACCAAATAATTTTGGTGAGTTTTAAAAGTTTCATTAGATATGTCATGTTTGTATTGCTTCTTCTTGGGTTAAAAATACGGAATCTGAGTGGACAGAACTCAGAAGTATGAATTATGTTTAGTAAGTTAAACATAAAAAGTGGGATTATATTGCCTTGCTTGATAATTTTGTCTTTGTTAAGGTGGTGGAAGGAAACCTATGAATGCTGTTGTTTTCTTACACTTATGAATTAAGTGTAAGAAATTAAGTGGTTTAGTTTCTGTTTGTGTGGAGCCTGAAAAGAAACTGAAAAAATCAGCAGCAATGTACAAAGTGTGGTCTTACTGAGTATAGTGCAATTGTTCTATTTGAAGTATTAAGTTTACTGTAGATTTTTCTTCCCTTAGATTTTCAAATGTGGTTATAAGCCACCACCCACTTTGAAACTCTGATTGCATCATACCTAAATATTTAATTTAATCGTAGCTTTTACTTCCAGTCAAGACCCAGACATTTCTTTTCCTTTGGGGGTAATATGAAAGCCAGCCTGCAATGGCTGCTGGATATTGTGCCTGCTGTAAGGAGTGTTCTCTGCAGCGATGAGTTCACGCACTGTGAACCTCGGTCAGCAGGAATTTTTTTTTTTTTAATGTTATTGTACTGCATTTCAGGAAATGTAAGTCTAGTTGATCTGTGTACACTGATGAAGCTTTTCTGTTCCAGGTCTGTCTCTGAAGATCTGGGTTGCAGACGTGGAGACTTTAGCAGAAAACATTATGGATCTGTGGAGCTTGTAAGTTTATATAGTTTGTCCTTTGATTTATCACCTTACACGGAGCTCAAATACTTTTCATTTCCAGGTAAAAAAATTGAATTTAGTTTGGAAAATGTGCTTCCTAAGCTGGACATGAAAGTTGTAGACTAACAAAAAGAGGCTTCAGAATAGATATTTTAGGCATGTGATTGGAAATATTTTTACTGCTATATTTATGAATATTTCATGATAACAGGTCAGAAAGTGTTATATAAATATTGTGTTTACCTCCAGATGAAATTGAGCCTTTTTTCCTCTTATAAGATGAAGATTGCAAAATATTAGGCTAGTATTTAATGAAGTACTTGCTATTATGTAAGTCAGAAACTGTGTGCATGCTCACAGTTTGTGAGCATTACATACATACAACATTACATACATTGTGTACAAGTGTATGTAATGTTATATGTACAGGCCTCGGTAGTGGGAGAAGGTTTAAAACTAAAAGAACTAGAATAAATATGGTTCCCTAAAATCTGTCAGTTATCCTGTATTTTCTTCAAATTCAAAGATTAAGTTGGCACTTCATTTTTCTCGGACATAAATTTCTTCTCTGCTGTGAAAATAGCAGTATATCAGCAGTTAAAATAATGTCAGTGATTACAAGGTCATAATGATATATAAATTACTGTAGGAAAGCAGAAGTTAGGAGAAGTGAAGAAAATGAACTCCAGCTCTCTTACTGTGGGAAGAAATCACAATTTTTCTACTAGCTATAGTTGTAATTTAAAGTTCTTGGGTAGTATATTTAATAATATATAGTAAATTGGATGTAAATTGGTGGCTTAATTGCTCTAAATTGCATTGCAAGAACACCAGGTATCTTTCTTTTCTTTCCATACATTCCACATAACAGATATGGTGTTTTAATTAAAAAATACAAGTGAACCATTTTCTGCTAAGAGGCTCTTTCGTTACTAATACTGAGACTCTTTTGGTGGAAAAGAAAAAGTTATTTGGAATTATAAATTCACAGTAAGCTCACACAAATGGTCTCGTCTTTTGGTTGGTTTTCTTAAAATTCTGCCGGTATTTTATCAAATTTTCATCTTTTGGAGTACAAACATATAAAGGTTCTTGTTGCCCTTTCAAATTTCTAAATCTTCAGTATTTAACCTTTCTTGCATAATGTTTTCCACAGGAGCATCTTAGTTGCTCAGTTCTTTCAAGATCATTTTGTTTCTTTTTCTTATGTCTTTCCCACTGTCTGACATTTGTCCATATAATCTCTCTTGCAGTTTATATAAGGCACCAGGATGCATTGGCAGTTTTGCCATGTTAGTTTATTTCTGGCATAGCCTCAGGTTGCTTCAAAGCAAGGAGAAAACTTCAAAATGTTGTGATAACTCTCCTACCAAGTGAAGAAAGAAGGTATTATCCTAGAATAACATACATTGCTAGAGGGAAGCAATGAATTATTGTTGTTCAGATCCCATTTCATAAATTTGGTATGATATGTGGCAGTCACCCTTTTTACAGTTTAGGGAGGAGTAACATGCAATATCATTGGCAGCATTCTCCTCCCCTTCTCTTGTAGGGATCCTAAGCAGTGTTGCAGGACACATGAGAATTACTTCATTATCCTTTGCTTTACTGTCTTCTCAAGAGCTTCTTTAGCAACAGAGAGAGTTTCAGTGTTCTGTGAATCCCTGGATTCCCTTATAAAAAGACCAAGCAGCCTTTCCAGAGTATTTATGAAATTGTTGAGCTCTTCAGCTGTAAACAAGCCCTATTTTTCTGATGTTAATGCTGGAAACAGACCAGGACATTTGTACCTTATGTTGTTCGGCATCATCACTGAGCATTGTGTTTGGAGATTCTTGTTGCTCTCTGTCTTCCGAAAATATCAATAAATGAAGACACCAATAAATAAAAAGCAGTAAAAAGCTGCTAGTCCCAGTAGTACTACCAACAAGTAGAGTTTTAGGCTTTGCAAGGCTGAGAGGACAAGAATCATCATGTCTGTAAGACCCATTTTTTTGAAAGGAGCAATCTGCAAGATCAATTTCTAAAAGGTGGACAAGCCCCCCTTTAGGAGTACTGTGTGTTGGTGCAGCCAAAATCTGAGACAGGAGAATTTCTCCTTGGTACTTGGATCTAGCAAAAGAGTGAATTTCTCACCCATTTATGCCTACTTAGAGCTCTTACCGGGTCATTCAAAGCCTGTAGTCAAACTGGAAATAGCTGGGCCATCTCTTCTCTTTGGATAGTTATGTGATGTCTGGAACAAGGAGAAATGGTAGTAAGCTTTGATTGCTGATGGTATGGCTACTTTTGGAACTAGAACCTCTATCTTAAAATCTCTTGTAGCTTATATCTAGTGATGCTGATGGGGCCATTCAAAGAGCTGGGCGGTTCCGTGTGGAAAACGGCTCCTCTGGTGAGGTAAGTGGCTAAAAATACTCACAGAAAGCTGAAAAAATAATTCATCTTCAGTAGTTCTTCAGCAAGGAAAGATGTATTTGCAGTCAGTTACTAAGTAAAGAGGATATGAAAAATGCTAAGTAATAATATGAGAATGTAAGAGTCTAAAAAGAGTAAGATGGTGGTTTTTTCCCTCTCACAGACTAGCTTAGCTTTTCATTCAAGAGTATGTAGTCTAAGGGAAAAGCTGGCATTTTGTTTCATTTTGGTCATATTTTTGTTCACCAGTTCACAATAGGAGAAAAATATCAACCCTCTGAATGACACTTCATAGTCTCTGGTTTACTTTATATTGGTGTCCTGGTGATACAACTATGTTCAAGTTGACCTTTATGCTTTTAAGTTTGTTGGCATGATGAAGTTATAATTTCATTTTTGTCCCCTTAGTTGTCTTTTGGCAGCTGTGCTTATCTTTAAATAAGAAATAAAGAAGCTGAGTGGAGCCTCAGAGAGTCATTGCCTCCAGCTTTCTGCACTGCTAAACTCAGTGTGTCCCTGCAACCACTCCAGTGACACTTAGGTTTCCACTTACCTTCATGTATTATCTTCCTTTGCAAAACCTTTTCATCTGTAAATACCATCTTAATATTGAAAGGAAGAAGACCTCATATTCTTGAAATACATGTAAGGTCTTGGTAAATTTATATTGAACTAATGTTAATGGCAAACTATTACTGATCATCTGTTTGCATCGGCACTGGGTGCAGAGATTAAAGCAGTCTAACTATTCTGCATTGATTTTCTGTGGGGTCATGTTTGATACTCTGTTTTTTTTAGTTGAGTTTCATGCAGTTCAAAAGCTGATTAGCTTGTATCACAGAAAGATTCCTAGAGTGGACAATGAATGGCCACGTAGTGAATGAATAGTTAGAATGGCTTTTTCTTTGCATATGGTAATTCTTAGTGGAAAAGGCCTGGAGGGATGCTTGGGCATTTACCTTAACTGGCCAATCCAGAAACAACGCTGAAGAACTTCTAAAGCATGCTTTGGTCAAGCAAGGAGTCCTTAGGGATTATTTTGGGAAGAACTGAGAAAACGAAACCTGGATGTAGAATTCCATTCGTTAATTTATTTATTTTTAAGTTTTAGAATGTTTTTCTTCCAATTCCACATTGAAATATCTTCTTTTCACTGAAATTCTAAGCCACTGCCTGTGATAGTGGTATCCTAGGATAAGTCTGCAATTACATAGAAAGAAATGGAGAAAAAAGAGAACAGAAATGGGAAAAGTTTCAGTTTCAGCTACACACCAACTGACTTCAGAATAATTCTTGCTTTTTAAAAAAGCAGTGTACAGCTAAAACTTCAGATGAATCAGCCAGTCTTGGCTTTTGCCTATAATTTGGCTTTCTTTTTCACTTGATGTTTAATGTGACAGTCTCTCAATTCTATTTCAGAATACAGACTACACGCCGGGTACATGGCACAGAACGGATGTGCATTTGGAAAACCCAGAGTATCATACAAGATGGTATTTCAAATATTTTTTAGGGAAAGGTAATTTTTTTTTCTTGTGATTGGAGTTTGAATCAATGAAAATGTAATGTAGCTTTCAATGGCTATTATTCCAATACGGAAAAAAGTATGGTGTTAATTTGGGTTTCTGTAAGTAGTGAAACCTCTGCCACCTAAAAGGGATGTTTTGAAAACCTTCTTGGCTTTGAAATCTGTACCTATCTTTTGGGTTTTATTAACAAATCTGTATATAAAAACATAGTTATGTAGACAATTATATATTTTACATATGAATGTGTAGATTTACAGGTGTCTCTCTGAGTCTGCGCATGAGTGGGTGTGCATGTCTTCTTTATGGTTGATACTGCATCTTGTTTTTCTCTAACAGTTCATCAGAATTATATAGGTACAGATGCAGAGAAGAACCCTTTCTTTCTGTCTGTTGTACTGTCTGACCAAAATAATCAGCGCATTCCTCAATATCATTCCATACTTTGGAGAAAAACAGTAAGAAACAAATATTTAACTGCTACTCTGACTTTTGTTTCATTTGGGTATGTTTATCATACACTTTTTCTTCAGAATTCCAGTATTTATTATATAATTTCATTTTATACAAGAAGAATATATAATTCTACTGTAGTAGTTAAAATTGAACTAAATTTTTTAGATAGCATTATAAAAAACTTTCTGACAGAAATCTGTAATATCAGATATTTACTGATTTTTCTTACCTGCAACTCTGCTTTTTTTCAGAAATGTTGCCTAAATTGTTTTTCATTACGTCCTGTGATGAATTTAGGCAATTATTTTCTTATACAGTGGTAAGAAAATAGGCAGGTGTGATACTGCTTTCACTAATATTATTTAATTATTCCCCCCCCAAACTTCCATAAGAGACTATTATTTAAGCAATTGATTTAAAACTCTCCTGTAGACGTGCATGGTTCTCTCTTTTTTTTTTTTTTACCTTTGCAACATCATTACTTTTTCTCCAAACCATCAGTAAATATAGCTAAATAAAACTATCTCAGTTTTCTTCCTTGTTTTTTCACTTGATTGTTTTATTAATATTCCTACTTGAATTAACAGATCAGTATGTCCTGTAATACATCCTGGCTTTTCTCCTTTATAGGGTACTCAGAAAATATGTCTGCCTTATAGTCCCACAAAAACATTATCTGTGAAATCTATATTAAGGTATGTATTGACAAATAGGTTATCATGTAAGATATTTGCCGGTATGCCTTTTCCTCTAATTCAGGGCTTGTGTTCCATGGTTTTCACGATAGATTTATAAAAACAGTAAAAACAGTTTTGAAAATCTTATTCATTGAAGGCAGCAAAAAGTGGGTTTAAAGCCTGTTCTATAATAGGTAAAGTGACAACTTAAAATGGAGGAAAATTCTTGGCACTTTTTCTTTAGCAGAGGGACTATTTTCAAGTTAATTAGAAAAGAGATGCTAAATGGAATCTGTATAGAGTAGGAACAAATGTCTCTTGCTTTATTGAAGCACAGCCAGTGCCTATGTGAGAGGGGAAGTCTCGACACAGGGCATGTATTGTGGTGTGAAGCCACTGCCACCAGATCTAGATGTTCCTACTACTGCACAAGGTTTATGAGAGCTCCCAGACCCACTGAATTTTTCGGAGACACTATCAGGCCATTGAGTCTCAAATCTGATTTCCTGGGCTATGGCTCCATTTTGGAGTGTCAGGATGGTGGGTTGAACACCCTTCAGATGTCTTTCAGCTTCTTCATCAAGATGAGCTAAATGCCCTCATTCTTTATCTGCATAAGTACCTGATTTTCCATGTCTGCCCACTAGTCTCTGAAGTATTTCTTCCTAACATCCCTTTCCAACCCAGACTCTCCCTCCAGTCTACCCACATACACGTTTTTGGTCAGGCGTTCCAGAGTGGAGAAACTTCATCATCTGTTAGCTTGGGTCATAACTTTTTTGCTGAAGCATCCTCACATGTTCCATCCTGTGAAGCTCCAATATTTTACAGAGAAAAATGTAGGCTTATTTCAGACCTTGTTCCCCGTTTCTTCCAGGGTCTGTGTCACATGCAGTCAGCTGCATAAATGTCATCCTCTTCTACCCGCTTCAGCGTGGACTGAAAACTCTTCCCTGACTATTTTTTTTGCTCTTAGAGACCTTGAGCCATCCCTCAGGTCTGACTGGTGTTCCTTTGACAGTTCAACCTGTTCATACCTGGTGTGATTCTAGGTATGGACTGTCTCAAAGGCTTTTGGTTACATTATTACACCTGTTTTTTCTAAATTGATTGGAGCATTTTAATCCCTTTCAAAAGGTATTAAAGCAAATCATGTCTGCACTGTGATCTAGCATAAGCAAGAATGGAAAGATTTGACTTCTGTGGTAGTTCACTGTGCCCCACACAGACTGCATTTGGCTCTCCATGACATGAGGCACAGTTCTATAACTTAATGCTTGGGGAAAAAAAAAGGGAGTTGATCTTCTTATTTAAATATCTTTTCTGTTCTGTCTGTGGATCTTTGGTATGTGAATTAGATGCTGAACTCATTTTTCGTTTGGCTTGCCTTGAATTATTTTAGAAGAAAGAGAATAAAAGCTTAAAAAATAGAATTGATTATTGAGTCCTTCTAAAATGCTCACCATGATTATGTTTAAATCTACAGTGAAGGATGATGAAATAAAACTCTGTCCTTTATAAGTAAATAAGTAAACCTGATCTCAACACAGGTTCTTACTAATTTCTGTTTTTAAAATCCAAAAGAAGTTAGGAGTGTTGGAGGCTAGTATTTGGTGGAAGAAATGGCAGTTCCACAAAACATTCCACCTAAGAGAGGCTCTTTGAACAATTCATTTTGTAACCAGTTGTAACAGCAACCAGTTAATGTTACACTGCTGAAATGTATACTTGCCCTTCTATAAGGCAGTATTTCATTTGCATTTCAGTGCTATGAGTCTTGATAAATTTGAGAAGAGCCCAAGGGAAATTTTTCATCCTGAGATACAAAAGGTAGGACTTTTTTGTTCAGTTGTTTTTCTTTATTATTTTCTGGAAATATAAGTAATTGGGTATAAATGCTACTAATTTGTTTTTTTCAGTAGCAGGATAATAATGAGTACAATTGTGTGATACTACTTGAACTGGCAACTTCAAATAAAAACTTAAATATATAAGGTTGTTAGTTTTATTTGTGTTATCTTTAATGCCAGTATACTAAAGGTACTGTTTTTCTTTACAGGATTTATTGGTTCTTGAAGAGCAAGAGGTAAATATAAACTTACCTCTCCTAGCTCACAGATCTGTTCAATGAATACAGCTTTGTATTTGAAATATTTGCACTGACATATTTGTAACAACTTAATAATCAATTGCTTATTAGAGTAAAAAATGTGGGCTCTTTAGCATATGAGATAAAAAAATAATTTTAAGCACCAACTTAATATATCACTAACTTAGATTATTAATTTTATGCTATACCATAAAACTTTGAAGGTAAATTATTATGTATTAGGAGTTGGTGTAAAATGTATATTCCCATGTATAGGATGCATTCCAAGGTATATATCTAGAAGTCCTTAGAGAAAACATTTTTTAAGTCTTCTGTTTGATTGCCTTTTTATTATATAATATTTGGGTTTATTTCTCAGGGATCTGTGAATTTTAAATTTGGAGTCCTTTATGCTAAGGATGGTCAGCTAACAGATGATGAAATGTTCAGTAATGGTGAGTTTTTGAACTTTGTCTTAATTGTTTTATCCATCTGAATAAAAAAATGGAAAATAGTGCCTGCACATAGAAGACAGAAGGGAGGTGATTGTTATACAAACAGTAGTTTTGTTGGTTTTCATGTTCGTGTTGGGTAAAAAATTATAGCATAGAACCTTCTGATTCTATAAAAAGTTGCTGTAGGAATCCTACTATTACAACTTGGAAGATAGTGAAATTTCTTTTCTAGACTATGCAACGTAACATTTAGAGAAAAAAAAGGCAGTTGAAGGAGGCAACTTGTTTACTCACTGTTGTTTGTAGTTCTTTCACTTTACGTTTCTGCATCATGATCACTTCCTCTTGTTCACTTGAACAGCGTAGTCTTGACGTTAGCAAAAGAGGTCACTTTTTAATGTCACATGATGATGCCTGTTCTGCAAGGTGGGTTGCCATTTCTGGAAAATCAGAAGGTTTTGATGACATGAAGAGAAATTAATTCAGCTAGAACTTGGGTCCTTGTGTCCTGGAAGCAGTACCTATTTCTGTGTTTTGATTATTTTTTATACATATTCTGTAACTATGTGTTTGTTTTTTTGTTTTTTTTGTTTTTTTATATTTCTCTCTCCCTCATGTAGAAACTGGAAGTGAAAGCTTTCAAAGATTTTTGCATCTCTTGGGTGACACAATTGCTTTGAAAGGCTGGACAGGCTACAGAGGAGGACTAGACACTAAAAGTAAGAATTCCTCTGAAGCAATAAAGAGGGGACACTATTGCATGTGCATATTGTACATATTGTAGTTATAATACAGTCCCAAAATGGACTTCCTCATGTGCATGCTAAGTGCTCTGCTTCACCAGGAAAAAGTCTGGTCAGCTTAAGTCACTGATATGGAATGCGATTAAAGGAAAGTATTTATATGACCTGTATTTTCAAGGTTTTGTTTTTAAAGTTGGAATGAAGACTAACCTGACACGTTACTTGCTTCGTGATGGTAGGACCTCATGGTTTGAAGAACTGTGTGATTTCAAGAGGGTAGGTGAAGGGCTGTCATAGGTTTTAAGTGTGAATAGGCAGATTAATTGCAAACTTGGGTTTGGACTCACATAAAACATGCAGTGTAGACATTTTCTAAAATGGATCAGAAAAAAAGGATAACTGAAGAAGATTTGGTAGAAGGACTTGAAATATCTTTTATTCTTTAGAAAACTTAGAAGACATATTCCTGCTGAGAATGTTGTCTTCCTTTGCAGATGATACAACAGGAACCTATTCCATCTATACAATTTTTCAAGGGCATGAAATTATGTTCCATGTTTCAACCATGCTACCATATTCTAGAGAGAACAAGCAGCAGGTACATGGTTCTCTTTATTTCTCCCCTCCCCACCCCCCATTTATTTACTAAATCACAAACTCTAAATCTTTAGAAGAAATAAGGGATTTCTTGCCTGTTAATATTTTATAAATGTAGGCTTTAAGACTTTTGCTATTTTTTCTCAATATTATACCAAATGCTGAAAATTTCATGATGTTTGTTAGAAATAATGCATCCTGTCATTTCTGGTAAGGTACAAGAGATGCTTGTGAAGAAGGTCAGAATTGCTTCACTGGGAAGTGATTGAGTATTGTGCTATCCAGGCGACTTGAAGAGCTTCACTGCTTCAATTATTACCTCAAAGAATTTAGGAAAATTGAAAATTAGCCCTGTGTGTATTGTAGGAATATTTATGTGTATAATACAAAACTCATCGTCAGGAAGCAATTAATGCGGCTTGAAAGAAATTCCCCTTGTGAGCACGTTAAGGCACTAAAACGCTGCTGTCACATTCTCATAGGTTCGCTAGGTGGGTTCTTGGGTACTTGATCAAATGTGCTGTCATCCATTGCTCAAACCTTTCTTTGTATTTTATGATGAAAAAATACTTTATAAGCACATGCATTTATTATACATCATACATTCCTAATGATTTGCCTAAAATTACTTGCAAATTATTTGGTTTACTATTTATTATGTATTATAATAATATACTTAGAGGACACCATTATGTTGTCCCTTTTATATTTCTGTCAGTTTTCCCGTGCTTTTTCCTTGGCCTGATAAAAAAATAACAGAAGAAAAAAGAGGCCATTCAGGATATTTAATTTTAAAGAATAACTCAGCATCAAAGTTTTTTCTCCTTTTATTTCAAGTGATAGATTTGCTTTTTTGGAATGCTAAGGGCTTCACGCCCATTTGTGAATATTAATTATGTAAATTATAAAAAAGATGAGTGCTTTTCTAACTTAAAAATAGGCAATATCTGCTCTTCTAGAACTTGCCTTCTTGTGTCCACTATGGCATTGCTAGGCACACTTGCTTATAGCTAAGTAATACTTTTATATTGGCCTTAGTAATATTGACTGTAATTTTTCTGTTTGGTAAAACATTATTCCTAAACTGCATTCTCTCACAGAATTGTTAAGATATTTATTTACGTATTTTAAGTTCTTGTGTCTGTCTCTCTTTCTTTCTTTTTCCTTTTTTTTCTTTTTTTTTTCCAGGTAGAAAGGAAGCGACATATTGGAAATGACATTGTCACTATAGTATTTCAGGAAGGTGAAGAGTCTTCTCCAGCATTCAAGCCATCCATGATTCGCTCTCATTTTACACGTATCTTTTTCCTTACATTTTCTATTTTTTTTTAAAAGATCAATATTACTTTGAATTCCCTCATGCTGTTTATGGAAGTGAAAGCTGTTTTAGAAAGACAGTTGCATTCTTGCGTTCCTTACCTTCAGCTGCTTGACAAGGAGTCTCCAAATCTGGAACATAAAACAAAGTTTGTGTTGAATCCCCTAGAAGATAAGGTAAAAGCAAGAATGTGATTTTTAAATCATGTTTTTTTTATTATTGAAAGCATTTATTTGGATAATTTCACAAATTAATTTTTTATACCTTTTCAGAAAATATAAATTCATAAATATATTTGCTATGTGAATTAATTTGGCATTAAATTTTGGCATTTGACTGAATGTTGCCTTTTAATGTTTAGATGCTGTTTATTTTACATTATGTATTTTAGATCAGTGTTCTCAAATCTTTCAGACCATTAACCATATATTCTCCAGATTTTATTAGCCTGTGTTTTTTAGACTTTCAGTTGAAAACATTGTGAAGACAATATGATTCCAAAACCAGCGGCCAATCACTTGGGATTATCATGGGGTCACACTAGCAGTCTGTAGACTAGTAATCTGTAGAATATGGCATTAGACTAGATGGAGTGAAATGAAAAAATGGATGAAAAGAGGAAAACTCTTATTTCTATCTATGCTCTGTTGCTGAGTATTAAAAAGTTACCACAAAGCTTAAGGCTTCTAAACCTAGTGCTTAGGCAGACTAACTGTTGTTAGAACCCTCTTGCTAGTTTCATCCATAGCTGATCCTAGTTTTTAGATTTAAGCTCTTAATTTTAACCTCTTTTACTCTGAATGAAAGATGTGTGTAGAACAAAAAGGATTCCACAATGAAAAAATAATAAAAACCTTTAGATATCATAGGAAACTAAATATGAAGAACAATGGTTTACCAAGTCAACGTACCTCATCATTAGAGTGTCAGCTTAGTGTAAAAGGAATAATTTAATTGCTGTTTGAGGACTTGTCACAATGTCATTGATACAGCCTACTGTTCGATTTTGACAAATATTTTGAGGTTCAGCTGTCCTTGGTGTTATAATTAGATGTGCCCTAAATCCTCGTTTTAAGTAGTCCGCAGTTGGTTGATGGAGTCATAGTACCATCCTGACATTTTCACTTAGAAGAGTCAGAAATAAAGGTGTCTGAAACTTGGGGTTGCCTCTGAGCTATATCAGATGTGATGAATCTTAAAGCTCACTGATTCTGTACTAGCCCTTTGTATTTGCTTTCTTACGTACTATAGGACACCTTTTCTGTTACTTTTACAACAGGAAAAAATGGCATAAAGTTATCCCACTATGCTGTCCTGTACAGTCGTGACAGCTGCTTTATGGAGGTTTGCCATGTGTTGTCTGTAGGGTAAGACTGAGTTACAAAATACAGGCATCAGCACCAATTTAGATGTCCCAATATACTCGAAATGCCTGTACAGATCTGGCAGATACAACTCAGGGCCTGTGGGAGATCTGTGCCTCTTTTGGAACAGTACCTGGAGACTAGCCAGTGTGCTCTCAAGCATCTTAAATAGCATTGGATGCTTTCATTGAAGTAATGGAATCACATCGTAAGTCTTTTTTTATCAGTCTCTGATAGTGCTGATCACAGTTACTGGCTAAGATCTCTTCATTCTAACTGGAACAGCTAATGCTGTTATTCAGACTTATGCTTTCTCTGACACTTTATGAGGACTGAAAGTGTAAGAGATGGTGCTAAGTAAATCTGTCCAAGTAATATGCTTCTGACTGATTCCATAAAAAAAATCTTGCAAGACAACCATAAGGATTTATCTGATTATGTTTTTCCCGGATTTGCTTGAACTTACGAATCAAGACTGGTAATACATTTTTCTGTACTTGCACTTAACGTAATTCTCTCCATTTTCTTATAATTCTGTTAGCTAAGTTATTCCATTGGAATCTTTTTTTCAATTGAAGTTTTGGTATAAATGAAGTTTGGAATCAGTACTTTTTTATCAACCAAAAGAATTTTTAATCACAAGTCTATCAAACACACGTAAGCCACAGCATGTTTTATGCTGTATTTGTGGTGCTAGCTTGATTTTTAAAACTTGATCAAACCATAAAATTCTGTATGGGACCTCCTTTATAAATAGCAAAATCTGTATAGTTTAGAATGTTTTGTGTATTTGCATTGATTAATGTGTTTTACCCTTATTAAATCTGCTGTGTAACTGCAGGAGAAGAAAAAGTGTATTAAAATACGTGTGATCTTTATTAGAAGTGAGTTAACTTCCTTAACTGCATGGCAGATATTTTTGCTTTAGTGAGATACAATAAGCAGAATGATAGTTACAGGTACGTGCTGATTGTAACAAATAACTTTACACTGAATTTCTGATGGTTTAGAGAAAATGGGATAATATTTTGGCAATGGGAGACTTCCTGGCATACAGAAGGTCTATCCATCTGTATGCCGGAAGGCCAAATGAACTTAAGAAACTGAAGAGCAACATGGACCTCGATGCAGATATCTCTAAACTGGCTATAAGTTGCATGTTTCTAACCATCAGGAAAATTAAATTCTGAAACAGGCATAAGCTAAGAGGGAAAACCAAAACTATTCTTTAGATGAAATGTAACAAAATTATGAAAGACATGCCTGGAACATTCTGACCTAGTGAGATGAATGACATAGTGAACTACATGGATGATAGTCATTTAGATGTATGGAAGTTAGTTAGATGTGTATGATATTGTGATAGCCATGGACTGCACATCCTTACAGATCTCAGTTCATCAGTAGCTGAGTAAACTAATTCATTTATAGGGATCTTAACAGAGTATTTGTATAGTTGGATGTTACATACTTTAAACCTACTGGAATTTTGCATATTAATACATTTCTTCAGCATTCCATTAAATCTGGCTCCAGAGAAGTATCCAACAGCATGATACTTCAGTTTGCACATGTGTTTTTTCTCCCTCTTCCATTTATACCTAAGGTTTGTTTTGGAAATATCTATAGTGCAGTTAAGAAAAGGAATACTTTTATTTTGTTCGAAAATCTTCTCAGCACCTTATTGCAATTTTTTTTTAAAATTGATTGTTCTTATAGAGAACAATCTAATTCTTAGAGCAATTGTGTTGGGGGGTGTGGTTAAAAATTGTCCCTAGACAAACCCACGACACTTCTGCTTTTCAGCATTCCCAGGTTTGTGAGAGCTACAAGACATGTTCATGATTCCAGTGTGCAGTGACAGTGCAGATACTTCTTTCCTTTTTCTTCTTGTTTTGGGACAGTAATTTGGGCATACATCCCTCATTACCCTTTAAGAAGTGATTGTTGTCCTGATTGTAAGCTAATAGTCAGTAGATGGGCTAGCCATGGTAAAATGCTTTTTACGTTGCTGTTCATCTGGGGGGGAAATGAGTAGCAGTAATTAAGATAAATTTGCCTCTCTTGCTCTAAATAACTGACTGCTTTTACTAGATCAGTCCATCTGATTTTAGTTGCTTCATTCTGCCAGTCTTGACACATCTGTCAATTGAAATAGCAAAGAATGATCACTTCTAGAAGCTATGCCTGCTGAACAGATTGTGTACGTGGGTTTTATACCTAGCGTTCATTCTTGCTATGCGGGATTCCTTATGGATCACAAGAACTCAGCAGGTCCAGATGTCGTAAGCCATTGTTATTGAGAAAGAATTGAACATTTCATGCTGTGGTGAATGCATAGGTAAGGTGGAAATCTGTAAGGAGAGCATGTCTTGTAGGCAAAGAACCTTTTTTTCAAAAAGTGAATGGATTTTGCTAGTGTCACTAAAAGTATTGTTCTATGAGAAGAACTGCGAAGTTCTATTCTAATTCTTCATGTCCCAGTATTAGTTCTTGTAAAGGAAGCATGATTTTGCTCTACTAAGTAATTTCAAGTGAATCTTTTTTGTTAGATCCTTCAAAGTTCTTATATAAGAAGACATTACCAGATGACAGGTTCCATTTCTTCTGTTTTGAATAGTGTCTATAAAAATGGTAGGGTTTGAATGTGACTCAGTATACATAAAGATTTGTACTTCCAATAGGCTGAAAATATTTTCAGAAGAAAGTGTTCCTCTCTTTGGGCCCCCCCTTCCATCCCCACCGGTGTTTACAAATCACCAGGAATTCAGGGATTTTGTGTTGGTGAAACGTAAGTCGGTCTTTACTTTGTTAGAAACACCTTTTTAACAAGTGCTTTAACAAATTGAAACTCATGATGCTTAAAATGTAAACATATTTTGTTGTGTATGTTGCTGATTCGTATACAAGTTCTTTTTTCAAATGGATAACATAGGTGGGATGTCAGTTTCATCAAACTGTTCTAGTAAGATTAACAAAAAAAACTGAATTTCTCTGCTTCTTGGGCCACTAGGTACAAGCTGACTTACATTTGCAGAATGTGCAGCCATATTTAGCTTTGCATTTTCTTAAAGGATTTGGAGATCTGAAAGAATTATAATGCTGTTCATAATTTGGTAAGAGAAAGTGTTAGTATCTCTGAAAACCTGAAAATAGAAGCTTTTCTGAATATATTCTTAAAGGTGTTGAAATGCACCTATGCAGCACTTTTTAATTCTGTAATGGTTCATTTCCAGTTTTCATTGATCCTTATTTACCCTTCTAAATCAGTGAGAAGGAAACCTTTGGGAACTGCTCATGGTGATTCCAATTAGATGTTTACCTGACAGGAACTTGACTGATAACTCATTTCATGTATTTAAATTGTTTAATACTTAAATTGATTAGCAGTTTGTCTGTAATTTTTTTATTAGTTAGGTGTTTATTGGGATGCCTTGTGGAATTCTCCTATTACTAATTTCTCTCTTTTAAGCTTAAGGGATTGTTATTCACTAAAAAGTGCAAACAGGAGGCAACTCAATTAATAAGGGCAAAATAGGTGTTTTGGTCCAGAAGCAAATGTGTTTTGGTACGGAAGCAAACCGGTCAGTGGAAGTTGTCAAGGTTCATTTTGGTGATATATCTTTTTTTTCCATAATTTTTTAGTAATAAATGGGGAAAAAGCCACCTTAGAAACACCAACGTTTTCTCAGAAACGTCAACGCACTCTAGACATGCTAATCCGCTCTTTATACCAAGACATGATGCCTGATCTACACAAGGTAAATGTAAGTCAGAAGTTTCTACATCCCCTCACATGTGCTCTCCTCACTAGTAGATTGATTTTTTTAATGCTTTAAAAGACTATCGCGTCATTGTAATGAGCACTGACTTGCATACGACTAGGCTAAATATGAACTGTGATATAACTTATTTTACAGTTACTTGCAAATTGGCAGACAGTCGTTTCTGGATAGGACTCTTTACCAGGTGTGAGGAGAAGCATAACAATGTCATACTTTGTGTAAGCTTACCCACAGCAAGGGAATAGGAAATTTAGGCACTGAAAATATTATATGTATTAGTCTTGTCACCATACAAACTGCATTTACTCATTCTGTTATGTGTTTGGATCATTTTTACTGTTAGATGAGATAACTATTTTAGAGGATGAAGACTTCTCAATAAGGTAATTCCTAACTAACTAAAAAGAAGTTCAGTACTTCTAAAACTAACAAGGTGCTATTTTTTTCCCCACTATTTCTCTTATCTAAGTAGATCTGCCTAAACTTTTTTTTCCCGTATATTTATGTCATATATTCATGTGGTATGATTGCATAGAACATGACAGTGGTAAACTATGACAAGTTGGAAGGTAAAGCACTCAAGGATTGGAAGAGTTGAAATTTCTCCTCTCTGAGAAGCTATACAGTTAGATTCATCACTACAGGAAAGTATACAAAACCAGAAAATTTAAGTGTTGTCACAGTAAGTTACTTCAGATGAAAAGATTTTGAAAACTTTTCAGGTTAAAAAAGAAACATTTTCTGTTTTAGAACATGCTCAATAGAAGGTCCTTCAGTGATGTGTTACCAGAGTCCCCAAAATCAACACGGAAGAAAGAGGAAGCTCGACAAGCAGAGTTTGTTCGTCTCGGTCAGGTAGGGTCAGTTTAGAAGGTGTGCAGGTAGGGTTGCAAAAACTGTGTCACCCCTTTTGTTAGAATTTGATTAGCTTGCAGTTATGTCAGGACTTCTTGGAGTTTTCTGTGATCAGAAATAGTTTTGTAGTATTGCATTATTTTAAGCTACATTAAAATAAAATATGAGTAGAAGTATTTATCTGTAACACCTAAGGTACACTATATAAGTACAAATACTTATAAAGTACCTAAGCTAAATGAAGTTTGGAAAAATCAAACCTTAGAATCAAACCATGAAGGTCTTTCCGTGCTTTATGCAGCAGATGCATTCTGCCTCCAAGCAGAAGAGTGCTCTCTCTTTTTCTGTGCTTTGGAAAAACATAAACTTTCATGGATTTCTTGGATATGTTTCATTAAGATTGAATTTCTTAGAAAGTACTTAGCCTACTTGAGTCAGGAAGAAGCTTCAACAATCTTTCTGCTAAATCAGAGGTTGCTGCATATCTTTGAACATACCAGATACTAACTCCAAACTTCTGTGGGCTTCTTAATATCTTGATTCAGAGAGGAGTAAAACTTCCTGATGATTAAGATAGTCTGCTTTGATCTGACAGTTCATTGTAGCAAAAAACTCAGTAGCGTCTGTGCTTCCCCTGTCCTTTCTCACTTGTTTCTTCTTGATTCTGGACTGGTGTCATGGTTCTGCAGCTTATCTTAGAATATCTCTTTCTGAGCTGATTTAACTCAGCAGGAGTTAACAGAGCAGGAAACCAAAACAAACAAAAAAAAAGAAACAAAACAAAAATTCACACTTACCAACAAGCCCCAAGTCTCCTCTCTTCCCTTCCATTTTTTTTCTTTTAATTGGAGTAATCTAAGGAACAGATGATTCTGAGAAGTTCTAAGTCTGGTTAAAGGAAGAGAATGGTACCAAGTGGTTGAGAACTGGTTCCAAAAAATCTCGGGGCTATTAAAGATTGCAGTGACAAGAACTGCAAAGTCTACTCCTTTGTGCTTTGACCACCCTTTCCCCCATCACCTTGAAATAACTAGTCACTTCAGGCAGGTTAAAAAAAAAAAAAAAAAGATGAATGTGATTGTAATACTGAGACAGAAGTAACCAATGATTTCTTTCCCAAGTTTGCTTTACATAAGTTAAAGAAAAACAAGGTTATTAAAAGTATAGAAACATATAGCTTGAGCCCCTTCCACCTCCCACAAGTTAAACACTGATAAGATACTCATGCAACAAATCTAGTTGGGACTCATTTCTTAAGCAAGACTTCCGTCCTTAACATGATCTTCATTGAAGGAAAATCTAATATGTGGGCTAAAAATTCATAGATACCTCTGTGTTTTTCTTGGAGCTTCTTTTCACTTTAAAATCTTTTCCTTGTCTGAAATATTTTTCCTCTGAGTTACAAACTGTAGGCTTGAACACATTTCAAGATGCCTTCCAAGTAGCTGTTAATCATTCTTGCCAAACTATGAATGTATTTCTCCTTTAGTTGTAGTCAATTGAGTTTTTACACGATAAACAAAACTCACCGATGACTGATTCAGCAGTATATTTAAATCATTTATTTATTCTCAAGGTGATCTCTTCTGACGGGCAAGATGGAATTAAAATGTTCGTACAGTGAAGTCTTTCCTGTATCTCTGTAAGCTGACAGCCATGCTTAATGTAGATGTGCAAATGGTACATGCAGCTGATTATTGCCACTTCACAGAGACTATGCGTGATTGTAGACAAATTTTGGGGCAATAAAATTGGGTTTGTATTAGTTCTGAGCTTTGCGTTAAGGAATGCCGTGACAATTCCATGTGTCACCATTTTATAGGAATATGTCTGTAAAAGTTAGCAATTAAGGTATATAGGATACCTTAAAGCCATTTGTTGTGCAACTCACTGAAATTAAGTATGTACGAAATTTCTCTGGAGATCTTGACCCTTTCAAAATTAGGTCTCTTCCAGCTAAAGAATTTGTGATCCTGTGACTGTGTGTCTTTGGGATACCTAGCAATACATAGATAGATAGATAGTTTGACTTAGTGTTTGTTTGGAAGTTTTGCAAGTAAAAGGCCAGTTTGTGTAATTGATAAAAGAATCCTCTATCCAGTTAGATTATAGAGTAAATTGTGTAGATGTTTAGCTTGTGTTGTTTGAGGTGGAGGTTTTTCTCTGTTACTATGTTTGACTCTTCTTTTCTGATTTTGAGATTCCATTTAGAAAGCAGACAAACAACCAAAAAAACCTAATCAAAAAACAGCCAATATATGTTTAGGCTGAGAAGATACATAGTAACCATCTGGTGATTTGTACAGACTTTGTTCAGGGTACAAAATTCTACTTCTTTTCTAATAAGTGGTGTAGAAATTTCAAACTGGAATTACTTTGTCATCCTAAATTGTCCTTTTTATATAGTCATTAGCTTGGGTATTGCTGACAAAAACTCAGTTTAAATAAAACATCTGTTTGTATTAGGCATTGAAATTGAAAACCACTGTGAAAGGGGATACCACAGCTAACTTGGCAACCACAAGCTTTTGTAAAAAGGAGGTGAGTGAAACTGTCTGTCTGAGAAAACTTATGAAAAATTAAACATTATCTAATATAGCATCTGTTTATTTGCTTCTGTAATTACATGCTGCAGCAGAAAAGATGAAATGTATGGTATCAAAGTGATTCTGCAGTCACATCAGATTAATAAAGGATGAGCCTGGGGACAGAAGTACTTCTCAAGTTAAAGCATGGACATTTTTATAGCTGAGAAAATTTGATGAAAGTGCCGTTTTCCAAATGCAATCATCTTTTATTTTAACTTCAACAAGTTTAGAAAAAAAATTTGTTGTGTTTTCATTCTGTGTAGTACTAGATTTTGTTTGAGGTCATTAGGGAGTGAAATACGCAAACTGCACTCTTCTGCATGCATTTTATATATAGAAGTTTCAGATTGGCATCTAAAATTTGAGAATCTATCTAGTATATATACTGGGAGAGGAGGAGCAGACTCTGGGAGGTAAGTACAGAGAAGAACACAGGATGAAAGAACAATTCAGTAGAAAGGCAGTTTTAACTATACCACATGCTAGTGACTAAACATCACAAACTGAACCATAAAATGTAGCCAAATTGTGTGTGCATGGTGGTACATATGTTTTAAGTCTATCAATCTGGGTTTTTTAAAGTAAAATGCATATGGAGTATTTCCAGGATTGTATTGAGTATCAGCTGCATGTGTTTTAATTCTAGTGTTTCAGGAACGTGTCTTACATTTACTAGTCTCCATGTCAGAATTAATACAGAATTTCCTCTGCAAGAAAATTAACACAATTTTGGTATTTAAAAAAATATACTGTTTGGAAATGTATCCTGCCAAAAGCATTTACGTGTTTTTATTTGCCATTGTCCATCACATTTTGTGTCTGTATGATCTGTATTTCTTAGTGTACTTAATTTGTATCCCTTATGTTGCTTCATAGCCTTGGGAATCTCAATCTTTCTGCAGTAATTTTCCTCATGAGATTGTCTGTGCAGATTCTTGGGGCCAGTCCTTGCTGGTTTCTACAGATGCTGGCATCTTGTTAATAGATGGTTAGTAAATGATCCAGTGTTTTTGTGTCAATTTTTATGTATCTGACCATTTTCTTGAAAATGTATGTTCATAAGGTCTGTTCAGTTGTTGGTAGGTCTTTACCTATGGGGTTGTTACTAATCCAAGTGAATTTATTGCATTTATGTAACCTAGCTGCAAAAATTCTCTCTGCACTGGAATCAAGCCATATTGGGGAGTGAATGTTAATGCAGATTTCTGAATGTTTTCTTATTTCAGATGTTGTTTTCTTGATCATCTGAAAAGACTTAGGAGGTCGCATCCAGGCTTTTCTGGTTTCTTAGCCCTTGATGATAGTGAGCATGAAGCCAAGGGCTTGCATGACTGTGAAAGCCTGCTTCTTCCTTTAGCATTGATATTGCTGTTTGACCCCTTATCTTCTGTGTGCCAGATAAGGCCAGCAGGACTGAGGGAATGAAGTTAGTTCTTGGTCATAATTCTTGAACTTTCCAAAGGAAAGTCCCTCTTAGGTTTCAGTTGCATAATCTGATCCGTGGCAATCGTAAAACTCTCCTGTGAGGAAGTATTGACTATGATGCTGTGGTGTATGTAGCAGCTTTGTGCAGGTTTGGGTTTTTTTTCTCTCTTCATTTTTGTAAGAAAAAAAATAAGGCTTTTATTACAAGAAAGAAAGGGTTCAAAATCAGTGACTAGCAAAGTTTAGCAGGATTTTGAATACATACGTGTGTTTCTTTTTTAGATGGTCAACCAGCAGTGCAAGTATTTGATAAAACTCTCCAAATAAAGCAGATGCATGTGTTGGAAGCTCTGGATCTTTTGATTGCCCGAACAGACAAAGGTAGGAGAGGTCCCCGTTCTTTGTTTCCTATATGAATCTAGCTGTGGCTGGATACGTGTGTCTCATGAGACAGTTGTGTCTGTCAGCATTGGTATATTAGATGCTGTATTTAGAATGAAGGAGCACATGCAGAGACTGCTGTTACTTTCTGAAAGGCTGGGAAGGGGTTGGAGGCAGAAATACCTGAATGCTCGTTCATGCTTCCTTCAAGGCAAGCCTGAAACTGGTCGTACTGTCTGTTTATGGTCACCATTAGAGCTCAACATTTTTTGCAAATATCTGTGACTGAATTATATATTTATTCAGTTGCACAAAAACATGGGGGTAATTACTTATGCTGTCACTATTTTACAAAATGTGTTTAATTGGTATTTATGCTGTTAAATGTTACCACATCCTAGAGCTGTAGAATGTATTTTCTTGAAGCTTCTGGTATAAAACAACTTCAAGCATTATGCTTTGTTTATATTGCTTTGTTTGTTAGATGCTGCTTCTCTTTGGAAGTATTAATTTCAAACTGCCACTTTCTTTTTTTGACTTGTTGTTTCCTGGTTTTCTTCCTATGTCAGGGAAAGACTCTCGTCTCCTTGTCTTCAGACTCAGTGCTGTCCAAAAAGATATAGAGACAAAGCAAATTATAAGAAGCAAATATGACTGCAGAGAAAATAAACTAGAGAGAACAAAAGGTGATTTTATTTCCACTGTGGTAGTTGCCAGGGGCTTTTTAGCTCCCTTGAGGCAGTTGTAGGTGTTCACTTTAGTGTTTTATCTTAACAGTTAACTCAAACTTTGTTAAGCTTTGATTTGAAAACCAGCCTGGTATAGTCCAGCACAACATATTGGAATGTTGTAAAAGTATCATGTTACTTGACAATTGCTGCTGCTGCTGAAAAGCGTTGAAAAGTTGCTAAGACATGCATCAGAGCCCTGTTATACTAATTATCATACAGATACAAAACAAAAAAAACAGACCCTACCCCAACCACTTACAGTCTAGAACATTATTTCCTCAGGCTGCCATTTGTATGCCATAAATACTCACCATGGAAGTGAACTGAGGATTGTTGTGGCTATTCGAAACAAACTACTTCTTGTCACAAAGAAATATAATCCACACCACAGTTTAACCAGCAGCTCTGTGCTCTCATCACCTGAATCTCCAGCAGAGGAGTTCCAGTACATCCGGGTATGTGTAATCCAATTACTAATTACCTTAACAGACTGAGCAGCCCTCAGCTAGTGCGGGGAGTGTGGGAAAGGCAAAGAACGTGCATTATCATCACCCCAAACCTCCAGACAAATAAAAGTGAGATGGCATATGATGGAGTTTGATCATATATATGACAAAGAAATTTTTCAGATTTTTTAGAAATTAAGTTTCAGCTTGTTCGTTGTCATGTTGTGCACTCAGAGCACATCTCTTTAAAATCATGGAATATCTGCAGCACCCACAGTAGGATCTTAAAAAAGAGAGTAATTCTATTATTTACGTTCTAGGAAATATGCCTTTCTGACCCCCCAGTGGTTATGACGCTGGTGGATGGACCTACTGGAGACAGTGACAATATGATCTGTGTAGCATACCGGCACCAGTTTGATTTAGTCAATGAGAGCACGGGGGAGTCCTACAGATTGCATCACATTGAAACAAACAAGGTAAGTTTGCATCATTGAAACTATGTTTTTGCAGAGCTCCACTGAACAGAATTTCTTGCAGAATCAGTGCATCTTATGCTGACTCCCGGGAGTGTAATTTATGGAGATCCTCACGTTTGTTACTTTTCACTTGTATAATGCTTCTTTATGGCACCCAGAGATATTTGTTCCTTTTGGGATATGTGATAATAACAGCTCCCAAGAGAGGTAGTTATAAGATAATGGTATGTGTGGTGGGTTGACCCTGGCTGGATGCCAGGTGCCCACCCAGCCGCAGGAAAGAGACTGTGTTTCTGGCTCTGGAATATTGTTACCATCATAAATTCATTCTTCTCCTTTCTTAGTCAACAGTTTTCTTTTCGCTTTATCTCTGTGGTATTAAAGTTTTGTTGTTTATGAAATTGAATCAAAATAACTTCAGTTGGTGGCCACCAGTATTTCATTCAGATTTGCCTATTTGCGTATACCATGGCTAAGATTTTTACACATAGCTTATATTTCTATTTAAGAAACTGCTGCCCAGTCAGGTAATAACTGAATCTTTCTATTCTGGACATTAAAATTAATAACAAAACAGTCTGCATTTAGAACATGTTTATCTATTTATTTACTTATTTCCTTCTATTTTTTTCTTTTATCCTCCAACTGATTGTATTGCTTGTTAGTCAAAACCCCGTTGGAATAATCACAGTATCCTCTGCCTGCTCATAACCTTTTCTGTTATCATTGCAGGTTAATTTTGTTGCAGCTATTGATGTATATGAAGATGGTGAAGCTGGTTTACTGTTGTGTTATAACTGTAAGTGTTAAGGGAAGGATAAAAATTATACTAGTGCAATCTGGGTATATAATCCTTTTCTCATTGGAGTCTAGGTCTGTATTTTAAAATAAAGTTTACTATTTTATGGGAAGTTTGTCAAATTTATTCTTTTGAACTTAAATGCATACTGAAGAGACTAGAAATTCAAGTATTATTTTAGACATACTAGTTGTTTTATAGATATGCATCTCTATATTTATAGATGCTGGCATGTTAAAAAAGTCCGAACTTTTCAGATATGGATCATTCTTTAGGTAGTTACACAGTTACTAGGTGTTTTGAAGACATATAATTTAGCATTTCATCCCTTTTTTTCTTGTGTGATGTCCCATTCTGTCTTTGTGTTTTTTCTTCTGCCTACTTCTTGGCACTATTGCATTATTTCATTGTAATTCTCTCAATCTCCTTTTATAAAATGGGCTTGGATATAGAATCATAGAATGTTAACCCAACCCTCCCTGCCATGTTCATGGATACCTCCCACTAGAAAAAGTTGCTCAAGGCCCTTATCCAACCTGGCTTTGAACACTGCCAGGGTTGGGGCATTCACAACCTCCTTGGACAACATGTTCTAGTGTCTAACCATTCTCAAAATAAAACAATTCTTCCTAATATCTAACATAAATTTCCCCACTTTCACTTTGTACCCATTACTCCTTGTCCTGTCACTACTCTTCCTGGTGAAGAGTCCCTCTCTGGTTCCCTGGAGGCCCCTTCAGATACTGCAGGGTTGCTATGAGGTCTCCACACAACCTTCTCGTCTCCAAACTGAATGGCCCCAACTCTCTCAGCCTGTCCCCCCAGGGGAGGTGCTGCAGTCCTCTTATCAACTTCTTAGCCTCCTCTGGACTTGCCCAAACAGTTCCATGTCCTTCTTATGTTGGGAACACCAGAATTATACACAGGAGTCCAGGTGGGGTCTGCCAAGAGCAGAGGAGAGGGGGAGAATCCCCTTTCTTGACCCCACTGCCCATGCTTCCTTTGCATGCAGCCCAGGATTCCATTGGTTTCTGGGCTGGAAGCACTCGCTGCTGGCTCATGTTGAGTTTTTCATCAGCCATCATCCCCAAGTCCTTCTCCCAGGGCTGCTCTCAATCCCTTCTCTGCCCACCCTGTAGGTGTGTCTGGTGTAGGACCTTGTGCTTTGTCTTGTTGAACTGCATGAGGTATGCACAGTTCCCAGCTCTCGAGCCTGTCAGATTCCCTCTGGATCCATCTCTTGCCTTCAGTGAGTCGACAGCACCACACAGATTGGTGTCGTCAGCGAACTTATTGAGTGCCTTGATCCCACTGTCCGTGTCACCGATAAAACTGTTGAACAGTATCAGCCCCAGTACTGATCTGTGAGGGATGCCACTTGTCACTGGTCTCCACTTGGACAATGAGCCGTTGACCACAACTCTTTGTGTATGGTCGTCCAGTCAGTTCTTTATCCACCAAGTGGTCCATCCACCAAATCCATCTGTCTCCAATTTGGAGACGATGATGTCATGCAAGACAGTGTCAAATGCTTTGCGTAAGTCCAGGTAGACAATGTCAGTTGCTCTGCCCTATCCACCAACGCTGTAGCCCCGTGATGGAACGCCACCAGATTTATCTGGCATGATTTCCCCTTGGTAAAGCTGTTACCATTCAATATATAAAATGCACATATGCTCTTCTCTGCAGTACACAGGTAGTTCTGATCCTCATGAAAGTAGAAGCATTTGGCGTGAAACAGTCTATGTGAGGCAATGCTGAAGGCACAGCTTTCTCTGTAGCAGAAGACCTGTCCTATTTCCCTCTCCAAAGTGAACATCAATGGAGACAGGATAAATATGCCTGTGTTCTGGCACTGGCTATCAGATTGTTATCATGGAATGAGTTGTAAGTGTCTCTAAACTCCATGAGGCCCTATTGGTTCTGTTTCTTGTCAAGAAACAAATACGATCACAATTGCTTCTTGTCTCTAAGCTTTCTTATTGTTTGCTGATACGACTTCTCAAGTCCTGTGTTTTAATAGATGTTTGATTAGCACTAGTGCATGTGTTTAAAAAAAAATTGTGTTAGTACCGGAAGGTTCCCCTTTATCTAGTTCTGTCTTATTAGTAATTCAGAATTACATGCTTGATTACGTATATAATGACCACACTTCTACAAAATCTCCCTATAAAATTGGTGGTTGTCACTTACAGTATAAGGTTATTGATGCTGATTTTTTCTATTTTGTTACAGATGTTTGCCAATACAGAAAGGTATATCCTTTCAGTGGAGGTTCTCCTCTGATCCAGCCATCAGCTTATGACTTCCACTTCAGCTGGAATCAAGTTCCTTATGCTGTTGGTAAGAAAATATCTCTTTTTACTAGATGGTTGGTTTTTTCATTACCATTTTAACTTGCACTTGGTTTGTAGCGGAATTACCATGTTCTAGGAACACTTCATTACTTTGTTACATTCATGATGCCCCTTGAGCTTAATTTCTGCATAATGATAATTATAGAAAGTGTAAGTCTCGGTACCAAGTTCTTCCTTTGCTGAACTCTTTCTTCTGTTTTTTGTTTTCCATTCACTCTACATTCTGCCAGGCATGGAGACTGAAGTTTTCTTCAGGCTTGATGTAGCTCTATATCCATCCGGTTAGACAAACTTTTCATAGGAAAGGGAGATACCAGAAGAGATCAAGAACAGTTTTCATGGAGCATCCAATAAACTTTCACATTAACCATTTTTCCGTGCCAAATAACTTTTGTTTCATTGCAGTCTGTGCTTTCCCTTATATCCTTGCTTTCACTACTGATTCCATTGAGATCCGATTAGTGGTGAATGGGAACTTAGTCCACACCGCAGTTGTGCCTGAGCTTCAACTTGTAGCGTCAAGGGTAAGACACAGTAAAATCATGTTTGACTATTTCCGTGATATGTTTTGGATCTGATTCACATAAAAGTTGCTACAGCTAAAAACCTAACAAGCCAAAATTGAAATACGTACTACTTGATCTGTGGTAACTGTTCATGTTTGCTTTTAGTTTATATCAAGTACAAAGAGAATCAGGATTGATCATGCTGCCCTTTATTGGTTGCAGTAATACAGTTCTGAGATACTTGGCTGTTTATGGGGCAAATGCTCTGCTCAGCATTACAGATGTTCCCTTCACTTACAGTGATAGCCTTTCTGTGACCATCCCTTGTTGACTAAGCAGCAATACAGAAGTAGTGACAGTAGAACATAGTGAACAAACTTAATCGGAAGATGGTTAAGAAAGTCTCACTATACTAATGATGCGTTATTTGTCATTTCAGTCAGACATTTATTTTAAAGCAACTGCTGCAGTAAGTGGATCATCAGACAGCAGCTCTAAGGAAATTAGTTCAAAGAGTTCTCCTCAAACACCGACAGCTTACGAAAAGCCAGAATGTCCTTGTTCTTCTCTAGAAGGTAACATGGCAGCTTGAATTAATGGTCTCTAATAATTCCAATAATATCACATCTCAGTGAAGCTGATCTTTAGTAAAGATGGTAAAAGATCTTGAGTTCCTAGCTGAGAGGCTGGAGGATAAGAGATTTTCTATTTAGTGGCAGGTGTGAATCACCTGGCTGAGCTTTTGCCCTGTACTGCCTTTTCTAAATACATGGTAGCACTGTTCTGAAGAAATAATTTCTGTAGGAAGGGAGGAATTAAGCTTCAGTAGCATGATGCATCTTTGGTAATATGGCCACGACTAATAATGCAAGAAGAGGCATAAAATTTTGGGAATACTTGGGATTTCGCATACACTGTTCCTTTCGCTTAAGAAAAGCTAAACTGCCACTGGATGGCTAAAGCTCTTTTGTGAACCAAAAGTAAATTCTAACCTTTAAAAAGTTTGCAGTCCATTTAGTGTAACGTGATCTGTGAACAATCAATTTTTAGTGTAACAATAATGGAGAAACAAGGGAACATTAACTAGATAATGCAAGATGTATGTATACCTTTCTTCTTTAAATCTGTTGGTGCACCGTTAGCAGAAGGGGGAAGGAGAAGGTAATTACAATTTCAGTTTTTTAAAGGCAGTTTAGTTTTTTTCTAGGTGTTGTGGAAAAACTGCCTTTAAAAAACTGCATATAATACCATGTTTTCCTAACCCACAACACTAGGAATTAGGAAAACATGGTATTATATGCTGCCTAAGAGGAGGTGTCATAATTTAAGCTAGTTGAGATCCAGGCTCCAATATATTTGCAGTATATTAAAATACATAGGGAATAAAAATACAGAGTGCAGAGTCACGTTGTAACAGTCAAAGTACCAGCCTCAAGTTGTAATTATTTACTTCCTGGATCCGCTGCTGATTCTTCATGTCATCAAGAGTCAATCTTGTTTTTTGTCATTTAGGCTAAAAAGTGCCCAGCTCAACAAGTATAACTTTTCTTTATAACTTTTCATTTGGAAGTATTAAGAACTGATTCTGTTGCGAAAGTGTGACGTTCTTTTTTTCTTACTGTATTTCAGGTGAAGTTCCATGCAGAAACCTGTACAAAATTCCTCTCAGCAATCTGGTTGGGCGAAGCATTGAACGACCTCTGAAGTCACCTTTGGCTCCCAAGGTCATCACTACTACAACATCCAGTGGCATTGCCTCACTTCCAGTTACACATTCACTGTCCTTATCTCGTATGGAAATTAAAGAAATTGCAAGCAGAACACGTAAAGAATTGCTGGGTAAACTCTCTTCATTCTTCAGCGTACATATCAGTTGCCAATTACACGCTTTCTAATCTTTGACCATCACAGTTAGATTTGTAACGTGCAGCCTAGTATTCATAAATTATTAAAATAAACAACAAAATGAAACTCTGAGGAAACATTATTTGCAAATAGTACAGCCATTGTCTGATCACGTATAAGATGACCATATTCTAAGCCAGATAGAAATGGTTAATAATGGAAACCAGCAACAGATACCTTAACGCTTTCATGAATGCTTTGTTTTCTGTTGAGAGTATTAAGTCTTTTATTCCTTTATTGAGGCCTTTTGGATGAGCCTATACCCAAGACAGAAAGTGCACAGAAGCAAAAAAAGGTTCCTCGAAGACAGTCAGACCCCAAGCAGGGAGCAGTAAGATCGACTAGTAGTGACAGGTAAATATACTGGCTTTAGAAAAGAGACTAAGTTAGACTGTAAATATTTTCAGAATTGATTGCTCATGCTTATCTCAGTTGGTTGGGGCTAAGACCTTTGTATACCCGTATGCATTTCATGCCAATGTGTTTGTTAGAGTATCTTAATACTGCAAGTACTGATCTGATTATACCTTTTGCTTAAGACATGTTGATGAGCAAAGCAAGACTAAATGGGATTTTGTGGGCCTGTTGCAATTGAGCCTGTAGTTAAGATTTGGACTACTGAGTCTGCACTCTGCAGTCTCTCTTGCTGTTTCCTTCATATGCTCTTGTGTTGCTATTTGCAGAATAAATTTTGTGATGAAACATCATAGCATTTGTCTGTTCGGCACTGACCCCACTGCCATTCTCTTGTTTTCACAACCTGTGTTTGTGTAGAGTACTGGCAGAATTCAGCCGAGATACAGGAGACTGAGATTAACAAAGCAAACGAAAAATCTGCAGTGTAAAACCATGTTTGTTTTAGTTCTCTATTTGGAAATTTGTTGGGTGAGGGGCTTCATTAATACTACCTTTGGATTATTTTCAGTAGAGTAAAACAGGAGGAAACTCAGTTGCAGTGATCTATATCTGTCTCTAGGATAACTTGATTGAGTCTAGAAATAGCCATTGTTCCTTCTTGCCTCGAACTGTGTATTTTTTTTTAGTAACTTTTGTCTTCGTCTTTGCAGGATAATCTCAAGCTCTTTTGAAAGCTATTCTGAAAGACGCCATCTTTCCACTAGTTCAGATCCTGATACTTTAGCAGACAGGGAGGAGAGCTCACCACCTAACTATCCATTTCAGCTGATTTCTTTATATGATGAAGACATCATTGACTTGAAATGAAGACAGTCTTAAAACCTTTCTTCCTTACTTCACATTTTCTTACAACTCTCTGAGCTCTATGGGAATGTCACAAACACTGCTTCTGGTGATAAAATGTGGCTGGAAGTACTGGTGATAAATCTTTATAGAACCCATGTTGTTCTGGCTAGCACAGCCTGATTTGGTGATGCTTATATCTTTGACATAGGTATGTTTTCTCAGTTAACGAACCATTACTTTTTGTGGCATTCTAACAAGTAGGTAATTAAACTAATTATTAGGCTGAAACTGAAGTAAACAAAAAGTATTACTTGTACTGAGCTTCTTATAATTTGAAGTATCTGAATGACATGCAGCAAAGTTAATTGCTGTTGTTACTATCATGAGTTGTTTTACAACAGTGTATGCCATGTGAAAAGAGGAATTTTATAATATAAATCAATGCTTTTGGTTTTTCAGTCTTAAACAAAACAACAACAAAAAAGGCTTGCAGGCAAGGTCATTTCAAACAATGCAGTCAGTCTTTGAAATGATGCAGCTCTGGTATGTTCACTGAATAATCAGGTAAGATATGAAGATACTGCTTTCTTTGCTTTGGCTTGTCCATGCACATTGTTTAGAGAAAACTGTTTTGGCATTAAGAATCCTTGAGCAGAGAAACTTTTTATAGAAAACACAAGCTTTCAAAATATTTCTTAAGAATTGGAAGTAAAAAAAACTTTAAAAACCCAGAAAAAAACAAACCAAAAAAAAACCCCAAACCAAAACCCCAATCCATCTACTGGAAAGCTTTTATTCTAGTGCATCTGCAGATTTTTCCATGACAGACGGAAGAGCCAACTCTGATTGTTTTGACTACGCAAGGATTCCTATGCAGGCATCAGCATTAGCTGATGTCTGCACTAGCACCAACAGTATAAGTCATTGTTCCAGATGGTTGTATTTTTCTAACTGGATGCAGACTGAAATTTCGCTGATAATAAGCTAGTTTTCTATGATGAAATAGTCATCTTGGCTCTTATGTTTTATATTGGGTTTATATTGAAAGCTTGATTTCTTTTTTTTTAACTCTTTCCTCTAGAACCCCTTTGCTGGGAGCTTGTTTTGTTTGGTTTTGGTTTTTTTTTTCATGAAAGCATGATGCTTCCAGCCTTTTTATATATGAAGTTTTTAGCTTTCTTAGCAAGTATTTCTTGTTATTTTTGTAGAAATACTCCCATATCCTTGATTTTATTGCACAGTGCCATTCATATGTCATGACTTCACTTTCTGTTTAAGTATGATCATCTGGAGATGTGTGCCTTTTTCTGCCGCCTGTCTGAATGTAAAACTGGTTTTGCCAAGTACTTTTTTCTCAGTTTATCGTATATAATGGCTGAATTGCTCCACCTAAGAAAATATGCAAGGCCTTATCTGGAAGCATCGTTTCTTACTCTCAACTGGAGTGGCTAATCAAGAGAAGAAGCAATATTTTTAACAGTAATTAGTCTAGGAGCTAAAGGCTATTATTACTTTAGTGCGTTTTGCACTCATAGATGTGTGGGGTGAGCCTTAATAAGCATCTAAAAGGAAGTACCAGAACAAAGTCTTTGCAAGAGCTTGTAATTCTTTTTTGAGAATGTTATTTCCAGAGACTGTGTTAATTTACCCTATCCTTATTTAAGTGGGCAGCTAAGGTTTAAAAAATCAATCTGAAAGTATCACGTGGTGCTTATTCTCCTGGAAGTTGTAAACACTTCTGTATTGAATCCACTTCCAGGGACACTGTTGGCACTTAAGTATTTTTAGAAAGCAAAGGAACCACATTTTTCCAATAAGATTTCTCAATGTAGTATTTAATTTCTGTTATGTGGGTGTTTTTGAAGAATATACCAGTGTGTTTGCAAAACTGGGACTTTAGTTAAAATACAATTTTAACTGGAAACTTTGCTTTGCCCTGTTAGGATATCAAATTTTAAATACATTGCAGATGTTCATCTGTGCTATTATAGCACGATTTAAAATGATTACTGTGGTTCAATAGAAGTCAAAGCGATATATGGAGATTTTAAAACTTGTTTTGAAGAACCTGAACAAATACATATTTAGGTATCCTGAAAGACTAGCCTTAGAGATGGAGCACTAGGGAGATCAAGAAGAATGAGAAGAGCTTGACTGCTGGCTATGATGGTAGTCAGAATGCATATAGATGTGGCATTTGTTAATCCTAAATGTAACTATAGAAGAAAGGGCCATAAAGCAAGAGTTATTTTCTTTAACGAGAAGTACAGCAGTAGCTATAAAGTATTACTGTAAATAAGGAGAGTGTGGTAATGTGTGTGTGAAAGAACCTTTGAAGGTATGCCTGTAATCACAGCATTGATAACATATACCAACTGAACTGTAAGAGTACAGATATTTGGTTGCTTAAGCTAGACAAAACCAGATCAGACATGTACTTATCTGGAACAGGATGTTGGTATCATTTGAAGAGGGAAACCCAGCAACTGCATCCCCTCCTACCTCCCACCTGAATTTTATTCTATAGCTTGATTTGATGGGTCAGGTAGAAGCTGTTACTCAGGTGAGAACTACCAGACCTAACAGACTGTTACTCATAAAGGACAGGAAGGATCTGAACCCTGGAAAAAAAATTACTTATCTTCATTCTTAATGTATCCAGTAAGTGCCTTAACAAGGCTTCCACTTCTGGAGTTTTTGCTTCTGTAATTAATCAGTGTGTCTTATAGGGATAATATCAGATCTAGGAAAAGAAGTAGGGAGGGATGATGCAACCTTTAGTTTGTTTTATGGGACACCTAGAGATGGTAGCTGAGGCTTTAGGATCATGTATATGTGTTTAGTACCTACTTACTGTATGAGAGCAGCAGAGTATAAGTAGAAGTCAGAGAACATGGTAATAATATTCCAAGTTCATTTGACATGAGCCACAACAACCAAATTCTATATCTCATTTGTTGTGTCAAAAGACAAAATATCAACACAATAATGTGAAATTGCTGGCATAGCAGGACAAATATCTACTGTACAAGGATGTGGTTTCTGTGTGTTCTTAATAGTCTTATCTGAGCACCATGAATTCTGTGCTTCTTAGTGTGATGAGTTGGTATTCTCTGAACTAGCTTCTAGCCACTGTTTCTCTCAAAATATTGTCTTATATCCTTACCAGTCAGACTGCTAATCAAACTCAAGTGGCAGTTGGTGGTATTGATATATAAGCTTTTGTGCATCATTTATGAAGGGGAAGTTTTTTATACATCTGTGGAACCTCTCCTACTTCAGACTGGTGTAAGAGGACAAGGCTTATCAGAAGGCCTTCCCTTCAGCATTAGAGCCATGTTGTTTCACTTCTGCTTTTCTAGCACATGCATGCATATATTCATCAAAACTTGAAAAGTAGTCCTGGGCACAAATTGTAGCCATATGCACCCTAAGCACAACTCTTCCTACTTTCACATCATATGTTAAAGCTGCCTGTAGGCTGCATTCTTGATGTTGGCTGACGATCTCATGGCTGGGAGAAAAGATAATCTTTGAATCTACAACTGTGTAAGAGGGGTGTTGTTCTAATAGGAAAACTGAAAAATCTTGCTACAGATGGATGGAAGACATTGTTTCCATGATGGAAGAATTGTTACCAGGTTGAACACTTTCTGTCAAGCTAAGGTTAACTAAAGGCCCATTCTGGACTCTTGGCTAAGTTTCTGCAAGAAATATTTTCTATCCCAATGCACTGGATTTGCTGGCAGCAGCAGGGCTCTTAACCCTTTCTTGCTAACGGTATTGTCACCACTTCAGCACTGTGCCTTAGGGGGACTAAATTACAGGAATGTCATTTACTTTGGTGCAAGCATTAGACTGTTCAGGCAGTTAATTTAGAATGTACTTGTGCCTCGGCAGCAGGACGGGTAATGAGGGATGGAATCACAAATTAGTTGAAGTTAAAAGGGACTGCTTCCTATCATATAGTCCAGTACCCACACCCATGAACCTCCATTCAAAAATCTTTTCAAAATGGGTATGCAGTACTTTGAGCTAATTGTCATCTTTGTCCTGCATTTGAATCACAGCATGCATATAAACCATCCAGCTTTGAAGTGTGACTCAAGAACCCCAAGACACATGAACTAAGTTAATTCTTTCACACACACATTATACAGCCCTTAAGGCTGAGGCTTTGATGAGCCCTTTCCAAGGTCCCTAAAGCCCATTTTGGGCTTCAGAAACTATTGCAGACTAATGGTCATTTTTGTCCAGTTCTTTCTTCTCGTGTCAATGCAGTATACATAAATCTTAAAAGTGTTTGAAAGTAATAAAACACTTCCTTCTAATAAGAAACAAAGACCCACATGCAATTTGAAAGGTCTGTATCTGTTCGTGATGGCAGGAGATCATGCAGTGAATGGATGCATGCATACATTGTTTCTGGGCTGGCAAGGAAAAAGTAGGGCCTGCTGTAATTACGGTCCTTCCCTTGTCTGGGGCCGAGGTGGAGTTCTTTTGGGTTGGTTTGGTTGGTTTGGTTTCTGGGGGTTGGGTGTGTTTGGTGTGGGGGTTTTTTTGGTTTGTTGGTTTTGTTGTGGGTGGGGTTTGTTTGTTTGTTTGTTTGTTTGTTTTGTTGGTGGGGTTGTTTTGGGTTTTTTTTCAATGAATAACATACATGCAAGTATGCACCTAGAATGAATAACAGGTTTACTGTCTGCCTTCATGAGATTATTTCTATAAATGCACAAGTGTTTGGAATTGATTGGCAGATTCAAATTGAATTTTTTTTTTTTAGTACTGTGATAGGTCAACTGAATAAATATCTGTTCTGCTGTTCTATGTATGTTTGACCAAGTAACAGCCAGCTCATGTATGTTTTCTTAAAGGTGTGGGTCTATAACTTGTGCTTGCAGATGCAATGGCTTTTCCAGAGCTGTTGACTTAGTCTGCATTTGAAATATGTAATTCTTTGTGTTTGGATTTGGTTTTATATATATATATTTGTGATTTCCACCATAAATTTTAGGGGATTAAAAATCCCAAGATTATATATATAGGAGCCTAAAGTAATAGGATCATAAAACGTGGGGGAGGGAAAAGTCCCATCTGCAAGCAATAAGGAAGTTAAAACTGTATTATTTTCACTGTTAACAATTTGATGTCATGGTTCATGTGCACAGTGCTTGCTAATTCTGTTAAAGCACTATTTTCTCAGATAGGCTTAGTCAGATTTTGTGAAGGAATAAATTATACCCTGGGAACCTAATATTAACAATGTGGGAAGGCTCCAGAGATTATGCAACAAACATTGGTACTTGCATGCAGGTTAGAAAGTATTTTTACTCTTATTAGTTGAACACAGCAATTTCATCAGCCTGTATACTGCCTAGCTGCTTCCCTTTGTTGCTGACCTATAACTAACTGATTCCTGTTTGCTACTGGAAATTGTGATGTTAGCACATGACTTGAAGAGAAAATTAAGAGATTATTTTCTGCTTATTTATAGCTCTGTTAGGTATTTATCTGGTTGAATGGAAAATGTTATGTCTGTAAAGGTTTATGCAGAGTGTTATCAATCTGAAATGTCAGTTTAATTAAGCCTTTGAATGGTAGCAGACTGCTTTGTAATTTAATAATTGCATATTGTTAAGACTGTTGCTACATTTGTTTTCAGAGACTCTTTACCACTTGTCTTAAATGCTGATGTATTACCATTAGTTTTAATGTCATTTGATAGCGTGTATGGTTTGTTTTAGATGTGACATCCAAATAGAAACAGCCCTATTACATCTGGAACTGTTTTAAGTGCTATTTATCACCTTTGTGAAGGATAAACAGATGATTTATTCCTTCGTATATAATAAACTATAAATTTGACCTCACTTCTTTCACAAATGCAGAACCAGTGAACTCCAAATATGGAAAGCAAAAAGACAAAAAGACAGGAGGTAGAATAGAGCTCTGGATTACTGATTCCATTTGAGTTCTCTGAAGGGCTATATCCTACCTGTGAGATTGCTGTTAGTATCTTAAGCTTTACCCATCTTTGACAAAAACTATAATCCACACACACTGGTTTATATTTCCAGGCATCTTTTAGACTTTCAGAGACCTGCTTCATTTGGAGATCTTTATCCCTTAAATTAACACTAGAAAAGATAGTTTTTTTCTTTTCTGGCTAAGTGTATATTCTTGCTGTCTCCCAGACCCTGTAATTCCCTTTGAAGAAGCATCAGTCTTTCCTGAAGTCTTGGAGACATTCTCCTAAGAACTCCAACCCTTCCTGTGATTTAAATGTATTCCTAGCAAACTTGACCGCAGTAGGAAAAAACCCTCACAGGTGTGAAAGCCAAGCGTTTATCTTTATTTGGGATTAAGTCTTAGTCTGTGGTCAGGCATCCCAGGAATAGTAGCAGCAACACAACTGTCAAATACTCCACTCTGCAAGTAACATTACCCAGGCTACATCATGCCCTTCTTCACTGTAAGATGCCATAAAGAAAAGGTAGAGTGGAGCAAGGAAATTTAATTTATTTATTTACAAAATTAGATTTTAATTTACACAGTAGAAGAAAAGATACTGGCACATCTTTTCATGAGAGAGGAGGAATAAGAATCCACATTATTAGAGCTCACTCCCATACAACTACAGCTCTGTTCTGCCAGAGAAGACTGTGGCTCAAGGCTCTCTCAGGAGCATCTTTAATAAATTTCCCTATGAAAAGTCACTTCAGAGTGTAATTTATGATGCTTAGTATAAAAACGTTAAACTCTTTGGTTACCAAGAAGGCCATAATCCAGTTCATTAACAGGCAGCACTGGACACTCCTCTAGCTAAACGTGGGAAAATTTCGGGTATCACCAGCCATAGAACAGGACTACAGCAAAGAGCAAACCCTGCAGTTATGAAGAGAAGAGAGTAAATGCAAGTTAAGTACATATTAAAGGAAAAAGTAAATAATGTCCAAAGTAATCAAGGGGGATGCAGTTTTCATGTTCGATTCTTGGACGGTTCCAGCAACATGGTGCTTCTACCAGAAGGACGGAGAACAAGTGATTTTTAAGGCAGTACGATAAACGCTAGTGCATTTTACATCATACTAATTACAGGAATATTCCTGAGGAGCAGAACTTGCCGCCCCCCGGTTCGAGTCGCAGGCGAGGCCCTCCCGCGGGCAGAGGGACGCCCCGGCCCCAGGAGCGGGAGCTCGGCGGCGGGCAATGATGACGTCACGGGTGCGACGGAAGCCACCTGACAGAGCGGCGGGCGCTCCGTGTCCCAGGTGCCGCCGGTTCTCCAGGCTCGGCCCGGCCCGGCCTACCCCGCCCCCTGTAGCGTCCGGCTCTCCTCAGGCCCCGGACTCGCCTCCTTGCCTCCCGCCGTGGGTGCCCGTAGGCTGTGGCGGGGGCCGCGGAAGTGCCGGGAGCCGGTCCTGCCGTGGAGCGATGGCCGCAGGGAAGCCCCAGCCCGGTCCGGGCTCCGGGGGGCCGCGCAAGCCGTGGCGACTGCCCGCCGAAGGACACCCCGCTCCGGGCCGACTCCTGAGGTGAGCGGCGCGGAGTCTCTAGCCCTCGGCGTGCTCTTTGTGTGCGGAGGTACCTGGGGCGGGTGGGGGGAGCCGATCGCGCCGGCTGCGGAGCGCCTGGGAAACAGCCTCGTGCACGGTGCTCTAGCACTGCTTTCGGAGGCCCTTAATTTCAGTATTAGCTTCACATATTGAATACAACAAGCGCCTTAGAGCTCACCGGCTTTTTTATTCAGAGGCAGCCTGTTATAATTTTTTTATTTGTTTTAAAGAGAATACAGGCCTATCTGAACAGCAAATGTGCTCAGCTGTATGTGCTGAGGAAAGCCGTCAGCAGTAAAAAGTTACTGTATGAACTTGTGACTCGATAGGGGAAGCTGTTTCTGTGCATTTGACATCCAGAACGTTCTTGTGTTTTTTATCAACAATTGCTTGCCATGTGCAGCCTTTTGTAGTGAAGACTGTAGTTTTCTGAACTACTATGCCCTGTTAAGAGGTGTCCTCTAAGATCACTCAGATTCCTCAAGTCTTTCAGTTTGGGAGCTCCTGTTAAATTCAGACAGTTGTCTAATGAATGGAATTAGACCTTCCAGAGAAAAATAAATAATTATGATTTTTAAGCTGTTTATCTGACATTTGTTTTGTTAATCAATGGTCCCAGGAAGCTGAGATGCCACAGGGTAGTATAAGTACGTGCAGATCGTGTATTTCAGGAGGTGCTATTCAATTTCACAGTTAGTGCTCAGTGGAAATAAACATTGAAAATACGAAGAAAGACACAGGAGATTTTTTTTTTTTTTTTAAATGCATCTAGGTCCAAGTGGTGTAAACATGTCAAAACTGATATTAGACCAGCACAAGCTCAGGTCCTTACACAAGCCAAATTCAAATACGACTAATATATCCTTCACCCAATTTGTTGGACATCTCTTTGTACCTTCTTTTAAAATTACTAGTTACCTACTTTGTGTTTAAAATAGTTCAGGAGGAAGATACGAATAAGTTCTGTCAGTAACTAGCTTTTCACTCTGCTTATGTGCTTTGGTTTTTTTCTGTTATTAGTATAATCCATGAGTAAACTCTAAGACAGTGTTTACTTGCTATAATAGGTTTAAAACTTAAACTAATCCTTACTTTAATGGACTCAGAATTTGAAAGTGTTAATCTAAACCAAGAAAGATGTTAACATTCATAATGAATACTAACATTCACTAGCTGCATAAAATTTACTTTTAAGTCCGATGTGGGACAAATGATAGTTCAAAGTGCATGCAAATGCATAGTCTTAACCTAATGAATACTTTAAAATGCATTTGGTTGCTTCAGTCTATGTGTTAACTTGCCATTTGGAATACTGATGTACCAGTAATAAAGATGTGATTCTTACCTTGTTTTCAGAACAGAACTAATACAGTATTTTGATGTATCACAGGTAAATTTTTCCATAACCTTATGGAGAAAAAGGACTTTGAAGCATGGCTTGATAACATTTCTATTACATTTCTTTCTCTGACGGACTTGCAGAAAAATGAAACTCTGGATCACCTGATTAGCTTGAGTGGAGCAGTCCAGCTCAGGCACCTCTCCAATAATTTAGAGATTCTCCTCAAGAGGGACTTCCTCAAACTTCTTCCATTGGAACTTAGTTTTTATCTGTTAAAATGGCTTGATCCTCAGACCTTACTCACATGTTGCCTCGTCTCTAAGCAGTGGAACAAGGTTATAAGTGCCTGTACAGAGGTGTGGCAGACTGCATGTAAGAATCTGGGTTGGCAGATAGATGACTCTGTTCAGGATCCTCTGCACTGGAAGAAGGTTTACCTAAAGGCTATTTTAAGGATGAAGCAACTGAAGGACCATGAAGCCTTTGAGACATCCTCTTTAATTGGACACAGTGCCAGAGTATATGCACTTTACTATAAAGATGGACTTCTGTGTACAGGTATGAAGGACAGACAACTTGGAGTCTTACAATTCTTTATTTTCTCTTCCTCTCCTACGATTATTGACAATTTTCTTTTCCTTTACCAGACAGATTATTTTCATAGTGCAAATGAAGTTTAGATGATTCAAAATTACTTTTTTTTTTCAATTTCTGAAACACCTGCGCTAATAAACCCTTAGTCTAATAAATCCTTAAATAAGAAAATAAGGAGACCAATTTCTCTGTTAGTTAAAAAAATAGTAACAGCATGTATCATTGTCCCTGCCCATGGCAGGATGGTGGGAACTAAATGATCTTTAAGTTCCCTTCCAGTCCAGACCATTCTGTGTTCATGCTGTTGCTATGAGTAAGCCCATTTGAGAAGTACAAATATGTTAGTTATCCTCTAGGAGGATAACTTTCAGTGAAAGGGGCCTTGTTTGGCCTGTGTGAGCACTTCAGTCTCCTAAAGTGTGGCAGAAAAAGTCCTATCTTCTTCCTTGAAATGAGACTGTAAGCACTTTCAGTTCTTAACCTAGGTGCTTTATGAAGATGTGTAAACTAGATTTAACCTTGCCACTAGTCTGACTTGCGCATAATTTCAGCTTCCTCCCTGAACACTGCAGATTCCAAGATTTCAGTTGGAACTTAAAAATACAGACAGAACATGTATGAAGCATTAAGTGTGAAAGATTAGTAACAGAATTACAATGAACTGCTATTAGAGCATATACCAAGGATTTTGCAATCATTTGAGATGACAACGTTATACACTAAGTTGGGAATCCTGATTAAGTACTCCCGCATTTGTTGGTACTGTAAGATGATCACTAGAAACCAACAATTAGACTCTAGCCAGTCTTTCACTTACCTACTCAGCAGGGAATATTAATACACAGGAAACAGCACTATTAAAACTTTTTGACACTTTTATGCTGCAACCACCAGAAGCAAGAGGTGTTAGGGTCTGGGATTTTATTCTGCTCTCCAAAGCTAGCAATTAAAAAAAAACAACAAAAAAACTTCAGGGAGAGAAAGGAAACTGGCAGTTGATGGGGCCTGGTATTCATCTGTATTTCAAGATTTGGTGGACCCCTTTCCTACCTGAAACAAACTAAGCTTGCAGTATAGTCAATGGCTCTACAAACCTGAGAATGAGGTGTCATGTAAAACTTCCATGGATCTGTCAGTCAGAGGTAGTGCCTATAGAATCTGTAGGTGCTAAAAGGATGTGAAGAAACTGGAAGGCCAAATATCTAGTAGCTTCATTAACATGAAAACAAGAGGCCTTTTTTGTAACGCTGAAACTTAAAACTAGGGCTTATTTCCCATTCAAGAAGGTTGAAAGTATATTTAATGAGAAAATCTTCAACAAGGGGAAGTGCCAAGCCCTCCCCCTGAGGTGGATCAACTCCAGGGCGCTATTATATGGTAGGGGCCACCAAACTGGAAAGCAGCTTGGCAGAAAAGGGTCCTGGTAGACACCACAGGAACATAAGCCACCAGTGCGCCCTTGCTGCAAAGAGGGCTAATGGTATCCTGGGCTCCTTTGGGAGTAGAGTGCCAGCAGGTTAAGTGGGATGCTCCTGCCCCTCTTCTCAGCACTGGTGAGGTTCCACCTGGAGTCCTGTGTTCACTTCTGAGCTGCTCAGTACAAGAGACATGGACACACTGGAGAGTCCAATGAAAGACCATGAAGATGGTGAAGGGACTGGAGCATCTCTCATATGAAAGACTGAGAGAGCTGGGACTTTTTATCCTGAAGAAGATAGGGCTCAGGATGTTATCGATACCTGAAGTGAGGGTGCAAAGAAGATGGAGCCAGGCTCTTTTCAGTGGTGGCCGGTAATGGGAGAAGAGGCAGTGGACACAGATCAAAACACAAGAAGTTCCCTTTAAACACTTTTTTACTGTGGGAGTGATTTGTAATTTTTTTTTTCCTACTGTGAGAGTGATTGAGTGCAGGTTGCCCAGGATGATTTGGAGCATCCATCCTTGGACTCACTCAAGAGCTGTGTAGTCATGGTCCTGGGCTGTGAGTGGCCCTGCTTAGTAGCGGGATTGGAAGAGTTGACCTCCAGAGGTCACTTCCAACCATAACCATTCTGTGATACCATGTAAATACTATATTTATGATGAACAAAGATGAATATATAATTGGAAATATTAGTTACTCTTCGCTTCCAATTATCCTGTTCTGTTATATTTTAGGATCAGATGACCTGTCTGCAAAACTGTGGGATGTAAGCACAGGTCAGTGCATATATGGTATCCAGACACACACTTGTGCTGCAGTGAAGTTTGATGAACAAAAGCTTGTAACAGGATCTTTTGATAACACAGTAGCCTGTTGGGAGTGGAGCTCTGGGGCAAAAACACAGCATTTTAGAGGACACACAGGTGCAGGTATGTTGAAATTTTCAATTTGTAATTTCACCAGTCAAGTAACATATATCATCATCAAACAAAGTATAATTTAGTTAGCTCTTTGCACATTAGCTTTTTTGGTTTTTATAGGCTCTGTCCTCAGTCACCTGAATCACCTCAGTTCCCCCGTATCAGGGGAAGCAACCAGAACAGATCTAAATCTGTCCTTGAATATGCCAAAGCTTATCCTAGCCATGTAATATTTTGCAGTTTCATGGAAGTAATACTAAATGCCATGATTATTCAGACCGATGCAAACCTTAGATAACATATGGCCATGGCCATTATTTATATCCCTGGACCGTAGATGAGCTTACAACAAAGAGCAAAATAGGACCGGGGAATTTGTATTTGCATTCACTCATAATTAAATTCTCTGGCACCTACTTCAAAATATTCTCAACTCAGCTGTAGGTCTGTTCCCCTGTGAGTAAAGAGGTCTATCAAATGTGCTAACCCTACTGAAATTGTCTTACTAGAACTCTGGAAATGGGAACTAGTTACACTTTGCTATAATCCAGCCATTAAGGGACCACTGATGTAAATGCTTTTAATTTGGACAAAACCCCCAGTAATTCTGCAACGTAAACGTAAGAATCCAGAGGAACAATTCTTTTTTAGAGGCTACTAAATTCATAGAGAGGCTACTAGTTAGTGTCTCACAGAAAAACACATAGATAGAGACTGATATTCCTTATTTAGTACCTCTTTGCTTGTAGTTTTTAGTGTGGATTACAATGATGAACTTGATGTTCTGGTCAGTGGCTCTGCAGACTTCACTGTGAAAGTATGGGCCTTATCAACAGGAACGTGCCTGAATACCCTTACTGGACACACAGAATGGGTCACTAAGGTGGGAATATTGATTTCTAATTAATCTCGCAAACACGTGTTCTAAATTTTGTTTTCCTAATCCTAACCCTACAACTAGTTGTAGAATCTGAAGAACATCTGGAAATACTGCAAAATATTTCAATAGGAAAAATATGTAAGCTATAATTAAACTTTTCAGACCATTGAAGATATTTCTATTCCAAAGCAGCTGGAGTAATATTAGGAATCAGTGTTTGATTCAAAAACTGAACGGTTCTGAAAGAATGCTGCTTTAAGAATGATGTAAAAAAATCTAATCATCTTGATAACAAAATTCTAAGCATGAAACAGTATTTTTCTTCTGATTATTTCAGAACTTGGAAGATGGGGGTGACTCTACAGGTGAAGGGTGTATGTGTGCTTATTAATAGAGTAAGTCACTAGCAGGAACAAGAATAGTGTAAACTAGTTTTCCTTCAGTTGCTAAAAGTATTTGTGTTGCCTTTATACAAGGATACAGTATGCAGGTGGTTAGTGAAGTGAAAAATGCAAATGAGAGTTTTGTTATTTACCAGCATCAACGTAAATTATTACATCCTTCAATTACAGGTAGTTTTGCAGAAGTGCAAAGTCAAATCTCTTATGCATAGTCCTGGGGATCACATTCTCCTAAGTGCAGATAAGTATGAAATCAAGGTATGTACCATATATCACACACATATTATTTTGGTACACAGGGAATAAAATGCTTGAGTACTTTGCTGAAGTTTACAAATAATATAAGGCTTTATTTTCTCCCATATTTTCTGCTTATAAGGCTGTGTACAAGTCCTGAAACTCTTTGGAAGCTAATTTTTCAGTGCTTATCTTAACATTTAGATTTAAATGATGGCTCTACATGAATGTTAATGCAAAGAATCGGTGCTTTCAGTGCATGCCTGATGTGCTAACTTGACGCTGAAGCACTTAACTGCAACTACTGTTACTGTTGGGGACTTTGGGGTTGGAGAGTGCTGTAAGTTTGTGGCTATGGAAGTGTTTCGTAACTGAAACACTGTTAGATTTCTGTCCCAACAGGATGGTTGGGGTTTTTTTTATTTTTTTTTGGCCATTCTGTAAAGCACCCGTTTTCACTGGGGTTTTTTAGGCACTTGGAGAATTGATGCTCCTACCTAAAGTAGATAAATATTTCTGAAAAAACATTCACACATTTACCTGATGCCTGGAGAGACTGTGAGGCTTGCTGTATTAGTGTAACAGTTTATAATCTGAATTTTTTTATGGTCTTAAACTGTGTGTTTTAATTGTAGATTTGGCCTATTGGAAGGGAAATAAACTGCAAGTGCTTAAAAACACTGTCTGTTTCTGAAGACCGCAGCATCTCCCTACAGCCCAGACTGCACTTTGATGGTAAATACATAGTGTGCAGTTCAGCATTAGGACTGTACCAGTGGGACTTTGCCAGCTATGATATTCTCAGGTAAACCTTTCAGTTTAGGATTCAGTGTTCTTTAAATAAATAAGAAGTAGAACATACTAGTTTTAATGACTTACTTTAGATGTGGACCAAAAGAATCTTGATAAAAATTCTGTAAACATCTTACTTCATGTATATGGTCAGGTTAAAGTCTGATGTCTTAGCTGATAATACAAATCATTTGATTGCTGTTTTGGTTTCTGGCCACATGCCAGAATGCCACATGCCTCTTTCACATTTTTATTCTGTAAGCTGAAGTTTTTCAATATAGACTTAAATCAGACTTCTGTGTCAGGAGTTGTGAATGGGAAACTGTAATGACCCAAAGCTAATGTTGCCATAGAGACTGCTGTAAGAGAACCAAGCAGACATTTCTGGGGGTCCTTTGATTGGACAAGAAATTAAAAAGACTTTTTCCTTACAGCACTACTGATCTATCATTCTTGATAATGCTGTGGAATGGTAGTGAAATCTATCAGACTGCAGGAAGGGATCAAACATGGTGGCATTCTGTTTCCATAAAAAGAATGAGGCTGTATCAGTTAGAAATGGTGGCAACAAAGATTGTAACTTACTAAAGAAAAAAATGCATTTCGGAACTGCTAGCAGTTAACTGTTAGTTCAAATGGCCTGAATATTTGGGGAGTATCTACAATTGAAAGATCTACTCCTGAAGAAATGCTTCTTATCAGTAAGAATAACTGAATAATTTCACCTCTTAATTTACCCTCCAGTCTTTCAAAAGAGAAAGATGCTCTCTTACTGGTGAGAAGAGATTTTCATCTCCATACATTTTTGTGCCTCAGTTCTGTGCTTTATGTAACGCTACGATCAAAGGTACAGCCAGTTCTGGAAACCTCAACTATTTAATTTCTTTTCCAAGTTTTATTTAATAAGGGAAAATACTGTAAAGATGTTGCAGAACTAACAAATTTTTTTTTTCTCCCCAAGATGAAAATGCTTAACTTAGCATAATGCTATATCAGTAAAACAGCATTCTGTTAAGGACCAGTCTTGGATGATTTATCTTACCTGCCTATCACACTAAGGCATTTCTGTGTTTTACTTGTGCCTTTTAAAAGAGTGGTCAAAAGATTAGTAAGAGGTGTTACCTCTTAAAGATATTGAGACATGAAATCCATATGGAAATTTATTGTAAAACACAGGTATAGTTGTTCTTCTGTGTGTATCTGAAAACAAGACTTTTTTTCCCTTGTGCTCTGCAAAACAGTCCCTTTTAAACCCTAACTTTTATTTATGTTCAGAAGGGTCTGTCCTGAATGCACAAAGTCAGAACTGAAACCACAGGCCTGACTGCAGCTAAGTGTTCAGTTGCTTAATTTGAAAAATTTGCATCCAGTTCTTGCTAAATTCTTTCAGAAGGGTGAGTATAGACACATAAGGATTTGGTTTAGTAATTCAAGCTTGTGACTACATTGTGAGTTTCTAATACTGTTTTCTTGTCTTCTAGGGTTATCAAACCTCCAGACTTCTTAAATGTGTCCTTGCTGGGCTTTGGAGAGATATTTGCTCTACTATTTGATAACAGATACCTTTATATAATGGACTTGAGGACAGAAAAACTGATAAGCCGCTGGCCACTACCAGAATACAGAAAGTCAAAGAGAGGTTCAAGTTTTTTGGCTGGTGAAATGTCTTGGTTAAATGGACTAAATGGCCAAAATGATACGGGCTTGGTTTTTGCCACCAGTATGCCAGACCACAGTATCCATTTGGTGTTATGGAAAGAAACTGTCTGAAAAGCTCACATATGCAGAATCTTCAGGAATATATGGACTATCAGCAGTGTGTCCATAAAATGAGACTTTGCATGAACCAAAGTTGCACACCCAATGGTATCATCATGCAGTGCACAATCATTTACTTTTATTTGGGCATTTGGAAATGGGTTGTTTTGGACATAATGCAATAGAGCATGCTAACAGTATTCACCACCACATTTTGTCTGTACTCATGTTTAAATATACCTATTTGGGTTCTGAAGCACAGCTTGTAATGTTTAAACCATTCAAGTCTACTATCAAGTCTGAAATGAAGTAGTGCTTGACCTACTTCTGACCTGTTTTTTTGTTGTTGAAAGAGAAGGTGAAGCTACTATTTTAGAACCATAGGCTTTTATACATGTAACAGCAAATACTGGTTACAGTGCATGGCTGCTTAACAAAAATGAGAAGATAGCAAACCCTTTCTCTCTCCAGAATCTTTCTCCAAAATGTTTTTCTTTCTGGTAGCTTTAAATACTTAGCCTTTGAAGTAGAAGAATCAAAAGAGCCCTTTAACTACAATCAGATGTTAACAATAATAATTTCTTTAAGTTCAGATACATGTCAATATGATCTGTGCTCAGCAAGAATGAGGCAACTTTTCATCTCTGACAGAGCTTGCAGTTAACCACAGAGAACCTCTGACTATTCAGCATAACTCAGAATGCCTTGATCAGTATTTTATAGTCCTTATTTCCTATAGTTTGTGTTAGAACATAATTTAGTTCACAGGTAGGTAGAAATATAATGAAGAGGAAGGTGATGTTCAATCTCTACAAGAAGTCACTTTCTTATATTAAATGATGTCTACCAGCCATTCACTTTTTCCAGAAGTTGCAGTTAATATAATGCACTTAAAATACTTGCTACATCTAGAGTTGGAAAGCAGGGGCAAATGACAGAATTCCACATCTCTGGGAAAAAAAAAATAAAATCAAAAGTCTGCCAGAAAGCACAGGAGTCAAAAAAAGGTCTTATTGATCATCACAGACCTGATGTACACAAGGAAACTGTTGAGTAGCAAAGACTTGTCCACATGCTTTTGTGCTTTTTAACATGTACTTAAAAGCTGTATCTATGACATCACATGCTTTAGAAACATTTTAGGTTGGTTTCCCCTCCTCCCTTAAAATAAAATCTCCCCTTAATGTCTTTTTTTTTTTCTTTTTTTTACACAATGGGAAAACAGGAGTTTTCATGAAGATTGGCTCATGTCCTTGTAAAGACAAAACTGTTAGCATTACTATTGTTGGTATGATTTTTTTCTTCCCACTCCCCAAGGAGACCCAATTTTATACTTGGTACTGAATGAAGGCCAGGTTTCCCCAATATCTGCAGTATTTATTGCACCAAAAGGAGTTTGTATATGCAAGAATCAGTATTTGATGCAATAGGAATTGTATGAAGTCACAGTGGAGCAGTGTCTCTTAATTCAAGGACAGAGTCAAGCACTTAGTTTTCCACCTTTATTCATACCAATTTACTTTGAAAAATGCTTTTGTAGTCAAGGATTTTAAAAAATTGAACCCAAATCCACAACTCTGAAGTCAAACTGCACTCAAAAGTGAAGGAAGCTTACATGAAGTAGAAAGCTTTCAATTACTTGTCTTGACACTAAGTTTTCATCATTCTTAATGTGGGAGTAACTACACTGTGTATGATGTGTGTGGTAACTCAGCTTCCTCTGAAGGAGCCACCTGTAAACAATGTGTTAAACTTTGAAAGGTTAAACAGGAGCATGCCAGAAATGTCATTGTACCCAGATCAGTGAAACAGGAAAACATGGGTAACTACTTTGTTAGTGACCTTGATGATGCAGAATCCACAGAGAGGTGAAGCACAAGATGGCTGAGAAACTGAAAGCCAGGTTCAGCCTTCCAGAAAGAACGGTGGGGAAAGGGAAGGTGGTGGTGGGCAAGGGGAGGGGAGGCCCTGCTACTGTCTCCAGCTAACTAATAAGGAACTTTAAAGAAGACGAACTCAGACTCATACAGCAATTGTCACGAACTGCAACAAGAGAAATTCTCTTGTTAGAGCTTAGCTTAAGGCTGGAACAGGTTCCCCAGAGAGATTGTGTGTCCAGCCAGCCTAGACAAAGTCCTGAGCAAACCATGCTGTGTGTTGGACTTCCAGATGCCCCTTGCAAACTACATGAGACTAATATTCTAAGTGGACCTGTTGCTAAGCAAGACAGTACCCCTTGCAGCAGGCACCTGGGCTGTAAATACAGCTTCCAGTTTGTTGATACAAACTTTGGGAGACACTGCAGCCACTCTGCACCAAATGCTATAGTTAGCCAAAAGCTGTGAAGTGGTAGTTGAAAAGGAATTCTTCTACAAGTATTTCACAAGTTGCAGAAAAGTTTAAAACAAATCAGAATTCTAAATCAGAACTCTAAATTCTCCTTTTCAACATTGTCCCAGAGTGTGCAAGCAGAAACCATGATGACTAGCGTGCAGTACAGACTACATTGCTCTTCTACCCTTTTAGTTTTACAAATGAAGGTTTAACCAGTAAAATAGCAGCTAGTAATTATGAACACAATTAGCAAATAGTTATTTACAGATTGTCTCTTGAATACCTCTAAGTTCCTCTTGGACATCTGCTAGCTAATAATACTAATGTACTACTGACAGAGCTCTTTAAGGGTATGTGCCACCACAAAACAGATGAAGGGATGAAAGAGTGACACTGGTGTAGAAATTTGAAAAGCAAACCTGCTCTCACACACACACTTGCCTGTGTCAGAGACCAGTGTCAGACAGACTGCCCTCAGATGTGCCTTCATGTGTTCTGGTACAATGCCACAACAGTACAATACATACAGCTTTGGGAACTTACCAAACAGAAAATACATGACTGAAACTGTGGAAGTACAGTGAGTTTTTTTTGTTTGCTTTGCTTTCCGTCTGACCCTTCAGCAGAAGTTAGTAACTACTTGGCACTATTTCTAGATAAAGGTTGGAAAAGATGCAGCTTCTGTACCTTTACACCTACAAAAGGAAGCAATATAATTCAACTTACCCACGACATAAAGGAGTAAAATGCAACTCATGCCTAAGTTTCATGAAGAAGCATTTTCTTATGAGGCTTCAAGGTCCCAGAAAAAAACCAACAAACTGATGTTTTAGAAATAGTTGTTCAGCCATCCATTTTTTCCTCCTCGAAATGGCTTTTCAGTTCAAAGTAGTCTCTTTAACATCAATCTGTGCCTCTATTTTAAACCTTTCCAACACAATTCAGCACTTACCACTGAAGTAATTCAGAACAGCTGTGGGCAATAAGAGGGATCACTCTTCTTAAACTTACATGTCTCAAAACCCCAGCTGAACAGACACTGGGATCAGCAAAACTCCCAACAGCTGTTTAGTTTAGGCAACTTAGGTTTAATACTAATGACTATAACTGTATTTCTAGTCCAGTTGAAAACGGATTTGCATTATTTGAATCAGTTGAGAAATACTAATTTTTTAAATTTATTTTTTTAAATGAAAACAAATTTTACAGTAGTGCAATCTACATTGACCTTAGGTATCATTAAATGACTCCTGGGTCTGCTATAGATTCCCTAAATAATCACTGCAAAATGTGACCTTCATGTGGAAATAATTTTAATGTGACCTTTAATCAATCTCCTCTGCCTCCCCACAATAAGGATGGCTCTCCAATTTCCCTCCTTCGAACTGAGGTTTCACTTTTGAACTTACAGGATGGTTTGAGATAGCACCTTGTTAACATTCATGATTAATGATGAGTTGTATCTCCACAGGGTTGTATCCCTGACAAGGGATTCTCTGGGAAGGTCTCTTTGAAGGGGCTTCCGACAGTGATAAATGAGGGCAACATCCATGGGAACATTCACACTGTCCCCATAGGCATGTAGGACAGAGTGGACTGAAGTCTGAATCACCTTTTGTGGATCAACTATCATCTTCCTGGGATTGATTACATCTTTCCTGTCAGGCTCTCTGTGAACATGCTGTAATATGTTAACACCTGGCACAGTATTCCAGGACGAGATGTTGAACATGTGAGTAGAGATGGTTTCTGGGAAGATGTGGTTCTCAAAGAGGAAAATGCCAGTCCCTGGGTTTTGTTCCTGAAGGCTGCTCATCATTGTTTTCCAGTTTGGATGCCTAAGGGGAAGAATTATTTCATCAGCATCATTAAGAACCACAAACTTGCTCCTTTGCATGTTACGGTATACACAGTCATTTAGAGCTGTGATTTGTCCATAGTAGCCAATGTGTGTTCCATCTTGCATGAAGTGCCATCTAGAGGAAACCTTGAGATGTGAGTTTATCGGCCAGGGAATTATCTCTACAGTTCCTTCTTCTATATAAAACTTCAAGACTTTCTCCATCAGATGGCTGCAGTTGTTCTTATAGATCACCACTTTCTGTGCTCCGAGAATCTTGTACATTTCCAGGCTCTGTATGAACTGCAAGACATTGTTGTAGTTTCCAAACATGGCAGAGATGCACACAGTGAAGTCAACAGAAAAGGGCTCAGCCTTGCGGTTTTTAATTTCAAACCTTGGCAGCTGGTCAATATTTCCATGTGCAAACGGATGAATTGATACATGTGTTGGATCACAGTTTTCAGGTTCCAAACAAACTATATCTGCTGCACCATAAGGGAATCCAAATCTGTCTGAGTGAACATCAATTTTTGCGTTTGATACATAGATCTTTCCATTGGGCTGACAGCAGAACCAGCAGTATAGTTGTTTCACATCTTCATGGTGAACAATCCCAATCACACGAGTGACTTTGCTTTCTCTGTCATCAAAGTATGCGGATATAATAAAAGTTTTGTTATCTTTTAATGGTGTTATTGTGCTATTGGCAATTTCCCCTCTACACTTGCTACCTTCTTGAATTACTTTTGGCTGGTGAGAAAGTCTCTGTAACCTAATATAAGAAAGTGTGACCATTGAAATTAGAGAAATAATGCACACAGCAGTAGCAGCAGCAAAGTAAGATTTTTTCCTGCCACACAACATTCTTAATTTATCTAAAGGTGGCTGTAAATTTCTTTGTCCTTGTACTTTATGTTGCCGCATCTGCAGAAGAGAAAATACGTAATGTATAAGATAATATTTACTCATGATCATTGCTCAAGAATTTCACAAACAAGATGAGGGTAAATCTCTATCATTGTACGCTGACTTAATCAGAGACCCAGCTACTGTGCTTTCATGTAAAATCAGCCACAGAACACACCTTTAATGGTATGGGTGATACTGCATGTGACACTCTGAATGCCTCCATTTTTCAGATGTGTGGAGCAGTTTCTGTACATGGAGGGGTCCATAGGAGAATATAAGAGAGGTTTGATATGCAGCAGCAAAAGGATGAATTATTAATCATTATTATTAATCACTAATTTCTATAATCCAAATTTTAGAATATCCAATCTAATAATTAGGCAGTAATTCTTAAAGCAAATCAAAACTTTTGTTTCCCCTACAGTGTATATTATGTAAAAAAAAACTTTCAACCAGACTTCTCACAGACAAGCAAGAGGTGGATATATAAATTAAAGGTATATAGAATGAATCAAATTCATAATAAACATACTAATTGCAGATTGCACACAGTGGTTCAGATATAATCGCTAATTTATAAATTTCCTAATTTGCAGTTCACCACAGATGAGGCAATACATACAGAGGAAGGTCAATTAATACAATCCAGCACTAGACAGGTGAAATCTATGCAGGTATTAAACTCATTCTCAATTAGCAGCTCTACCCTACTTAGCACTGTAGAAGGCAGGGCTTGCAGGAAAGGTCACCACATATTAATGCACGCTGGAGATCAGGGCCACCTCGCACTGCTTTAACGCTGGCTCAGCTCCTGGAACATTCTGGGGGTCGCCTCTTACACTCCTGCTGCTGCAGGGACAGACAGGCAGCCCTGAGTACCTGCATGGCCACAATCTTGAGCAAGTGCTAATGCCCAGGCAGGAGCTCAGCACACTCTCAAGCAGTAATTTCTGCAAGTGGAGCTCAGATTGAAGTTTTCTCTACAAATTCATCTTTAGGCATTGAGATATGATCCATAAACAGTAAAGTGACAGCAAGTCTCTTCAAAGGCCTGCTTGTATTACAAGCATCTTTGGAAAAAGAGTGTCGCAGATTATCAAATTCACTGCACTGGAAGAAGAATTTCCCCATCTGCCAGAAAGAGGTGTGGGGTAAAATGCCAAGATGAAATAAAGTGATGCTGTTGCACAAGACGAAGAAAACGTTTCTAGTAGGCAAAAAATAATCGTCTATGCCTTCAGAATAACGTAAAATATTTTCACAATTGCTCTTTCATGAGAAAGCAAAGTAAGGAGAACTACAATCACAACACACCCCTTAAAATGCCTCATTTGCCAAGGGTGATGATTTACAGCAGCCTTCGCCAGCTACCAAGAAACTGCTTTACAGATTGGAATAGTCACAGAGCACCAGAAATCTCAATGTATCCCACTAGGCACAAAGCAGAAAAGGAGCGGCAGAAAGCTTTGTCTCTGAAGTGGAGAGTTCCCCCAGAAGTCCTTACAATTAGGATCAGAACTGCAAATACATGCTAAAAGTCTACTACTGTCATATGAATTTCAGCTGGAGATTTGTAACTCAACAACTCAAATTTTCTGTCTTTTTATGAAATATTCTAAAGTACAAAAACTTTCCCCCAAGCATTCTCATTCCAAGGATGTTACTATATAAATTTTCATTCTTACAACATAAAGGAGGTCACATTTAACATTTTTTCATTAGTCTTATCTATTTATGATTTAAAAATAGTGTTCAGTCTTACAAAGTTTTTAACTGAAGAAATATCAAAACATGTCAACGTCAAATAATAGAATCAATTTATTACCTGCTTTTTTCTTCTGCTTTTGCTAGCAGATAATAAACAAGAAGAAATACATCTTTTCAACTGTTTTAAACAGTGAACGTTGGAAAGGAAAAAGTACCTTTTAAAGCAGGTAGTTGAGTGAAGTTCTGTTCAGTCCTCCATTTATTTTTTTGCTAAGGTACTTTGCTGAGATAATCTACCAATTGTTTATTTTAAACAGATAAAAACTTAAATATTTTTAAGATAAATTGGAAGCATTGTTCAATAAAGAACAATACGGAGGGAAAAGATCCTGGTACAACACCTAAGTCAGTTATGGACAAGTATTTCAGATAGTTGGTGCTCTGTTAATGTCAGCAACAGCAGCCACACCTACTAGAAGAACAAGTTTTCCTTCTCTTGAGCAATGCATACAGTTGCGCCACAAGAACTTAAATTACGAGTGTGGAGTTGTTGAAGCAAATCAAACAGGTGATTTTCTTAAGGCTACTTAAGTTTCCTTCTGGAAATTAATCTTTCATGTCAATATATCCGCAGTTCACACACGTACTTAAAAAGAACTGTAAAAATATACTATATATCTGTATTTCTTGGGCAATAATTTTTTTCCTAACACACTGTAGGTCTAGTTCAAATACGTAAATACAGATCCTGTGAGGACCTGTGAGAGAGTGCTGAAACAACAGCAGGTTCTAGAAGCAGAGAAAAAGATCAAAATCTAGAGCTCAAGATATACTAGAACACAGAATCTTAAAGAAATATGCAGCTATTTAAGGAGTGAAAATCATGTTTTCCCCAACACTACTCATTAATTTTGACCTCCTGAAATTAACAGCACAGATACGTAGTCAGAAATACATTAAGTCAGTGTAATTAGGAGCATTCCATTTCTTCACTATAGAGAGTACTTGGCAAATTTTAGCTTCAAAAGTATGCTTTCAGCATTATTTAAAATGGTTTCTTTTATAAAAACAATAATAATTAAGTCCAATTTTGTATCTTTTAATTCCAATTAATATGCAAGCAGAACATGATACAAAGGATACAGATTTGTTTTAATGCTAAATTTAGCTAATGATATCAACGGCTACTTTGCAGTATTCCCCCTAAACGGGCTTTGTTCCTCCCCACTGCCCTGACAGATTGCAGTCACGTCACCTCCCAGACTTCGTATTTGTTACTGTTTCACTAAACAGGACAGGCTGTTCTAAAACCACCTCAGAAGAAACACACTACCAATCACTTCTGTGTGCTTGGCCCAGGTTCAATTAATCTCTAATACAGGAGACTAAAAATCTCTGTTCCTTGTCCATTTGTGCATGACAAGTAACAAGCCCTCATCACTGTTGGAAATTTTCTTTCTTAATACATGCCAGGATTACATTTTTTGAAGGTGCATCACATTGCACAGATGCATCTGAGCTTGTCATCAGCCAGTGATTAATACATCTGCCCAGTTTGTCAGCCAGGTGCAGTTACACAATGTGTTTTCTTCTGTGGCAAGGTCATAATAAAGAGCTCTTGTCACGGTTATGATCACAGAATGGCTTGGGTTGGACAGGACCTCTAAATATCATCTAGTTCCAGTCTCCCTACCTGCTGTAGGTAGGGGCATATTTCAGTAGATCAGGCTGCTCAAATTAATCACATTTCTCCTTATTTCTTTTTTCACAGTCCTTCTAAAAGTTTCTCTCAAAGCTTGTATGGGACCAAGAATGTACCTACAAACTTTCATGTATTCAAATAATCTTTTTTTCCCTTCCTAAATCAAGGAATCACTCATGCTTTACCCACATTTTACCACTATGCTCACTACACATTTATTAAACTCCCATTATACCTTCTTCCAATAGCTTGTCTGTCTTCTCACAATTTTGAAATGGAAATTTTTCTGTATTGCCTTCCAACTGGATGTTGTTTTTACCTTTGCTGTACAGCTTCTATTTCCAGAACTTCTTTTCCGCCATCTGTCTTTAACCCTCCACAACTGACACTATCCTTACTAAAAGGTGGAACCAAGTGCTAATTTAGTTCAAGAGCCATTTCTTGGTAATCTTGTTTATCTTCCTCACATGCTCCCTGCATTGTGGCCTTCCTTTGTAACTTGTTTTCTTTGCATCAAAACAGCTGAAGAACCTTTTAAGCTGCTCATTTCAGTATCTTCACAAAGTTTACACTGAGGGAAATTTTTGATAACTCTCAGTTTATTACTTTATCTCCCAATCTAGGGTAAGGATAGGGGGCAACTGAGAAGAGATGATTGCAGAGTTTCAGTTGCTAATATGAAGTACTAGATTCGGTAGTACGGAAAAAATAAACAGCCTAAGCCTTGGTTTATGCAGGGTCTAAATAAAAACCCATGACTAACAAACATCATTAGTAACTTACTGTTTTTGAAAAAAGTTATTCTCTATCCTCTACTTTATGATTTTTGTCAAAAGTAACAACACAAACCACTGTTGCTAAATAAAAAATCCCAATCATTTACCATCTTTAGATTGTCTGTTGCTAATTTTTTCATAGATTACATTTTCCAGAAAGACTCTTTGACACACCGGTGTCCTTCCTCTTTTATAAGATACAAAGTCAGGAGCATATTTTTTGAAGGATTAAACTGAAGGCAGTCTTATTCCACTCCTCATAAAATACTGTTTAAAAAAAATTAAACTGGCCATTTCTATTCTAAATACAAAGGGTAAGCCAAACCAATATACAGTGTTGCCATATACTTATTTTGTGCCATTAGAACTAACAAACCACACAATTCCCTGTACACTCATAAACTTCTCCATTATAATCTGCTGTGCATACCTACGCAAACTCCTCCTATTGTAAACAATTAGACTCTGTGTCCTTTGGGAAAAAAATAGAACAGGCAAAATCAAAATTGCATGATGTTCAAAAGATTGTTATTTCAACTTTTTGTCTTTCACACTGTACTTTTTTTAGCTGGACCAGAGTTAATTTTCTCCACAGTAGCCAGCAGGGTGCTGTGTTTGGTGACCAAACAGAGTGTTCAAACACACTGATGTTTAGCTCTCTCTAAGCAGTGCCCACACAACATCAAGGCCATCTCTGTTTCTCATGTGGCTCCTGTCCCAGAAGTAGGGCAGCACAAGAAGTTCGCAGGGGATACAGCTGACCAAACTAACTCAAGGCCCTTCCCACACCATATGATGCCATGCTCAGCAATCAAAGCTGGGGAGAGGAGGAGACGTGACGTGACGTGACAATATATGGCTTTCCAAGTTACCATCAGACCTGATGAAGCCCTGCTATCCTGGAAATGGCTCGAAACATGCCTGCTAAGGGGACATAATGAATATATTCCATATTTTCTGTGCTTGTGCATGCAGCTTTGCTTTACCTCTTACACTCTTTATCTCAACCCATGAGTTTTTCCACATTGGCCCTTCTGATTCTCTCCCCATTCCACTGCAAGGGGAAGGATGCACAACTGAACTGCCTACCAGGATTAACCCACACCACACACACTGGAACTACTCTTTGGAGTAGTTATGCATGCTTTAAATCCAAGATTAAAGTCCACGCTTGGTATGTGTTCAGATGGAGACTCAAAAAGCCTAGTTTGGACAATTAATCTGTACCTTTTACTTACCATTGAGTGGTTAGCACCAGTACCGTAAAATAATGCTATAGCTGACAACCATCTGATTTCACATTTCTTGAATGGAAATAAACTCCCGAGCCCGTCGCGCCTCTCCTGCGAGCGATGCCCGCTACAAGAGCCCCAGCGCTCGCTCCCACCCCCGGCCGCCCGGCGAGGCGGCGCCGGCTGCGGCCAGGGCGATCCCGCAAGCCCCCGCCCAGGCCGTGCCTCAGGCAGGGCCCGCCCGCCCCGGCCCGGGTGGGGCCGTTCGCACCCGCCCCCGCACGGCGCGGCCGGGGCGGCTGCTCGCGGTAGCGAGTCGGGCGGGTGTGCCCACACGGATCGCTGGGCGCGGCACCGGCGGTGGGCGAGCAGCCCCGGCCGGCGGCCCCGGTGGAGCACGGCCCCAGGAGGCCCATCCGGCGGGGAGTCGGCCGGGGGCGCTGGGAAGCCGGGGCGGGCGGTGGCCTCACCGCTGCGCCTCTGGCCGCGCCCGCTACCGCCCCAGGTCCCCGGGACATCGGGCGGCGAGGCCCCCGGCAAGACGCGGCGGCCGGTCCCGGAGCGATCCGCGCCGGCGGAGCATTTCGAGGAGCAAGGTCTGCCCAGCCCGCGGCGGCCCCGGGCGGGCCCATCACCCAGGTCCACGTGCCGTGTGCCGGGGAGACGCATCCGTGGAATGAGCGGCATAGACAGCCCAGGTGCAGCAAAAGGACCTCAGCAGTGCCGCACCGTGCTCGGGGAGGTCTCCGGACTCGACCTCTTCGTCACATTAACTTATGTAACATGGAGAAACACAAGCTAAGCATTATATTTTCAAAATCCGAATCAATCTTCAAAAAAGTACCGGGAAATTTGATAGTTACACAATGATAAAATTCAGTAGTTTACAGGAGTCCTGTCTACTTTTGGAGAAAGACCTGACAGGTGAATCATTCCTACAACAAAATATATTGCTGGCATTTGAATGAGTTCTATGCTGGGATATTTTTTCCTAGTGTCAAAGGCCATAAGTTACAGACTTTTTTTTTTTTCCTGTGAGTATTAGAGAACTTAAACATACAATGCATTTATTGCTGGGGAGAAGGTAGCATTAAATGCCTATTGCAACAACTTTACATTTCATTATTACACTTCAAATTGTAGCATACCCAACACAGTTCATTTTCAAAGCCAAAGGTGTATCTCCAAAGGCATGTATCCTTGATAAGAGATACGTCACACCAATTTCCTGCAAAGAGATATAACAGTGTCATCAGGTACTTCCCAATCATGTGTAAATATCATTAGAAAATAGTAGACTGAAGCCTCAAACACTGTTTGTGAACGAAATAAGTTTTTCAATTTTAAAAATCTCTTCCCTGGATACATTGGTTCAGTTCACATATCAAATGCATATATAATTATGCAGTATATGAAAGGGCTGTTTTCCTAAATCACTGCAAAATGTGACCTTCATGTGGAAATAATTTTAATGTGACCTTTAATCAATCTCCTCTGCCTCCCCACAATAAGGATGGCTCTCCAATTTCCCTCCTTCGAACTGAGGTTTCACTTTTGAACTTACAGGATGGTTTGAGATAGCACCTTGTTAACATTCATGATTAATGATGAGTTGTATCTCCACAGGGTTGTATCCCTGACAAGGGATTCTCTGGGAAGGTCTCTTTGAAGGGGCTTCCGACAGTGATAAATGAGGGCAACATCCATGGGAACATTCACACTGTCCCCATAGGCATGTAGGACAGAGTGGACTGAAGTCTGAATCACCTTTTGTGGATCAACTATCATCTTCCTGGGATTGATTACATCTTTCCTGTCAGGCTCTCTGTGAACATGCTGTAATATGTTAACACCTGGCACAGTATTCCAGGACGAGATGTTGAACATGTGAGTAGAGATGGTTTCTGGGAAGATGTGGTTCTCAAAGAGGAAAATGCCAGTCCCTGGGTTTTGTTCCTGAAGGCTGCTCATCATTGTTTTCCAGTTTGGATGCCTAAGGGGAAGAATTATTTCATCAGCATCATTAAGAACCACAAACTTGCTCCTTTGCATGTTACGGTATACACAGTCATTTAGAGCTGTGATTTGTCCATAGTAGCCAATGTGTGTTCCATCTTGCATGAAGTGCCATCTAGAGGAAACCTTGAGATGTGAGTTTATCGGCCAGGGAATTATCTCTACAGTTCCTTCTTCTATATAAAACTTCAAGACTTTCTCCATCAGATGGCTGCAGTTGTTCTTATAGATCACCACTTTCTGTGCTCCGAGAATCTTGTACATTTCCAGGCTCTGTATGAACTGCAAGACATTGTTGTAGTTTCCAAACATGGCAGAGATGCACACAGTGAAGTCAACAGAAAAGGGCTCAGCCTTGCGGTTTTTAATTTCAAACCTTGGCAGCTGGTCAATATTTCCATGTGCAAACGGATGAATTGATACATGTGTTGGATCACAGTTTTCAGGTTCCAAACAAACTATATCTGCTGCACCATAAGGGAATCCAAATCTGTCTGAGTGAACATCAATTTTTGCGTTTGATACATAGATCTTTCCATTGGGCTGACAGCAGAACCAGCAGTATAGTTGTTTCACATCTTCATGGTGAACAATCCCAATCACACGAGTGACTTTGCTTTCTCTGTCATCAAAGTATGCGGATATAATAAAAGTTTTGTTATCTTTTAATGGTGTTATTGCATTTTGAGCAATTTTCCCCCTACACAGGTGACCTGCTGGACTGGCAGTTGTTGTCTGGGGGAAGATTTTTGTAGTTATTGTATTCGGTAGCTGAAGATCTTTCCAATAGCAGATTAAAATGCTTGCAAAAATAAGAATACATGCAACAACAGCACAAATATGTTTTTTTCCACAGTGTATCATTGCTGAATTTCAAAATTTGGAAATGAATAGACTTTAATACTCAGTCTTCAATTCACTTTCTCTAAAACAAAACAAAAACACAAAAATGCACTTTTAGTGATTTGCCAAAAGGGAATAATGTTTTGTATTGACCTTTATGCTCTTAAATACAACTGTTACTATTTGGATACCTCAACATCTAGTATGAAGAGCTGACTTTTCATAAAGGTTTGGGTAAAAAGCGATAGATTCTCTTACACCTCCTCATTCCTAGCTTTGTTATATTTTAGTCTACAATTGGGCACAGTGCAACTTCAGCTGTTTTCGTATATAGTAATGGTAATATAGTGTAATTTGAATAACTTTGAGGCCTAGAAGAAACTTTATGTTATAGAGAACCCACATTCTTTATCATTTGATGTTCTGAGAAGTTTGTAAAACTACAGAATTATCTTTTCCCCTCTTCTTCCTAAAAAGGTGCTGTGAACACAAACTGCATTCTTTTTTATTGTGTAGGAGTGATCCTGTCACAGTCTCAGTGTTCTGATTACTAAGTCACAAAGAAAATGTTTTCAGAGCCTAGTGTGTTTTAGAGCCTATTAGGATCCTGTGGTATTCAACACTGTCTGGGATCTTTTCATTTGATAAGGTGAACAAGATTACCTAAGTGTAAACTGCTTTTGCCACTGAAGATGCTAAGTCTCAGACCACAGTTCTAAATTGGCAGTTGATTTCAGTAGGACTGAGAAGAAGGTCTTGGAGGTGTTGCCGGACAAGCAGCTCGACGTGACCCGACAATGTGCACTAGCAGCCCAGAAGGCCTGTGTCCTAGATTGAATCAAAAGAAGATTCTCCCCCTCTGCTCTGCTCTCATGAAACCCCACCTGGAGGACTGCATCCAGCTCTGGGGTCCTCAGAATAAAAAGGATGTGGACCTGCTGGAGTGAGTCCAGGCAATTCCATGAAGATACTCCAAGGGCAGGAGCACCTCTGCTGTAGAGTTGGGTTTTTTTCACCTAGAGATAACATGGCTCCAGGCAGACCTTATAGCATTTCAAAGTGCCTAAAGAGGCTCCAAGAGAGCTGGAGAGGCACTTCAGACAAGGGCCTGGAGCGACAGGACAAGGGGGAATGGCTTCCTACTGAGAAGGCAGGGTTAGATGGGATATTGGGAAGTGATGGGACATGGCTGTGAGGGTGGAGAGGCCCTGGTTGCCCAGAGAAGCTGTGGCTGCCACATCCCTACAAGTGTCCAAGGCCAGGTTGGACGAGGCTTGGAGCAGCCTTGTCTAGTGGAAGGTATCCCTGCTCATGGCAGTGTGTGGAACAAGAGGACCTTTAAGGTTCCTTCCAATCCAAACCATTCTATGATTCTATGAAACCTTGTTTATTCTACTAGCGGTCATGAGGGTATGATACAATGTGGCATACACAACAATGTATCAGAACCATTAACAGTTGTATACACCATCCATAGGTGTTTTGTCCTCCCCTTGCAAATCCAAGATGTTGTTCAACTGTTCTTTTTCATTCTCTTGGCCTCAAAGACTAGAAGTTACTCTGAATGATGTGTAATAACAACTCCTTCTTTAAAGTTAAAATTTTTGTTGCTCTCTGCAAATTGTCATGTGCAGAATAGGCTTTCTAATATGATCACAAACTTTAAAGTTAGTCAGGTCTGAAGATGTATTTCTGCCTGCTTTAAATACTTCTAATATGGCCTCCTCAATTAACCAGTAAAATTCAAATATGCATTTTGTCATCAGCTCTAATAGCTGGTAGAACCTTGAGAGCAGTATTTGCCTAGAAAAGAAACAATATATTTAAAAGTAGGACTGCATCATCAGCTATCAGCCTGCACTGAAATACCCTATTTTTGGATGGAAACCATTTATAATTAGTCACATGCTGTTTAGTAGTAAAGTAAAAGAAAGAATATTTAAGAGTGAAGTTTTTTTTGTTTTGTTGGTTTTTTTTGTTTTGTTTTGTTTGTTTTGGGTTTTTTTGTTAGTTTTGTTTTGGTGTGTTGGTTTGTGTTTGTTTTTGTTTTTGTTTTTGTTTTCCCATAAGAGTATTAATTAGGAAGCAGGATTGAAAAATGCTTCCTGAAAACGTCAGGGAAAAAATACACAAAAAGAAGCCAACAACAAAACAGAAAGTCAGTTCAAGATCTAGTTCTTGTTTTTTCATCCACAATTGCTTTTCTTTTTTTCCCCTCTGCCCCCTTTGCAAGTAGTATTTATCTGTCAGTGTTCTCTTTGAAGAAATAACAGAATTCTTTGTAGAGAGTCAGCAGAATTCTTAGCAGAGACAGGATTAGGTTTGAACACTGAGAGATATGTAACAAGGACAGAGGACAAGAGCTTCAATGAAGCTGTAAAAGTAGAGTTGTTTCTGGATCCAGTCTTCCCATCCAAGGGATTGAGGAAGATAGAGAAAACCAGAGCATTGTGATAGAAACTTTTCTGTGGAGGATGATTTACTGCATAGGAGATGGGACAAATTTATTAAAGGGGGAGAGAAAACAAAGTGATAATAAAGTTCTAGTGTCTGTCATGATTTTTTGCAGAAATACAGGATCCAGGTTTGTTCATTTCTTTGTTTTATACAGATCCTAAGTGTAAAAAATCATTACACTATTCTGGTGAAATATGTTTTCAATTGACAGTTTTACAGCAGGAAGCAATATGCCTTGAATAATTCTTGTTAAAGTATTATTCAGGCCTGGGAAACTTACAGGAAAATTGCATCTTTAAGATTTAAGAAATAGTAGAAAACTAGTAGTCTCTTCCTGCAATAAAGACCAAATCTTAAAATACACTCTACCTTTTGGAACACCAGTACTGTCTGGCCAGTGTAAAGAGAGCAATTCCTGTATATACCTCTGCACAGCAGGAAGTTCACTCAGATGTTCCCTTGCCCCTCATGTCTCCTACATGAAACAATCTCCTGCTCCTTTTTGAACTATGTACAAACAAACTTTTGCTATTGTTTCTCTTCACTTTTTGTATGTGTATCTTACCCAATTTGGGCAATACAAATTCATCCTGATAGCTTGTTTTCAAACAATCAGTAGTTTTAGCATGCCAACAACACTATTAACCACTTGATCTGGAAAATAGTAGACTAGCGTTCGTATTAGAAACCAGAGGCCTTGTAGGGCATGAAAGGTGACTGTGAGTAAAACTTTACAACAGGGACACTAGAGAAACAAGTCCTTTTTATACATGGACTTAGAAGTCTATACAAACTACACAGACACACAGAGATCCATATACTCTCTTTAAATAACCTACTCATCAAATAACTGTTTCGTTTCTGGTAAGCTCCAGTGGTTACTGAGTGCCATCCCATTTCTGTCTTTCATTTTGACCTGTTCAAAGGGATATTAGTTGGTACACAAATTTTTCAAGGAAGGGATGGCATCCGTTCCCAAATATGAAATATGATTTTGGGTTCAGGCTTGTGCCACTTCTTTTGGAATTCACTGGCTGCAACCATTAGCTGATATCCACTGAACTAGGTGATTAAAACACTAAGTTTCTCTTTTTGTCATCTGGGATGGGATCTTTAAAAATGCAGCATTTCAACTATTGTCACAGCAATAATTTCTCACCAGAAATAGCCACTGTCATTCTGAAAAAGGATTATACACAAGGAGTTAAGAGATACTTATTGTACTGCTTTGTACTGTCCTTTGTTCAAACGAACATATATTGTCAAAGCCTCTTCGTATAAGACGGCATTCCAATATGGAGCAAATGAGCACCGTTTCACTTGTCTGATAGCGCTGTGGTCTCTGTTATTGTGGAAAGTATTTCCTGTGTTCTGAAACTGAAAAATATCTCTCTTCTTCAAAAGAGGAATTTGAAAATACATTAGCCACTCTGGACCTTCTCTGTTTGCTTAGGTTACTTGCAGTACAGAGAAGAAACCGGAAGACAATGTTTAACTGCAAGGCGTGTTACATGAATAAGGTTGAAGAAATTTATTCACACACCAAAAAAAAGGAACCTTGCTTTTAATAACTGTTGTAGTGAAGTTTTATAAAACACTGTCACCCATTTTGCCTGGATTAGTTAAGACAACACCTCGGCGTTTTTCAGTTGTTACGTAGAGTGAAAAAAAATGGAGTTTGTGTTTGTTATGTGCAGTCTTGATATTTCACTAGAACACACAAAATCATGCACTTCTGAACATCAGAGGACTCAAACAATAGTGTATTTACTCACAGTTTCAAGCCTCATTGTGTAGTACTTCATGCTTTCCAATGCTCCAATTCTGCTTGCACTGAAATGAGAGACCTCACAACCTTGCGTGTTCCCCATCTGCTTCCTCTACAATTGTACTAGTGCTTTTGACTGTCTGTGGGAAACCCCGTGACTCTGTTAACTTCCTGTACAGCAAATCAGCTTGCTTTCTGTTTCTATAATTTTCTCTGGATAAACAACTTTGACTTGGAGGTTTCTCTGATCAGGATTTAAACACTTCCCATTAGATCAACTGTAACCTAACATGTTTCATCTTAAATAGCCCCTTGTGTTTTTCAGAGGAGCTTTTGGTAAACTTAGTCCTGCTAAGATTATCTCTTTAGATTTATAATGACAAAATCAACACAAAATTGTGTGCACAGTTATGAGACCAGAAAATAAAACTTTGTATTTAATCATATCAACAGTAATCTACCACAGCAGGAGTTTGAAATAGTAGATGGATATAATTTGAGTCAACACTTGCTTGGCCGGTGGAACTGTATTAACAGCCAACATAAACACTAACTTAAATGAAGGTGCAGACTGGGTGAGGAGCCATGTAAAAGAATAGAATAATTTACTTTTTGGGGGGGCAAGCTGGATTTGTCTGTTTTATTAGCTATTTAGAGAGAAAAACCTCTCAATTTCTCTTATTAGGACTCAAGGGGAAGAAACTGGTGGGGAAGCAGCCTCAGCTACCAGAACACACTCTCTTGGCACTGTGGCAAGGAGAGCCATAGCCATGGCCAACTCCCTTCCCTCCACCAGAACCCAAGACTACCCAACAAGTCTGTGGGATGAGAAAGGTTTGAGGCCAAGCCCAGAAGCTGATCCTCAGGGTCCCCAAGGGACAATGCAAGACCACAACTGAGACAGCCTGCTGTCAGGGCCTTGGACCCCAGGGTCTGTGGGGCTGGGCCTTAAAGGGCAGAGCTCAGGCAGGGGCTGAGGGCCCAGGGCTGAGCTTAAATGAGCTCCTGGGCCCATGGAGGGGGTGTCAGATGGGCTAGTCAGGGCTATTAGGGCAACTAGTACCCACAGGGCCCTGTCAGGGATGCTTTAAAAAGGTATTTTTCAACAGAGGTGCAAAACCTCAATATATATGCTTATAATATAGGCCAGTTACTTAGAAAAAAGAATATCAAAATACCACCAAACCACCAATACTACGAATAAACCAAAAAATGATTAGAAAAAGTCTTTCACCTTTAAGACTTAACATTTACTTTCATAAACCTGTGCCAGAGCTGCATCAATTTGCCCTGGGCACCACTGCATATGGATTTTCCAGAGGGCTTGTGTTCATGCCTTTAGAAAAGGAGTCCTCCTTTTCTAAAGCAACTGTGTCACCTCATAGATGGAGGTTACTCCAAATTTCTGTACTCACCTTTGATTTCCAATGATTTTCTTCATTGAAATTTCCATTCTAAGAGGGCTCTTCTCCTGGCCCCTATTGTGATATGAGGAGTTTACTAAGCTGAAGGAAGAGCAGGAGTCAGCAAGAGGTGTCTCAGTCTGATTCTTTGCGACTCAGTATAAAGAACGAGGAAAAAATCAAGTCACTGCCAATCGGACTTTGTACCAATATGTCCCTCATTCCTGGCACAGCTTTCCTTGGTGGCTACATTAATCGTTAATTAACTAGAGAGAGGGGAATGTTTGGCCACATTAAAAAACATCCTGAAGTACACTGACAAATTTCCAGTGTTTCTGTGGATACAGAAAGTTCACTGAGAATTTTTGTTTGTTCTGCCTAGTAAAAGGTGAAAGAGAAACAATGAAGTTCAGAGTCAGGTAAGAAGGAGACCAAAGGGTTCACTTAAAACCATAAAGAATTACTTGGCCCATTTTACCTTAAAGCATAGGCAAGGAAATTAGCTCATGAGAAAGATTTACAAAATAATAACTGAAAAACAGAAACATCAACCCCTCCTTCCCTCACAACCTTAAAGCCCTTTCTTCTCATGTTCCCCCTTGTCTCAGTTCAAAAATTCAGCAAAATTAGAAAAGTTTTAAATTCAAACATAATCATCACTTGGTGATCTTGCAGCCCTACACCCACGTGCGCAGGCCAAGGTTGGCAGTTCAGCTTAAGCCCAAGAGTGAATTGTGTTCAAATGCTCTCTTTCACAAATATATACAGGGAAAAATAAAAAGCTTGTAAAAACTCACCTTCAGGATTCAAAGATCAAGTCTGCTCAGCAGTTATGAATGCACCCTGGTGGAGGCTGGTAGGTGAAATAAAAACTATTCCCCCCCCCCTCCCCTTTGTTGAAAGAATAAAAACAATTGCTCTGCTAAACAATGCAGACAGGACTAGTTGGACTTCCAAGTATGCTGTACTTGAAAGCAGCAAAGAACACCTTGTAATCTAAAAGGAAGTGTTGTTCTGCGTGTTTTTTTGAAATCTTCACCTTTCTACACCAGCTAGTTGCCCTTTTCCCTGTTTTCCATTTCTCGTCTCTTTGCTCTGCGAGAGTGTGACTTTATGTTCAACAAGTCATATATTCACTGTATTCATGTCAGACAGGCTCAATTTTGTAGTTTTGTATTATTACAAGAAACGGTAATCACCTGTTACAGATAACTTTCAGCGTTTCCAGGGCTGTAGGAGTGTTCCTTTGTGTTAAAAAATTTTATTAAGACAGTGGTGTCAATTAACAAATTACACGTAAAATAACTTATCTAGCTGGTTGGTTGCTACTTTTATTCTGCAGAACTTGATGGATTTTTCTCTACATGTATGTGAGAAGAAATCTATTTGTTTTCTGACCTTGCTTGTTTGCTTTATATTCAGTTACATCATGCTTGCAAACCCAAAGCATGGACTCTCTGAAGCAAAGTAATCACTTGGAACACACCCTAACCCAGCTCAACCCCCACTCCAGCCTATTCTTCCTTGAAGCTAAAAAGCTGATTTCTGGCAGAAAGAACATGGCTACAGATGAAGTCCAGAAATATAAAGGATACTTCCTCCAATTCATTACTATCTGCACTTCCTAAGCACAACTGTGTTTTAGTTGACGCAAAATGGGTGTTTTCATCCTTCCTAATGTGCTTATCTGACTTGCTCTTACCTCTGAGGTCTATTGAGATGTGAACTTTGAATTTTTTTTCCTATACATCCCCTCCCCTCCAAAGAAAAGGTCTAGTATATTCTCCACATTTGATACGAATCTCCAGAGTAATAGGTTACAGCTATGGAAATACACCAACACTACTATCTATTTCAGAAGAGAAATTAATGCAATTTACCAGTGCCTTTCCTTGCATACCCAAGCACAGCCTGGCATCTAACGTAGGAACAAAGTTATTTCGTATTTCCTTTTGGTTTTTCTCTCCCAGGTTCCAAGACAAGAGGCTTGGACATAATGAGCATTTAATGAGCTCTTCAGTACTCATCTTTGGGTCTCATATGACAAAAGTATGTTACCTTACAGTGAAATACTGCAATGCAGAAAGTAGTCCTCTCTCCCCCCTGCAATTTGACTCCATAACAATGTCAGTCTTGGATATTGTGACTGTTGGTTTTCCTTTCTAACTTTTTCCTTTCTTTCCTTTGTGTATTTTCTATCCTGTTACCTATGGGAAGGAGAATAATTCCAATCAATTTTCCCAGTTAAACTGCTGCTATTACTGAAAAGAACCATTTGGGAAATACAAGAGACACTTACTGATGCTTCCTTGATAAAATATTTACAATTAAACAGCAGACATGACCTGGAGGAAAACTGTCTAGATCCACCTTATTTCTAAGACTACCAAGTAATAAAAAAGTCTTTAAACATTCTTCCTATTTCTGGGGGATAACAGGAAAAGGAGTCCATTTTAGGGAAAGGCTATATGCTTTCTTCTTCAGCGGTAAAAGTAGCGATTTTATATTAGTCTATTTTGCTCTTGTCTTCGTATCAGGTAACATTTAATTTCTCTCTCATGCAAATGAAATTATGTTTCTGCAGAAATTAAAGCACCTGCGTTGCCAGTCATAATATGGAGCTTATTTACCTTGAATATGGAATAATGAAATTATGGAATGGTTTGAGTTGGATCACATAGTCAAAGTCCCCTACCCTGGGCAGACACATCTTCCACTAGATCAGGTTGGTCATAGCCCCATCCAACCCAACCTTGAACACTTCCAGGGATGGGGCAACCACCACCGCTCTGGCCAACCAACCTAGTGTTTCACTATCCTCACAAAAAGGTTTTTCCTTGTATCTAGTAGGAATCAACCTTCTAGTTTTAAACCATTATCCCTTCTCTTATCACTAAAGGCCTTACTAAAAAGTCTGTCCCATCTTTCTTATAAGCCCCCTTTAAGTACTGAAAGGCGGCAATAAGGTCTCCTTGGTGCCTTCTCTTCTCCAGCCTAAACAATTCCAGCTGTCTCAGCCTTTCCTTACAGCAGAGGTGCTCCAGCCCTAGGATCAGTTTTGTGGCTCTTCTCTGGACCCACTGCAGCAGGTCCATGTCTTTCCTACACCAAGGACTCCAGAGCTGGAGGCAGCACTGTGGGTGGGGTCTCACCTGAGCAGGGCAGAGAGGCAGAATCCTCCCCTCACCTGCTGCCCACTCTGTGGCATCGGTCCAGCACATGGGGAGTTTCTGGGTGCCAGCACATGTGGCTGGGGCATGTCCAACCTCCTACCCACCAGCAACGGTAAGTCCTCCCCAGGGTTGCTCTCAGTCTGTTCATCACAAATATGTCAGCCTCAGCCACTGCTTGAGCTTGTTCAGGCCCCTCTGGATGCCCCCATCCCTCAGATGTGTCACTGCATCCTCAGCTTGATGTGATCTGCAAACTTGCTGAGTTTAATTTTAAGTGCTAAGAAATTTAGGTTTGTCTCTGCTTCTTCGGACTTTCCAAATCCCACCTGAAAATATGGAGGGTTTTTCCTTTTTAATCTCAGAAATTTTAATTCTGCTGTATTTATACTACTAAATACCTACACTCTATGCACTATAAAACCTGTTCAACTGTATTACCATCCGTTCACAAATAAAACATGATTGCTGCCTTTGAGCTAAAATGTTCCTTCTGTACCTCTACTATTCTTTTTCTGAATATTTTATTGTTAACAGCATACATACTCTGTACATTTTTAAACTTACAATCAAATCGAACTGCTGTTGAAGTAAACAAACTTTTTTTACATTAAAGTATTTAATTAATGAACCAATCATTATCAATGTAACAAACTGAAAAACACAGCAACTTGATACAAGACTGAGGTAACAAAATACTTTGCCAAAAACCTAGATTCCAATGCCAAGGTTCTTATGGGTAGACAGTTCACAAGAATTATAGAAAGAATCCTTTACACAAATGGCATGCAGTGGACTGCTGGAAAATACAGCCAAAAATAGTGCAACAGTTTTCACACAAAACAAACCAAAATGTTGAAATTGGTTTACATTATAATGTGACAAGTAAGTCGCAATTTGAAAACCAGTTTCTTTGCCTCATTTTAGTGCTATTTGGAAAAACATGCATTTTGGCACTGAATTACATAAAAATTGCACATTTAATAAATAATATTACCTACAGTTTTTATATCTTCACAATTCTGAAAACAGTAATTATGACATAACGTTTACTTTTACATAACTATTGCAGTTATTCTCTCTTTGATGGAGGAAAACTTGTATGGTTTGTGGTATTTTTTGTGCAAATGTTGTAAATAATCAGTCATGATAGGCAGGCAATATAGTGTATTTCAATAGCAGCTTTCAATTAATCATAAAGTACGAGATAACAGTAAATGGTACCAAATGACACCATAAAACCTCTAATCAGCAGCTGCAGACTTTTTCATCCTCAAAAAGTAATTTAAAGATGGTTTAAGATGGTTTAGTAGTATTCTTACACTGCCATCAATCTGAATGTTTCAACACTGTGCAGCAATTTCACAACTGTGCTATACTGAAAATACTGACCTATCGTGTAAAACTATTATTTGCTACGTTCATTTTATTTCTGGATAGTGCTTTTTACATTCAAATAACAGTCGTGTGAGGGAATTTAAGGTACTTTTGACATATTTCCAAATTCCAAGGTTTTGAGTATGATCTGAGTTTAACTATTGAGTAGGACTGAAGGGTTTAATTTTTCCACAGTTTCATCTTCTGACAGTGACAAATGGCTGAGTATAGGAATCATTGCTAAATACTGCCTTTCATTCATGCCACTCTGTTTGGTGGCCCATCATACTTTGAGCCAAAGCTGCTTCCTTTCTAGTTGGGAATCTGTTTTACAAGCAAGTGAAAATGCACACTTTTATAACTTCTCCAGCAAGCTCCATGGTTTGTAATTTTGAGTAAAAGTGTATTTTTAAAGGCTGGAACACTCTACCTCTTGTACATACAATAACATATGTAACACTACAGAAACCCTTAAATTCTAAAAGCCATTAAATTCTAAGCGTGCACAGGCTCATTCTATTGCTACCGTATCAGTCAGCGGTTACTATTCTTTCCAAGGAGGCTTGTTAAATATAACTGAAAATTGTTACAACACTAGTTTATTTCAATTGCAATATGCTGGAAAAAAATCTCACAAGCCCTCATTATGTTCACTTCCACATTAGAAATGAATAGGCATTTACATGCTTTAATGTATGTACACTTTATACTAATAAGTGTTCCACTCTAAATTTATCTTATATTGAAAGACAGATCAGGTCATTTCCTTTTAAGGGCTACTAGTAAGTTAAAAAAAAACCTCTTGACTTGAACAGTTGGTTCATGTGTCATCATTTTGGTCACAGTTCTGCACTGTTCAAACGCTGTGAATACTGACAGCACACAGAACACATGGTCATAGGTGGCACAGTCATTCAAAAGGCAGTGCATGTGAGTAATCTCATCCATAACTAATCACAAAAGTCCATAGGAGCAGAATAATTCAGACCATATCATATTCTTAGTCTGAAGTCATTTACTGGTGACAGGATATTACCGCATTCAAAAGCTTCTACACCATCTCCAATGGCATTTGATGCTTTGCCCCTGCAGATACCTAGTTCAAAGTTGTCTTAACTTAGCAAAAAAATGAGAAAAAATGGTATAAACATATTTTGCATTATCACTCTTTTCACACATCTCCTGAGCTATCAAATAAACTTTGTCCACTTTACGTCCACTTTCACATGTTCCAGGATCTAAATGCAGTTGTCATCAGGAACTGGTTTTCTTGAAAAGCTGGTATGTATTAGGTTTTCAGGATTGTAACACGAACTCTTAAAAGAACAAAGAAATTTACTTTTTACCTATATTTAACAGTACAGGTATTGTAGTTGTTGTTGTTTTAGAAGTTTCAAAACAAAAATTTAGAAAATCACGCAAGTCCGCAGAATACATCCTGCTAGTGCCAGGGAGCTTGTTCTGTTCAGTTAAACTAACTTCCACGTTGTTCCTGGTTTGTAAGCTACAGGCTTGGCTTGCCAATTTCTCCTCTATGCAATCTTAGGAAACTCAGAAGAGGTTTTCTGGTGATTGATCAAGTCTGAATACCGATGCCTTATGGCAAAAGAATTACAGCATACGAACAGAGATAGACTCTGAGTGCAGGAGAGCGAGGGCACAGCAGGGACACAGTGATGCTGGGACAGTTCCTTCAGAGAAGGCTCAGGTGTGTTTTGTTTTTTTTTTCCTCTGGACACTGGTGGGAAGGGTTCTTTGTATTTGCTCCATTGTTAGACAGTCTTCCCTAGCTTTTACTGCCATTATGATTTCATAACAGCAGTACCATCTGTCAGTACTAATGTCCTAAAGTTGCAACTGGAATTGAGCGGAGCCAGGTCATTCACAGAAAGACAGAGCAGGACCAATGATATGGAATCATTCTGAGGACCCTGGGCCATGTGATACATAACATCTGATTACCTGCCTCCCTACCAAGGTATTTAAGACGAACAACATTCAGATTGAATTAAAAAAAAAAAAAAAATTGTAAGCGACTACACCTCTAGTAAGAGAATGAAAGACAAACTTTATCGCAATGCAAATTTAAACGGCCTTAAATTCATTCTTAGGGCATTTCTGAGTAAAATAACTGAATGAAAAGAAATCCAACTGTCCTATGCCAAAATACATTTTTCCCAAATAGCTCAAATGTGAACAGCAGAATTGTCCAGAGATTTGATACAAAATTTGAGGCAGCCACTTTGCCAAGCAACTCAGTGCACTCAGATTATAAAAATGTTGTTCCACAATTTTCTATTCTAATTGACACTTTGCAGCAAGTTAACACTGTCAATCATTCTGTGCATTAGAAAGAATTGAAACCCAACATGGGCCAAATATTCTTCAGTCACACAAAGCAGCTTAACAATAAAAAGAACCATTTAAAAAAGAATAGGCAGAAGATACAATGCTCAGTTTGTGGTCAAATATCAGTCCATGCAGTCTCTGACCACAAATAGTTGAGGGCTCTAGAATCCTGCAGGAGTCAGGATTAACCTTCTGTCCACCTAACTTGTCTGCTTTCACTCAGTGCATGGGACTATAGCTGGTCCTAAGGACAACATTCACTTTCTGCTTTTAAAAGCTGTGCCAGAATCAAGTTACATAGGAAAGTGCTGAAATATTTGTGGCTGGCTCATGTCAGGAAAATCATCCTCCTCTTCCTCCTCAGAGAATAACCTGTTTCTTCAGTTTGGCACTTGAAGTCGCGCCAGGTAGGAGAGCACATTATTCAAATGACATTAGATTAGCGGGTACCTGGAAGAGAATGTAAAACTCATAGAATCATTAAGTTTGGGAAAGACCACAAAGATCAAGTCCATCCTAGAAGAGTTGCTTCCATTGTCCATGCGAAACCCCCTCTGAAGAAGAGATGTTACCCTGCTTGAAGCAATTGAGAGCAGAAGTTTTATGCTGTCAAGGAAACCAAACCTATAGCGAGACCTGCACAAATCCTGATTTGGTGGCAATTCTGTAATTTTAAATAATTATGTCTGTCCCCACAGAACTGTATGTGCACAGAGATTGAAAAGAGGTACTTTTTCTAGTAAGGATTTTCCGTAAAACATGAAAAAGTGGGTAGAAAAAAGTTTCACAACCTTACCTGAGGCTTGTTGCTTTTGCACGCGTCATCCAAATGCTTATGCCATAATATTGCATGAAACCTTGAGCCAGTCTGGAACTTGTAAACATTGCCTACAAAAATAAGAAAATCAAAGGCTTTAAATTTGCAGACATGTAGTTTCACGGGATTCTGATTTCTGTGCAGAAGCCAAAGTTCTGAAGTAAAAACTGTTAAATTAATTTGCACCTCAAATGCTGAAACATGATGTTGTTTGTATAACAGAGCCCATGTGAGGCATGTTATCCAACAATCCTTGTGTGAAGTAAGTATGAGAACCATATACGGCCTCACAGGCAGAAAGGCCAAATTATAGCCACAGAAAATGCCACTTAGGTCACATCTAATTTAACCCTGGCTTTCTTCCCATTAAGACTTACTATGAAGTTTTTCTTATTTCTAAACTTAGCTTTCTTCAATGTCCTCATGCACATTGTTTCCTGCAATCAAGTATTTTATGCATTTCAGTCAACACCTAAAAGATGCACTTCATACAGTAGATGCAAATCCCTATCCAGCACCAAAGCTGAAAACATGAAAAGTGAAAGAACTCTAAAAAATCTGCAAGTAGCCACTCAAAGTGCAATATAGCTCCAGGGGGCTACATTGTCTTTTGAAGCTTTTCAAGTTTAATCACAGGAAAAGAGTTATGGCACTTAAAAATTAATTATTACAAAGTATTTAATAATTACTTAAAAGGCTCATTTTGGTAAATGGTTGGATATTTTAATTGGCCTTAATGTAAGTCAAGATTTGATACAGACTGATTTTAATAAAGCTATTCAGAAACTTGGAGATGAGGGTATGTGGACACATGGACATGCTACAATCTCTCAGTGGTTGGGGAATTTCTGCAAAACTTACAGTAACTGTCAAGATACAGTAAAACCTCTGTAGGCACTACAGAAGCACCACAGCATATTGCAGAAATATATACAATTTAATTTGTACCCTCCCTTGAAAATTCTATATTGAAAATCCCCAGTGCACTTTAAGTAAGTGCAACTGCAAGTTCTGTAACCTACAAACTCATTAAGAGACACTAATCTACTTCCTGTCACAGAAATGAAAGCAGGCAATGTCCACCCTGCAACATCTACCTTTGTCAGGGTTATTTAGCTGGAAAATATCAGGATGCTCTGGGTCATCAGGCAGTGCCACCATCCAGCCCACAATGGAGACCTTTTTCCCAGGTGTTGATTTATACTGGAAGAGACAGACAAGTCAATCACAGTTGAGACTGCAGCAGGGATTAACTTTTTGACTGTAAAAGTGCAAACATATGCCTTAGCCCGGAACAGAAAGTACACTTCCAACACCCTTCCAGATCTGCTTATGCATATCCAATTCTGGGGTTTAGAATAAATGTAAAGCTTACATGTTTTCTTTCAGTGCCTCTTAAAGATTTTGCTCCAAAGTACAGAAGAGTTGATCCTGAAAGCATAACCCAGTATCTAGTCCACGAGGAAAGCTGAATCAGAAAGGAAAAAAAAAAGAGGAAAAACTCTGCATATCTCTAACATCTCAAAAATTGATTCACAAGCAAGTCCAAGTGCTACCAAAGGTAATTTCAGAAGCAAGTAATGGAGAGTTGGATAAAGATTGTCTTCTGGTGTAAATCAGCCTAGCTACTTAAATTTGGATGGCTGGCTGTGAATACAATCCATCTTAGTTGGGTAACTCATAAAAGCATCAGGACCGACTGTTTCAGAGCAAAATAGTGTGTTTCTTTCTACTGGACAGATCTCAGACTTTTGATCAATAAAATTTATTGAGATGACAAGTCTGCAATTCTTCAGATCTTTTAGCTCTGAACAGTAGATTTGCATGTAAAACATACCAATCAACTCTACAGAAAACAAAAAAATTACCAAATGCACAGGACTAGAACCTTGTGAAACCCATGAATTTAGGTTAAGTATGAATTGCCATAACTTTTGTGCTATGGGTGGATACCCTGCAGCCTTTCCATTTCAGCGCGATACCACAGAAAGTACCACAGTATATTGTAGAAATATGTTCAATTGCATTTGTACTCTTCTTTGCAAATTCTGCATTGAAGATCTCCCTCTTCAGTCTTTTATGAGACTGCCACTGCAAGTTCTGTAACCTACAAACTCATTAACAGAGATTACCTTATTTCCTGTCACAGAAATATAATGCAGACAAAGGAGACAATGTCCATCCTGCAACATCTACCTTTGTCAGGGTTATTTAGCTAGATAATATCAGGATGCTCTGGGTCGTCAGGCAGTGCCACAAGATTTGTTTTTGCCCTCACAACAATGCCTGCTGGTTACACAACCGCTTACCCCTGCCCTGCTCTTACAGCCAGAGATGTGACTTGCAAATGCAGGGAGAAGCAAAACTGCTGCAGATCAAATGACACACAAAGGCTATAACCTTGTTATAACTTGGTTGTAACTTTGATCAGAAAATTACTTTACAACTGATAAAAACATTGTTTTGCATGTTATCAAGATGGAAATTTAATTTAATCCTGAAAATTAAACCAGCCACTACTGCATTAGAATCCTAGGAAAAATTGTAATTAGAATCACTTACAGTAGGTTTCTTGCCTTCTTTGAGAAGTGTTTTTCTTCTTAATGGCCCTTCCATGGTAATGACTCCTGTGGAACCACCTGCTGTGCAGCTGCAGGCACCTGTTGGGCTAGAAAGACAAAACATTCCTCTGTGTATGTGAGTAAATAAGGACAAGAAGTAAGCAATATAGTTTACCTCTAAATATATCTGTCCTGCACTGCATTACATATATCATCTGACACTTGACTCTAGAATATCTTCGTAACCTAGCTATCAAACAGGAACCAGGATTTTTGCAACAAGAGGTTCTACTCTGGGGGCTTAGATATGAAAACAGAATAAGTACTGAAGCCCAAAGTCAAAGGGAAAACAGGCAATTTTCTTTTTTTATTCTGGTAAATTACAGAAATTATCTGGATTTCTGAAAATTTACAGCTTAAAATATTGGCAATAGGAGAGCCCACAAATGTAATTTTAAATTAAATTAAACTACCTTGGCCAATTGGAAAAGAGATGAGAAAACTACAAATAAAAATGCCAAATAATATACTGTACAGCGGTTAATTTTTTTTTCCTTTTCCAGGATGAACACAGACCTTCCCACATACAACAGTGAGAAGGAGCTACAACTGAAAGAGCCCAAAGTACAGGCAAAGTCAGAAATGCAAGCAGTCATTAATAATGTCTCAACTAAACATTCATCGGTATGTGATGATCTGTTAGAATTATCTGTGCTAACCTCTCTTCACTGCCATCTAAATCACGACACTTTTCTCACATGGTCCAATGAGGTTTATCAGAGCCAACTAAATTCTGTCTAATAATCAATACAAGGAAAAGGACATGTGTATGATCTACCTTTCACCTGTGAAAGAATACTATTCTGTCCCCAAGTGAATATGAGCACATGCTGGTGCAGATGACGTACAGAACCACCCCTGGACAAGCACAGCCCTTCCAGCTGGCAGGGTCATCTTCCCCCACTGCACAGACCTGCCCGCTCTGTGCTAATGTGCATTCTGGACAGATCTGTATTTTGGATGGAGGCAATAGAAGATCCCAGAAATGGAAGAATGAACACAAGCATTAGAACTGCCTGATGGTGGACAAACATAAGAAATGTATTTTAGAGAATAATTCTTCTTTGTGGATTTATTAGGCTTTTCACAGTTTTATCTCCTTACATTTATATTTCTAGCTTGTATACGTTTTTGAAACAAATCTACCATGGTCATGTTAAGAGAGTATTTTCCAGAAGCAGGTATAATAGCTTAAATACCATTCCAAAATATATTCCTTCACTAATTTATAATGTATGCTTTTTTAATTCCTAACTTCTAACTCGTGCTGCTGTCAGACATTACTGCCTCAGGTAAAGGTGGTGTAATTATATTTACATGTTGTATCAATATTTCTACAATGGCTGAAGCAAATTAATTTATACAAAGTAAAATCTGACTGGATTTAAACTCCAACTAAATCATGGTGTTTGCAGAATACTGTTTCAAGGCCCTATTTTCTTTACTCTTCAACATACACCTTCATTTCCCACTGCCACAGAATTTACCAAGTCCAGGTCTGGTATGGACGCAAACAGTGATTTTTATCCTTCAAACTACCTACAATTTTCCATGTCACCTGTCTTTGGTCTGTAAATGGATCACCTGCTCCTGAAAAGTCCATGTCTTAATGATTAGCAACATTGGGAGAGCCTGCTACATACGCCATTGCAGGTGTTCCCTCTCTTACTCAGGGTCCAAGGTAACACCTCTTTACTGTACAAGATCAACACTTCATACTACATATCTCTGACACAAACAGATGCTATGGGTAGCTGTCCTGCAAATCAGGAAATAGATTGTGAGAAAAGGTCAAGAAAGTATTCTTCTAACATCATTACTTGTCACAGGAGACAGAGATGGCCTTCATGACAAACATGCTTCTGTAATGTCATAAAACCCTAAATAAAGACTAGTTTTTTGCAAAATGGAATCCACATATATTGAGTTAAATCAGTAGCTAAACTGAATTTCATCTGAATGGGCCATATACCTGCTTTAGCACTAACAGGAATTTTTACAAGCAGGAAGGGGAGACTCCCATGAGGTATTACGGTCACAGAAGGATATCTGGACACAATATACACTATGCTACTAGGAAAGCATAGAGACCCAAATGGAAGTTTAGCATCATACACTGAGCAAGATAGAACCTGAACTGTACCTGTAGACACAGCTTCGACTTCTAGGAGAATTCCGGATCGGTACCTTCCAGTTAGGCCCCAGCGTGGCATACAAACGACCCCTGTTTGTGAATGCAAATATCTGATGAGGGAAATTCTAGTCTGAGACTTCAGTAACTAGGGTTTGGTAAACATGACAGAGATAGCTTCCAATCTTTTCAGGTCCATGGGAAGAAAAACACAAAACCTTTACAGTGCTTTATTTTAAAAAGTTTGCCATTGTTTTCCTAACTATAATAATTTGATAAAAATAACTATTGATTTAGGGCTTACCTATGTCAGGGACCATTTGTGAATTTCTTAGCTAAGTCTGTAGAGTGCTCAGTGAGTGTACATGAAGACTAACTCACCTTTCAAGCCCTGATGGCAGCTCCTCACTAAATTCTGAGCTTTCACTGCTATCTAGAAAGAGAGTAGTACAGAGAAGGAGTAAGAAAACCACCCATGGGAAAATACAAAGCCAATGTATATGGATCACCAGAATACTCTTTATATAGTACCATGGACATTGCTTACTCTAGTCATGTTTCGAAGTTGAAGTGTTTAGAGTTCATGGTAAAATCTTTAGCTGGAAGAGGCTTAACATGAGCCTTCCCATTTACAATATTTCACTGACAACTCACGCTGCTGCTGTGTTTAAATACTCGACATCTACATGATACTTTAATTTTCATTATCCTGTTTTTCCTTCAGAAGCTGAGCACTTCAGGAACATAAAATCCAGTTCCTTTGTAAGACAATATTTCTACCACAATATCTGTAAGTTGATTAAAGTTATTAGACATTATATCGTTGTTTGTTTTCAATAAGCAAGCGCATCTGTAACAGAGGATATGATAACTGTATGCTGCTGCTAGGAGTCATGACAAATAAATACGATGACATTCAGAGCAACAGTTCTCGTTTCTCCTCCAACCCTATGACCAACTTGTCCCTCCTTTCCTGGCACAACTATTTAGCTCACAGTTTTAATTTGCCCAGGACTGATTTTCTAATGCTCAGTTTTAGCACAGTGAGCTGTGCCTGTATTTTCAGAAGAGCAAAGATCATCTCAGTGTCTAACTCTTGGTCAAGTAATGTTCTATCTTTCACAGCCTATTTCCTAACCTAGAAATAACCAGAGTCACTTAGAAAGTGGCTTTCTCATGCTTAAAACAGATTCTTCAGCAGTGTTGATATTATAATAATTGTTTTATTAATTATAATATCATAAAATGAGCATTTTATGTTTCTTCTGAAGTCTCAGAGAGCACAGCTAAACTACTCTCCCACCTTCTAAAACATATAGTTAAAGTTTTCTTTGTGAAAAGGCAGGTTTATATATAAAAGTCCTGCTTTTTCCCTGGTGAAGTCTGACGAACACTTTGTGTCACAAACCAAGCATCTATAAAACCAATCTTCCTTCATGTCACTTTTACCAAAACCATCAGTGGGCAACTGAGGAAAGCTGGGGTAATGTCAGCAGGTAGCTGGGCAGCAGTTCTGATCTACCTTCTTCCATGAAAGCAACCAGTCTTTGCATGGTTGCTAATGACTTTCCTAATTCCCTACTTTTGGGTATCCCTGTGAGTCTTCAGTGCCTGGGACAGGGGAGGGGTGCCGGTACCTCTGGAGAGGCCGTTGGCGAGGCGCGCGCTGGGCGCGTGGCCGTGTGCGGGGCTGTGACACTCCAGGACACTGTCATCCAGCAGGTGCCGTGGCCGCTCTGTCGGGAAGGTGGCGCTTTTGCTCTCCACGACGCTCAGCTGACACATCATACTGCAACAGGGAGGAAGAGCAGAACATGAAACCCCTCTTATGTCATCCAACAGCCACCCTTGGCTCACAGTATTTCCACTCAGCCTCTGCCTCATCAGCAGGATATTAGCAAGCAGGCAATTAAATGGTACCATTTACTGTACAGACACTCCTTGACTACCAATACAAGTTTCAGATTTTACTGCTCTTTGTCAACATCTATGAAATTTCTGCAGCTGGAAAGTTTTAAGTTCTTTGACTCCTCTCTGTAGAAAACCTGAACACCCTTGGTGGCAGCAAAAGTAGAAAAAGGAGAATCCAGCTAAGCCACTGCTTGGTGGTCTTTCGCTAAGCTGAAGGAACACACCATTGCTCCCTGACCTTGAACAACTCACATGAACTTCTCTTCCCCTAACCCGTTAATTGTGAAATTTGGTAGACGCTGAAACCTTAATTGCAGAGCAGGTGCTCTCACTTAGTTAGGTAAATAGTATAGAAAAATGCTTCTAATCTAATCCATACTACCCAGGGAAGACAGTGCAAAGACACCTAAATAAGGTGTACCAAGCTAGTAAGCTTCCTTAGATGTATTACCAAGATGTTTAAAAACCAAAAGAAAACAAATATCGGTTATGAACACCAGGAATCCACAGACCAAAGTGGATATGCAGCTTTCAAGTACTGCCAATGCCTAGCAGCAGCAGAGAATAACAAAAAAAAGTCAGCAAAAATAACAAAGTGTCAAGAGAAAACCAAGAAAACGCACAGCAAAGCCTGAAGCGCTCTTGCAATACAAGAAATGGAAAGGACAAATACCACCTGTTCTGCTGCTATCTTAAACATTTGTGATGCATTAAACTGCCCAAGCTGAGATAGCTGGGAGTACGTACTTGTTCCCCAAGCTGTGACTCTTCCGGTGCCTTGGCACTGGAGGCGTAGGGAAACTTGCTGCTACTGAGGCATCAGGACACGTGGGTCTCCTGCTGAATTTCACAATTGCTGACATGTCAGATGGACCTAAAAGACAGAGATTATTTAACACTGAACTGGTGCAAACCCCAGAAATTTTGTGGGCTGGTGTGTTTAAAATGAATTGTTACAGATAATCCAAAGGCACCATTTCTGAAGCATTATGTCTTGCACATCAGGGTTACACCATCCATTTTTGTTATAAATTCATCTCTATACTCTTGAACTCACTGAAAGTAATTTTTTACAGTTTTTCTCATACTTTTAACAATGAACTACAAAAAATCTTGGCATCCTTACAGCAGCTGGATGTGCCATAGTGTAATACGCAGAACCATGAAGTCAGTTTGTACTACTTATGTGAGCAGGAATGTTCACACATGTTTTGAATTTTGTTCACAACTTCATGTTGTGAATAAACTCTAAACAAGCTGCTCATACTGACTCATAGCTTGAGCATGTAAGAGAAAGCAGAGGTTTTTCGTGTATCTAATGGCCAGACAGATGCATTACTTCTCAGTCATCTATGAGCCCTAGAGACGTCTCACTGCAATCATTCTTACACTCATTCTACAGATTTTATGAGGCCTCACAGAAAACACAGATAAAATGTTCTTGTTCCAGTTCGCATCCAGTTTGCTGTTCGCAAAAGGATGGCAGCGAACTTTGCGATACAGTGGAGAACAACACGACCTATCACCATCCTCAGTAAATGCAATGCTATTCTTGGCTTGAGATTTCACTTTTAAACACACAGTTACGGCTTTGGTGCTTGTGATGAAAGTGGTCATGAAAATGGCTGCCTGTCCCAAATCTTCCTCCTTGGTACAGCTCAGCTAGCAGCAGAACAGACTTTCTTCTACATTACAAGAATTACTTCTTGGAGGCTCCAGCAACTTCAGCTTAGTCAGCTCCTGACGTCTAACCACAGCTCTTCAAGAGGTTGACACAGGCAGAAACTTTGTGATGTGAAAAAACACATGCAATTATGCTCAGAATCTTTAGAGAAGTGTCTGACCTCAAGTAAGTGATAAACTGGAACAGAAGAAACAAAAATAAACAAACCCTCAACACTACAGGGCACAGTTTCACAGGATGTGAAGGTAGACCTTGAACAGAAATGGCTCCGAGAGGGTGGTCACTGACCGGATGAGGCTTCCCAGAGAAGTGGCACCAAACCTATCAGAGTACAAGGTGCATCGGGACAACACTCTCAGTGATATAATTTAGTTTTATGTAGCCCTGCAAGGAGCAGGAAGTTGGACTCAGTGATTCTTATGGGTCCCTCCCAACTTGAGATATTCCATGTTTCTATCTGTTATATACACTACTCTATCTCTCCCCAAGAAAAGAATTTATCTAACAACTTCTTCTGCCTTGAACTGAGGATTCATGAAGAAATAGGAGAACCAGTAGTAAGTTTTTCCCAGTAAGAGGCAAAAAATAATACAAATAACCACCAGATGCTTTACTGTCCATACTCCCTGTATCAAGTTGTATGAAATATAAAAATTAATTACAAATTGCTTGTATTTTTATTTCCCCATAGCGTAGACTCTGCAATTTCACCACAAACTGGGTCAAAACTACGAAGAATTGCAAAGGTTTTTCCCTAGCAGTATGGGGAAAAATTTAATCCACACACTGTTCTGCACATTTGAGCAAACTGTTCATGTTGCTGTTTAATAATGAAGGGAGCCTCAGGACAAACAAGAATAGGAAACTGCTTCTAGCAATAGAAGAGGAACAAGCTCATTAGAGGAAACTTCAGTAATATCACTCATTGGGTCATCAATTTAGCAGAGGAACAAAAAGGCAAAACAGTTTTTAATCCTGTTTTCTACCTTATTCCTATATACCAAGTTATATAGGACTGCATTTTTGCCTGCCTGTCTTTGCTACCATCACACACACGTGAGAAATGACACCAAGTAGCATCAGTCACTGGCACTTGCGGCTTCAGAGAAAGTCTTATGCTAAATGGCCACATGACCACATTAAAAAATGCACTTTCAATCATTACTTGATCCAGAGATTCAACCAGAGACACACACCCGGGAGACTGGAAAGGGCCAAGTACAATGTTCCGCTGTATTTTCAACTAAAACTTTTATGCATTTGGGCCGTAATATGATATTGGAAGCATCTTCCCTAAAACCAATAGAGTTCATCTTCCCCTTCTGCCATGGAGGCTAAGCACAAGCTAGAATACGAAAAGTATGAATCTGAGCAAAATTATGTAATGCCTAGTTTAGTGTAAAAAGTGTATGGATTCATATTTTATTGTTAGGTCTGAAAATCTTATCTGCTGCATTAATGGCAAGATTATATATTTCACCAGTCTTTCACCGCAAGTTTTCATTGAATTTTTTAAATTTATGCAGAGACAAAACAAATGCGTTCAGAAGTTTCAGAAATGATTACAAGCTCTTTAGTTTGAAAACCCCCAGTCTTTCTGAGGGACTAGGTTCCCAAAGACGAATTCGCTCTACATGCTTTGTTTGTAGTGCTTTTCCATCAGATACTTTTCAATCTGTGAACAGTAAAATACTTAGAACTACTGAGGTGTTTATTATATACTGGAACTGAGACCCAATATGAAGATAGTGGCAGCTGAAAAAGAATTTTCCTGAAAAGTATGAGCATTTTACAGTAAGAGTTTAATCTGAAACTCAGCATAAACAGTCGCTACTCCGAAGTCTGTTCCTTAAATTAGCTGCAAGATTTGTTCACTTTTACATTGCTTCCTGCTGTGTCCTTCAGGTCTTTTGGGTGCCAGTTCTAAATCCCAATTTACATTAAGTTCTTTAAGTGTATGACATTAAGTTCTTCTAAGTTCACTGAGTGCCACTGAAGCATTATGTTTAACAAACTGCTGAAACTACGGCCTCTGAAAGAGTAGCAATCTTAAGGAACAGCCCTAAACGATTACCAGTACAGTGCAGTTCTTCTTCACACAGACCCTGTGCCACACGTAAAAATAACTGTTAAATTTTGTAATACATAATAGTTTAAAGGTTTAAGTTTCTCACTATGGAGAGTCACAGAGCTTTGATTATTTTGATTCTAAAACACTGATATTGACACAAAGCCTGAGACTGCACCAAAACTACTTTATCTAGAGAAAGAACAGCAAAATAACAGTCTAGTGCTTAGGCAATCAAGCCATTACAAAATCAAAGTTAGGTGGATTTGACTTGAGGTAGGTTCACATGTTACTGCTACTATAACCTAAAATAATTAAGACATCAAGCAAGAAAAGAACAGTTTGAGATGTTTCACTCTCAACTCCTTTTTTTTTTTTTTTCAAATTAAGACACCCCACTTAGGAAGCATGGAGTGAAATTTGCAGTAATATGAATGCAACACAAAACTATTTAAAGTTTGATCACTATAACCTGATTTAAGGAAGAGCTTTTATTACCTGAACAGCTTCAGAACAGAAAAGGTTTGTTAAAAAAAACAATTACTTAAATATCAAGTAGTATATCTAAAAGGACTGCATATCTCAGATTGAAAATAGTACTAGGAAATAAAACTTCAGTTCACATAAAAATACTGCCTGGCTTAAGGTGAAATGTGTCAAGGGTGACAGAATTTGTGGAAATAGGTAGAAGAGCCTTACAACTTAAGACAACGGCCTTGCATCAGTCCTGGGAAAGGAGGAAACAGGCCTGGGTTGACCAACCACTGGAACAGGCCCAGAGAAGGTGTGGAGTCTCCCACACTGGAGATATTCAAGAACCATTGGGACACAACCCTGTGCCATGTGCTCTGGGATGACCCTTCTGGAGCAGGGAGGTTGGACCAGATAACCTACTGTGGTCCCTTCCAACCCAATCCATTCTGTGATTCTGTGACTTACTCTAATTCATACTCGATGTAGTTCTGCATCTTCTCATCTCCAAGGCAAGAGAAGGAAAGATACACAGTTTGGCTCTGTTAACCCTTGCTAAGATAAAAAGAATCTGAACTTAAGAACCTTTACAAAGCCTTTGCATCTGCTTTGCTACCAAATGTATATGAAGAAGAATGGTGAATTTCAGAGCTCCGTCAGGAAGGACCTGTGCCGCTGGGCACTCTTAGGGCAGCAAGTGTGGGGTACAGAGAGTGTCAGCATGAATTAAGGGGCAGAGAGGATATGACCCCATTTCTGTGAAGGGGTGAGAGACAAAGACAGCCTGTGCCAAGGAGGATGCCAAAGAGGGTAACTGGTGAGATAATGATGAAAACTGCACCAAGGGATGTTTATGGAAATACCAGACTGCTGAGCAATTAGCCAGGGAAGCTATGCCCAATACTGCTGATAACAAAACTCAAATATTTAAATTTATTTGAGATGGAGTTATTTTGCTCCTTTTTTCCAATAAGTGAAGTCATCTGCTACTGCTAACTCTCCTCTTTACTCTCCTGGCTCCACTCCTAGTGCATACTGTTACCATGATTGCTATTCTGTTATTTTGCCTTTCATGGAGACAAAGCACTCTTAGTAGGATTTTCCAGTCAGCTGGCATGAACAAGGGTTAGTTTGGTTTTCATTATTTCTCAGCATCATTTTCAAGATTATGCTGACATGCACAAAAAAATTTATAAAAATATTAAAACATTATTAAAAATTTGTTTGTGTTAGGGAACGTGAGACAACTTCATCAGAGTGAGCTGAATGCTGTTCTGAGATCTGTGGCAAGAACATTTGGAAAAGTTTACACATATCCCAGAGGATCTCACTGTTTTTTCCTTTGCATAATTTTTCCATGAATAATCCTTCAAACGTTATAAATGAACATTACTTTTGCAATCCTTCAGTAAAACATGTGAACATTTACAGTCTCCAGAGGTTTTAAAAAAAGCAACAGAGTGAGGGAGTTAGAGTTCACTATTTTTCTCCACTAAAAAGCTATCAATAAACCAGTACTAGACATACAAACAGAAAACTGAAAATGAGCTGCATATTATATGACGAAGAACTGAGGGACTTTTCAGGAAGGTAAAACAGTCTCAACTACTCACTATTTTCTGGTGAGCAGCGAAGAAATAAAACTGATACTTACCAGCTCTGTTTCTAGAACTTAATAAAGACATTCCAAGTCACAGACTCTCTAGTTAAATCTTCGCTGTAAATTTTTACTGTTCTGTTTCCATTGTAACCAAAGTCAGTGGGTGATAATTAAAACTTTCAAAGAGAAAGACCTACTTACAAAACACACAATAAAGAACTTCAGAAGAATTTTGTGCACAGAATCAAAAATGACACCAAAAATTAAATCTAGAATGATGGCTATTGTAAAAGAACAGTTTTAATTTTCAGAGTATTGCTTTACAATTCAGTGAAAGCCTACTAATGCACAGAACGTGTAAGAGGCTTGTTTGCTATGGCTGCTTCTCAGACGAGCAAACTAAGAACAAGAATCCGAGTCCTTTGCTGCACCTCTCTGTGCTCCCCCAAGCTCCACAAAAGCACACACACTTCTGACTGCACACCTGAGACTAATTCCTTCAAATGCTTCCTGGGTATAAGTGATAGTTTTGATTTCAGATGTCACTAATTGTCAGCATTTCCGTTACTTACTCTGCACTCGTGGAACATGCAAAACTCAGACTTGCACTTCAGCAAAAATGTTGACTTTTCTGCAGTTGGATCTGCAGGGCAGTGTACGGGCTTGGGTGACATCCAGATTGGCAGTGAAGACATACCCATTGTGAGAGCATAGCTGCAGGGAAACTGTGAAGTTTGGGTTCAACCAAATACATGAGCCAATTCATAAAAAACCCCCCCAGCTTTTTACAGAAACTATTTCAGGTGACTGCTGTGAAAAAAGAGTCAAAACCAAAAAAGTCAAAAGCAACTAAATCCCCCAAAAACAGCACAGAAAAGCCCCTCATCCTCTGGCTGTTTTGTATGTTCTTAGTATTCCTTGGGAGCAACAGCTTGGTAGTTAAAGTAAGCGCCAGTGAACTAGGACATTAGACTTTTTGATAAGGAAGTCACAGAAAGTATTAGAAAGTGATTAAGTTAAAAACTGAGCATGATCATTCTCTCCTTGGAAACTGTATATTTGTTTTGATAGAATATTCTTCTACAATTTTTGTGGAGCTTTGGTATATTAAGAAAAAACCCAAGTACACTAATTCCGGCTGGATTTAGTGGTTGATAACATGTGAATCCCACAGATTTGTCTAGTATTAATTTGCTTCAAAAATACTCCAATGACTTGTAAAAATTTGTCTGGAAAGTATCACAGAGTAAGAGATTGGAAATGAAAGAGCAAAGTTTCCTGGACAGTCTGTAAATTTATGTAAAGAAAACTTAGTTCTTCCATTTCTACCTTAAGTCCCGTGTAAGAAAAGCAGACACTGTGCACATGAAGCAATGATCAAGAACTTGCACAACGATTAGACAATTCTCATTTCCACAGAATGATTGGCTGCAAATGCACTTAGCACAAACTATTTATTAGTTGCCAAAGCAACCGGTAAAACAAATGGAAAACTAAATGTCAAACTCAGTGTTTACATGGAAAACGACAGGGTGGTGGGGTTTTATTCTAAAATTCTGGGACTGCTGTAGAGGTATCAGTAGTGTAGTATACCTACTTCAGAGGGTTACAAATGTGCAAACATCCCAGTCTTTCTTCCCTCTGTTTCTACATTTTTAACTTCTACATATCACATACTCTACATCGAATAAATTTACCTCTTCTAATTAATTAAAGTACATACTAGCTCTCAAAACTGAATGGATGCAGCACAATAGGCTGAATTTTACCCCAATAACAAAGAAGAGAATATACCTGTTTCAGATTAATTACTCCACATTCCTGGGTAGGTTGGTAACATAAAACCTCTGGTCTAATTATTCTCCTCTCAAGAATTACACCAAGACCTACTTGGGGAACAAAAAAGAAAAAAAAGGGAGGGGGTGAGGGTCCATCCCTGACTACTGCATAACAAAACCCTCAAAACAAGGGCTACCCACAGCAGAGGCCTGGCTGTTGCTAACTTCAACACTAACTCTAATGCCAGATGCTACTTTAATGAAGGGATTTGTTAACAATCACAGAATTGTTAACAATTGATTCACTTAGTATTAGATACAATTTTCTGGACATGATAATTATTTTAATATTATTTTCACTTTTCATATTGTTCTTCAAGACAGGATAAACATGGTATACTTCAGAGAGAGAGTATCCACTGTCTAAATTTCAATTAGCACTGTGCCCTGAACTTTTCAAAGCAACATGATAATACAGAACATACATAAAGTTTTCTCTCCCAAGCTACACTTGTGTGCGAATTCTGAGGAACTTCAGATGCTTAGAAGACTAACTTATTTACCATATATTGCATTAAATCTTCTTTTGTTCTGGGAAAATGTATTGAGTTATACCTTCCAAAACAACCTAACGGCCGTACCATAAATGCCAAGCACCTTCCAGCCAACACTGCGGGAACACAGATGTCTTTTACAGCTAATTCAACTGGAAACTGTGAACAGTTAGCATACTATAAGCTCTCCAGCTACATTCTCTCTCCCTCTCTCAAACCACAGCAAGGCAGAATGAACAGACTTAAGTTGCTGCCAAGGAAGCTGTGTGAATCACACAGTTCCTGAAAGCATTCAACTACACTGCTTAAAGCTCCTTTTTAAACGCTACTTGCAAGAGACAATCTCTGCAGCATTATGGAAGACATGAAATCTTCCTGTGAAAGCACTATTCACAATTATATATGCATTTGGTAATTAAATGAGACTCTCTTAGCCACTAAAATATAAAACATAGCTTGTTGTGAGACAGTCACTTTAATCAGATGCCTACCTCCTGTTCAAATTTACTGGAAAACCAGTTGGCAAATAAAGTGGAAAATGGACACATGGTTTTTCTCCAGTACTTTCCAGAAATACTGTAGGATTTAACTGTTTTTATTGAGCCTAACATTCATAAAGATACTTTAAGGGAAAAAAAAAGAAACCCACAATGTCCCTGGCTAGGGTAAACTGTTAATATTCCTTCAAAAGAGAGAAAACTCAGTAGAAGATCAAGTCACAGTGCTGGCAAGTAACATCCATTTTCATCATGAACATAAACAATTATACTTTAGGACATGAACATGACAGTATTTCCTGCACTTAAGTCCATTATGGACTTTGGAATTATTACCAAAGATATTGAGTTTTTCTGTCTCTGGAAACACACAGTGACCTGTGTAAGGATGCAGCAGGTCACAGGCAGAACTTCACTAGACCAACTGCTATTAGGAACATATTAACTTTCGGACTGTTGAGAGAACTGAACTGATGACTGTCCTTATGGGCCAAGAACCTTTACTTTACCTTAAAATTACTATAACCAGACTCACATGACTTAAACTATTGACTGGAACATTAAACTACTGCCTGAAGTACTTTGAGATCATCTATTATCATTACAGCTTGCTGACTGCAAAGGACTTACTTATGACACACAACATTTGAAGTGGAATTAATCTCAAATTATAATTTGAAGCCAAATAAAATTGACTGAAATACCTGCAAATCTGCTATTTTTAATCCTCTACAGTCAAATATATCATTACCGATATTTGAGTATTTTAGCTCAGAATTATTTAAGACTACCATATGGCTATATTTCTATTTTTTAATGCCATGGAATAAACAATAAATTATTGCTTTCATGCATAGTTAAATTTCAATATAAATTAATGCTAACTTACTTAACTAACCTTCTCCAGAAATAAATCTGTTTTTTCAGTAAAATACACTGGATTCGCTTTAGTAGCATTTTTGCAACCACATAGGTGCAAGTCACTGAAAAATTCCTGTGGGTATTACAAAATGCTGATGGCATTCACTGTCTAACTGACAGTAAGTGAAAACTCTCTAGCTGAGCAAGAAATACAGCAGTCCACAAGTTGGTCAAGCTTTCGAAAGAAATATTAAGAGAAAAATGGAGCAATAGGAATGAGTCAGCACTTGGTTTCTAGTCATCACATTAATTCTCACTCTGAACAAACCAACCTTACAGAGAACATAGGGGTACTGCAGACTCAGAAGGGAAAATTCATCCTCTCTTAATACTGCCAGATACCACATGATCACATATTCAATTGAGTAGGTACTACTGAACATTGTCAAGATCAATTTTGTGGACTCCAGCTGATCTCAATGCAGTATCATGCCATATTACTTGCCTAGTTCAGGTGAGTTCAAAGTTCTTGTTTCCAACCTTGGAAGTGTATTTTTAATTGCCTTCCTTTATAGTTCTAATAACGTCTCAGACCTTGGCTAAGAATTAGAGTATTGGCAATGATCACATCCTATGCTGCTATGACCTAAGTTAGAACTTCCATAAACATCCTAATGAAATGTTAGCATCACGGCCCAAATATTGAGCATGTCAATATGAGCAGTACAAAGCAAAAGCCAGAAAACAAAAAAGTTCACTCATATGTCTGCTTTAAATATGGAAGACGTCATCATATGAAAAGATAATGACTTAGTTTCAAGTTTCAAGTATGAAAAAGTTAATCATCACAAAAGCAAAAGAAAGTATGACATGATGTGGTGGGTTCACTTTGGCTGGCTGTCAGGTACCCACCAAGCTGCTCGATCACTCTCCATCCTTCAGAGGATGGGGTAAAAAAAATAAGATACAAAACCCCTCATGGGTTGAGATAAAGGTAATTTAACAAAGAAAAAGAAAGGCTGCAACAAGCAAAAAGGGGTTTTATCCTCTACTTCCCATCAGCAGGCAATGAGCAGCCACAGCATGACTGAAGCATTGCAGCAGATGCTCAGGAAGACAAATGCCTTAGTAACAAATGCCCCCTTCCCCCCTTTCCCTTAGCCTTCATTGATGAGCACGTCATATGGTATGGAATAACTCTTTGGGCAACTCGAGTGAGCTGTCCTGGCTATGTCCCCTGCCAACATCTTGTTCACACACAGCCTACTGGCCTTTTTGGCAGGGGGTTGGGTTCAGAGAGACAGCCTTGGTGCTGTGGGCACCGCTTAGCAGAAGCCTGGTACTTCAGCAGAAGCCTGATACCCAGGAAAGGTATCAACACCTTTCCAGAGAAGAAAACTTCCAAATGCATGTGTTCATTAAGAACTACTTTTGAACTCACAAAATAATAAAAAAAAAATTCTCCTCTGAACTATTTCCTTATTCCTATTCCACAACAATTAAAAATACTGAGCGGGAAGAGGGAAAGCACCTTCCTGAAGAAACTGAAGACCAGGTCAACTGCTTATCTAGCTCTGGAAATAGCAATTACGCCCCTGAATAAACTAGAGGTTCCCAATAAAAAACTGGTCATTTGACAGCTGCCAACATGAAGAACTGGGAGACAGATGAAAAACACCCCCTTTTTTCTTTTTTCTTTCATATTCAGTATCTTCCTTTTTCTTTCTCTCATTCAGTGAGAAGAAAAGACAATTTGAATGCCAAATGAAACTGCTTGTCAGATGTGGTCTGGACCCTGTGAGTCTTTTACATTCACATGTGGTTTAACATAATGAGACAGAAAATTGGCCATTCAGGTTCAAGAGATTAAAACAGAACAGCTTTCGAGATAATGGCTCCCACAGCAAGAAGTACATTTCATACAGTCTGATGTTTGCTTAGTCTGTTCATAGAAATAAACAGATTAGTTTTGGTCAACTTATGGGTGATACTCTAGTTTTTTAGATGTTGCTAGAAGCTGTTACAAATCTTTTGGCCTCCTGCTTCACACAATGAAATTGTCTCAAATTTATATGATCACATGGAAATCTGAAAGGACAATTTCTATGTTATTCACACTGACTTGTTTGTACTGAAAGATGGCCCTTTTTTCATCACTTATTAAATAATCATGAAAATACAAGCATTTGTGAAAAATTCCACAATCTGACATCTGTTCCAATGCTAGCAAATGCCCTGTGTCATCCCTTGACCTGCAACTGTTTCTAAATAAGTCAGAAATTCTTATTGTTGACTCATGCTACTGATGTACCTCTGGGTTTTCTCATAGTGAGATTACTGTAACTAAAATTATTTCCTTACTCAAATTTTCAAACAATGTTTTATACCTGCAAGATCTTCTTTGGAGGAAACCAGTCGAGGAGAGCTGTTACCTGGCTCAATTCTTAAAGACAATCTGGAAAAACAAGTTTTTAGAGAAATTAGCAAAAAAAATTTCTCAATAAAAGTTGAAAGTAATTATTTTGGCAGTGCTAAGTAGGAACTTTACTTTCTTGGAAGTGTAGTTATTTATTTAGTGATGTAACAAAACAATAATTTTTTCAAAGTAAATCACTATCTGTTAGAACCAAGAGAGAAACTGTGAGGAAAATCTATGAAAACAAAAAGGGAAATTGTTACTTTATCCTTCCTCTCAGTGTAAAACCATAAGTGCTTTCCTATAGCATCTTGCCTATCTGAACCGAAATTTGAACTGACTTTTCTATAAATCATCTTGCTACTATATTGGAATATCTCTGAAGGACTGAATTCATATTCTCTGAAGGACTGAATTATAGGCATAGATAGGTATAGATAGCAGCCTATGGAACAGGATTCCAATCCTGACTCTCCTGTCCAGACAGGTAACATCATAATACAAAAAATAATCTTCAAACTGGTTTTACTTAAAGAACAACTGTGGAGAATAAAAGGACTGGCCTAATGATAACAGAAGGTGAGCAAAAAAATTGTTTAGGAATGGCTGCAAGGCATGCCAGGTTAGGAAAGGATATGGCATGGTGCCACAATGTTATATACTGCTATAACTGGGCAGCTTCTGCAAAAAAACCAATATATGGGCTGCGCAAGAAAGATCTGTTATTTTTAGGATATGACATCATTGTCAGGGGTTTTCTGGAGCATTCCTACTTGCTGACAAGCATGAACCTAAAGAAAGCAATTGGACTAGCACAAAAAATTGTAGAGAAAAGCTTTGTTTATATAAACTGTCTGCCAAATTTTCCTTTTCAGTGTAATTGAGGTTCTCCTTGGGAGAAACGTGTGTTGGGATTCTGCCAATACATTTTTAGGGCAACTATCTAAGCTTCTTTCCCTGACAGCCTGGTAGTGAGACAGTTCTGTTCTTCATGCCAAAGGTCACACATACATCTCTGCAGAGAGCACTAATGCTGTCTCTGGCCTCAAAAAGAGCAGTCACTGGAAAGAGGAAGAGAGAGGAGATTCTTTCCCACTCTAAAAACTTAGTACTCTGCATTTTTAAGGCTTAAAATTCTGGCACAGGACCAGAAAATGCTATGAACCTGAAGATCCATTAGGGGAAACTGGAAGGAAAATGTGAAATCAAATATTCAAAAGAAAATCCAAAAACTTTGTATCAAATGCAAAAATGAATGAGGAATGAGAGTTTCTTTAAGGTCAGATGTGATGAATTTAAATTAATAGGGTTTTTTTTAATTTAAAGCTTTATTCTGACGAAACAAACATGGTAGAAAAAGATTGAAGTTCTTCAATGTATATGAGTTGCAGCAACTTTCTTCTGGTAAGAATTTAATCTTTCCTTCTTTTTGATACTGTTTGTGATTTTAGTCAAGTTTTTCCTTGTCATAGTGAAGCCTAGAAAGAAAACCACTGAACTTGATTGAATTAGTCGCACAAATAACTAAATCAAAAGTATTAAATGGTCTTTAAGATACATCAAATATTTTACAGCATTATGAGCAAGGCTACTGCAGAAGTTAAATTTATATTAAAATTTAAAATGGAATTACTTGTATTTTTTCCAAATATTATCGTATCATTTGTTTAGAGAAAGCAATTCTTTAATCTATTTTTCTAAGATAGTACACAGAAACACTCCAAAATATCTTCAGCCAAGGGCTTTTTGTTCAGCTCCTAACCAAACTAAGAACCAAGTGATCTTTCCTCTAAATTTCCCAAAGCCTGAAGAAAAGAACAGTACTTACTTATAATTGTCATCTTCTACAAATTTCTGAAGTTCTTCAATATAACGGACAGACTTCAAATACTTTTGCACATGAGGCAGTGTTGTAAGATGATCTGTGGAGTGTTCAAACAAACAAAGAAGATGAATATCCAAAATCGATTATTATTTCAGGGTTTTTTTCTGGTTCTCACAGTTACCTTAATGGAAACAGAGAATTTGAACTTTACTAAAGAATAAATCAGGCAGAAATACTACTTTGACTCTAAGAAGATGTTAAAGACTTGATGGAGCAAAAGTGATGTTCTCAGCTGTTAAACAAAACAAACATACATTTAATGATCAGGAAAGCTCATGCATTTTATTAGAGGCTATCTCTCAGGCGGAAAAGAGTTATTTGCTGCAAACCCTGCTAGAATTTTCACTCACTGTTCTGGGGAAAATCAAAACCTGCAGCCATGGCTATTAGTGGTTCTCTTATGAACAAGAATTGAAGAGACTTAAAAATTATTAAATAATTAATTAAAAAATACAATGCTGAATACCAAGAATGAAAGATAGTAAGTTCATAATGACAGAAAAACCCCTGGACACGTGGTGCACAGACAGGAATACGCCTCTTAGTACCTAACTTAACCTTTATGTTCCCAGACAACTGTTTTAAAGGTACTCATTATTCCAGAACATTGTTTATTCAAGGCCATATTTTAATTTTCATCCTGATTTTAACAAAAGCACTCAACGTATAGCACTGCAGGAAGATACAAAACGGTCAAAAGGCAAGGGTCAGTGAAATAATGAGGTTTCTTTGTCATTCTAAGTATTCAGAGACAAAATGAAACTCTCAACAAGAAAATGGCATCTGAATAATCTAGCTAATCATAATCATACATTACTATGGCTAATCCCTACCTTTAAATACTTTAAAATACCAAAATTGACAACAATACCAAAGGACAAGGGCTGGATACTTCAGCATACACAGTCAACTTCTCGCCCCATGTTCTCACAATCTAACACTTCATTTTTTTTTCCTAAGCTCTCCAAAACTGTAGCATTTAAATGTCCTGAATTTATTCAGTTGTATAGTTGCTGTCAAGGCCTATCAGCTTGTTTCATATTTAAGCAATGAAAAGCCATGTTAAGTCCCCAAAAGTATGCTGAGTATTAATCAAGACCCCAAAATCAGCACATTTTTTGATATACCGCTTCCCTAGTAGGCTAGAACTGCAGAAATTAATTTTAGAGTAAAATCGCGTTAACAAAAGGAACTACCCCTCATTTTTATCACTTCATCCAGGAGCAACGTACGCAGAAAAGCTTAACTCAATTGAACAACTTGTATGGAGTGAAATACTTGTATTTCATTTTGTAAATGTATCATCAAGATGTTAACAACAAAATTGTAATGAAATGACACATTCTACGCTCCAGATATCGTTCCTACTGCATGGTAAAGGGAATATTACTGCATGGTAAAGGGAAAAAAATTGATTGCCTCTGGTGGAAAGAGAATATAACACAAATGCAACAGCTGCACTTGAAAGTACATCTTGAAAGCAGCCCACATGTAGCAGTAAACTCTACACAACCTCTGTTACAGCTCTTACAATTTAGAATGCATTTTAATCTGCCCAATTTACTGGTAAGACCAAAGCTACACACGAGTGGAAGCTACTTCACTCATCAGTGTTCAACTCTACCAACATTATTAGCCTCTCGTGTTGCCAAAAACTGCTTTCGCAATACTGTGCTAAAGAAATTTTAGCTAAGGCTTAATAGACATAACAAAATTTACCGACCATAGTTACAGGAGACTTGCAGATCAGCTATTATTCGGAGGATATTGTTCATTTGATTGGACCTTTGTTCATTCTCCATAATGCTGTCTGAAGCTGGATATGCAGAATCAATGTAGATTAAATCCAAGAGATAAATTCCTGAAACAAACAAATCAATCAACCAATCGATCCAGTGTTTCAAACAGAAATAGTTGCATAATTTTTAATGAACATAACTGCCAGCAGCTATTTACCCCTACCGTGGTCTGGATCCATTCAACAAAGGAGAGCTTGGCATTTGCATACTGAAAAATTCCATAACTACTGCTTGAGTTCTATGACACCTCTTAAAAAAGGAAAGAAAAGCTTTTGTTCACTTAGGCTAATGCCTACCATGACCAATTTGCTGGACCATAACAAGGACACTAAAAAAAGAGAGTGAGAGTTGCCCCGACGGGTGGAGTGAGGGTGGGGACACGACCAGAGCCCCCCGCAATGCCACCAGTCACTGCTGGAAGGAATGACTGCAGCTTTGGCTCTGGCTCCAGGCTGACTTTGCTAGAAGACATCAAGGGGAAGATACTTAGGCTTGATTATGTAATGATTTAAGAAAGCATAAAGAGAAAGCTTTTATTTATTGTTCCCTTAATTTAGAAAAGGGCACGAAAAAATGTAGTTTTTCTATCAAGAACAAAATGTACTGAGTCTGCTGTGGATGCTGTAGACTTAACAGAAATCACTGTATGTATGTGCTCCACTCAGGGGCCACTGCAGCTATTTGCTAGTGTGTCAAAAACATTATCTCGGTCTGATTTTTTTAAAGGATTGCTCAAACGTTTAGGGTCAGCTAAAAGGCAAACTCTAATTTATCATATTCCTAAACTATTCTGTGACCTGTGCAGGAAAGTTAGTGCCTCTTTGTTGCATAACAAAGAAGGGAACATTCTTTTGAGCTGGAAAATAACTTGTGCAGCATAAAAATCTACTGTATTTCCACATTAGATTTTCCGTACTGTTTTTTGAGCATGTTTATAATTAATGACTCCCCCTTTGCCCCATGCTTTCTTTCCCTGCCTTGAAAAGAATAGTCTTAATTCCAGGAAAATAGCTTGCTGTCTTGCTTTTACTCTTCTAGCTTTACAACGTTACATTTCCTCAACAAAACCCACCTATTAAAACAACAGGCAATGCAGCTGTGCTAGTCAAGCACAATTTTTCAAAGGGGAAGGAAAGCAGGGAGCACACCTAAGCAAACTGCTTCTGAGAGAATCTCAGTATGACTGCATTAATTACTGATAATGATCAGATCATTGGAAGGGTATTAAGTCTGTGCAGTGAAAACAAATTATTTTCACGTCATCTCCTGGTTGTAAGTATGCCTCAAACTTACTCAGGTAAAAGAAAAAAACCAAAACACCCCAATCCAAACCCTTGGAAATCAGATTTCCATCTGGGAAAATATAAACTCTTTCCTCAAATGAAAATGTTCTCATGTGTTCTCTAGTAATGTTTCATTACTATCATACAGAGCTACAAGTTACAGACCACCAGCATAGTCTGGCAAATCTAAGAAAAGCACGTAACTTACTAGAAGTTTTCCTCTTTACCCCCAAACCCGCAGACCTAGAAATTTTCTTTATTTGCAGTACTTGAGTATCTGCATGAGCAAAACCTCAATCCCATGTTAAGTACACCCCATACTTTGCTATCGCATCATTTTACAGCTGAGATTCAGTCTTGTCATGAAACTTTGCATATCTGAAGTGTGGTCTGGAAGACCTCCTCCATTAATGTTTCTGCTCTGAGACTTAGGAATCCCTTATGGAAATCCCTTGCAAGACTGTTTCTCACTCATGCTGAGCTTGCTTCATATGTCTGTTTTCAGATCTCTGCCACCTTGACAAGTAAGTGGTCACACTGTGTTATGTCCAGCACTCACCAGGCTACAATACCTAATTTCTTTACTTTCTTAGCTTATTCATTAAAGCATGGTGGAAAAGCCTTCCACTGTTTAGGGAGGAATGAATGAAGAAATCATACAACCTGTCATTGAAAAGTGAAGAAACAGAAAAAGAGGCAGCAATAAGCCAGAACAAACTCAGTTTGTTATGAACCATTAAATGCTTTGCTTGGAAACCATAGGGCCATGACTAAACTGCCTCTCAAGCCACCAACAATCTGTAAATTTGAACTATGAAAGAACCATATCCCTGTCATACCCACTGACATGATAGATAGGAGAGTGCTGCAGTGACCAAAGGTAATTTGATAACCCCACCAAAACCAACAGGGACATGTAGTCATCCTAAGTGAGTGGACCAGAGTTGGATTAACAACTGAACAACATATAAACAACTGGAATTTCTAGTCATGCTGTAGTTAAAACAAAGAAAAAGGATGCTTAGAAATCAGGTCAAGTTTTAGTCTAGTTTAACTTCCTGCACTAAAACAGATCAGTCCTTTAAAAATTTTCTTCCCATATTAAAAATGCTCTCTTGAAGAAGTAATATATCCCATAGATTTGTGTATGGTTTATAAAGGAGAGGTTCATATGACTCAGACTATCTTAATGGTTTTATCTTAAGGACAACCTTAAAAGTATTGTTTTCTCCCAAAAAGCACCTTCTAAAAACCATTTTGATCTGGCCTTCATTTCCATCTTTACATATTTCTATCTCTAGAAAGATGGAATGATGTATCATCAAAAGTTATGTATGTTTTCAATAGTTGTTTTATTTGGTCCATTTTCTTAAGAAAAGAAAACAACCCCCCTCCATTTTTGTAATCTGTAATAGTCATTTGCAGTTCTGGACCCATGGATTAAATATGCTGATATGCTTCAACTTTTCTCAACCACAATAATATCCCAAGCCAAGAATGAGTGAGTTTAAAGGAGAGAAAGTAATTAGAGTTTGCTTTCCTGGATTAACAAAGTATATACAAGAGCAGAGGGATAAAAAGAAAAAAAACCACAAAAATCTTTATCTGATTAGAAGACAATTTCCTGCAGGTCTGTCAAGACCAGCAATACCTGCTTTTCCTTTGTTCTTTCTCACTCTTGTGAAGGTTATGGGTATACATACTAGTTTATTGCATCTCATATCAGATTTCACACATCATACTAGAGAAACACAAACAGCACCGTGGTTCTGCTTACATCTGCCTTATTTCCACATCTCAGTCTTTCTTAGATTTTAGAGGGGAAAAAACAACCCAAATTCTTATTTTCAGCTTTTCTAACTTACCCATTACAAAGGGTTCAGCCACACTGGGAACTGCTTCAGCCATCATCCCACACACTCAAGAGTTCCTAACCCCTGCACACTGCCAGCGTGGGCCAGGCACCTCAAACAGCAGAATGAGGGAAGAACTCTCATTTTCTCGGTATTGCAGTGGTTCTGTAGCAGCCCAATGTTGAGCAAATTCTGAGTCACCAAGATTTCTCCGTGGCTTGGAGCTCCCACCTAGACTGAGATTCCATACAGCAGCTCTCCACTGTTCCCTCTTGTCCAGTGGCACAGCAAAATGTAGTCAAAGTTTTAGCTGTAAAAATTCCATTTGCTCCCAGCCTCTATACTGCAATATGCCTTATAGCAGCTGGGCCAAGGCCACTGCTCAGCTACCTTGAATATGTCTGCAGCTATTCCCACTGATATCAAGGGTATAAACACCCTCTCACTCTGTAGCAGTGGTTATAAGCATTTCTTCAGGACAAACAGTCTATTTTCTATGACAATATACATACGAGGACCAAGGAGATAAACAAGCAACAAAAAGGATGAAAGAGTGTCAGCCTAGGTCCTGTAAAGTCCAAACAGAAGTGTAAGGAAATGGGCTTTTGGTAGGTAGTGGGGGGCAGGAAGAAAAAACCCAAACTGATAGATGTTGAAAAAATTAAACTGAATGTAATATGCTGGAACGTAAGAGAACATACTCTTTGTAATTACACACCAAGCAACACCTTTCTAAGGTTGTTCCTCTCTGTCTCTTCTTTTAAAGCAAGAAGGATGATTCTTTGATTTTATTTTTTTTTTTTGGTGCTACAAGCTTATATCTGGGCAGTGACATTTTGAACTCTTCTACATATATGATGTGATAATAGGAACAGATGAGAATCAGTTTATTTTGTACCGAGGAATAACAAATCATACCCTTCAGCAAAAGACTTCAAGACCTGTTTCTCAAACTAAAGACTCAGGGCTGCTTCATGCCAAAGCAAACACACAGCACTAGTTTTTCAAACCCTGGCTCACATTTGTGCTACTGTGCACTGAAAAAAGCTCTCTAAGCTGCGGAGCCATCAGGATATTTTCCAGAGGGTGAGCTCATGGGCAGCTTCTTCCACAAGCAAGTATCCTTTTCCAGTGATACTCACTTTTCTCCATTGTTACCAGAACTAATTTTGCAGCTGGGTATTGTACGCAGACAACGTCGTGCTTCATTGGTTTATGGTATCATGGAAATAATAACATGGACTACAAAAAAGCACAGTCAAATAATCCAGAACTAAATCTACTAGTAAAAATCACTCTATGTAAAGGGGACCAATTATTTTTAAATTGGCAAAAAAAAAATAGCAAACCTGTAATGCCAAGCTCTTAGAATTTTTACTGGAGAGCTCAAACAAAGCAGTAACATTACTAACACTTCAAAGACAGGGAAACATTCGTACAACAAAAAGTGACCTTGAAATGCAACAGTCAATGCCACCCAGATAATGCATTTTGAGTGCTCCATTCACCAGAAAACAACTTCCAAGGCTAAATTTTATTGAAAAAAATAGCTATGGAGAACTGCAGTGTTCAGTAGGATGCAAACTGAAGTCTCTGTAATTGTGTCTTGATTCACAGTGAAGTACCTCCTATTATTTCCTTTATTTAATACTCAAGGCTTTTGTGAAAGAGAAAATAGCACCGAGGCAGATAATAAATAAGCATATTTTGGGGAGCTGTTGGGTAGTACAACGAGGTCTTAAGAAAAATACTCCCAAGCCTCCTGAAATCAGTGGTTACTCAGTTTCACCCAGTTCTGATGAACCTCAGCTAGAGCATATAAGCTTTAATTTGTTCATGAACACCTAGGGTGTGTAATTTGTTCCTCATTAAGAAAGACTAACATAACATCCTATGAGACAAAACACTTTCTGTCCAGTAAATCACATGTACAAAGACAAATACCAATGAGAAAAGCTGTAGTAACGGAAACAAAAAGAAATATAAGTTTTAAGGCATTTGCCTGCAAGTTAGAAAACCTGGGTTCAAATTTCCTGTTCCCTCACAGATTTCTTTGGCCAGGTCAAGTTATCATTATCATCTATTTTCCAAAAGTTGAGAGAGAAAGAGGGCATGAGCATTTCCCTGTCAGAAAGGCCTCATTAAAATAAATACGACCAGGAAGACTTCACAAAACTGGAGGTTAAATTCCTCACAGAAATACTGTAACAATGTACAGCCTGTAGAAGGAGCAGCACCATTTATTCTTAACAATTCAGAATTTCAAATCTCTTTGGGGGTTTATGACAATTTGCACAAAGTGTAATCCAAAGGCACAAAGTGTAATCCAAAACTTTTATTACCAAAAATTTTCTCACAAATACACAGTGTTGTGAAACTGATCATAAAAAAACTATGCAGTTAAAGATTGAAAACTTGTATCATTCTTATTTGTGTCTTTTTTCCTTTTTATTTTTTTAAACTTTTTTTTTTTCTGGATACAAATGGATATAAAACTATCCTGTAAAATAGTAGGGCTAACAAACCCAAAATTAGGTGATTACACCATACCACTACTGTACACTTGACATATACTTTCGTGCACAGTGCTCTGCTAAGGGTCTGTTCTGCAAATCCAAGTAAGTTAGGAAACAGCTGCTGTATGGTATTTCTGTCAGTCAGACATTCACTACTTTGCAAAACAGAATAATTAGCTGATGGGTAAGTATTTCAGATTAGCCTGGGGACTTCACTTTGTTATTCTTAAGTAGCATTTTGATCAAACACTGTAATAACCTACCACACTTGTTTGGTAAATTGTACTGTTACTGTGAAAACTGCAAACATATTCTGTAAGAGGAGGGGGAAAAGAGTTAAATGGTTTAATGAACAATCTAGTTCTTACTTACAGTCTCAGGCAATTTAGTTCCTACTTACAGTCACATACACTTCTATGGATATTCACAGCCCCTGAATGCACATGTGTTGCCGTGTTACATGGGATCCTGGGCACAGAGCACTCCTCCAGGATAGGAAGCAGTGTCTGCAAGACATGCAGTAACTGGCACACATAACAGAGGGGAACCCACGGAAAGCAATTATTTTCCATTTTTTCCTCCTCAAAAACTGAATAATGACACTGGTTTGATAGAACAGCCAGAAGAGACGAAGATATGTTTCCAATTTGTAGTCAGCTATATTTATGAAAGCATTTTCCCACATACAGTAGTGTGGTTGTACCATACTAAATAAAGTAGAGGACAGAGGGGAAGAAACTTATCAATTAACTACATGGTAGAAAGTCCAAATTACTACAGTCAGCAGTTTGTAAAACCAAAGACATCATTGTTAGGAGATGAGCTCATAGGCAGAAAAGCCAGTAGTTTTGTGGTATCTCTGTTTTCAAGAAGACTGGATATTTTCCACGGAGTAAGGGCTGGAAAAAATTTCTACAAAACCAAATGTATATACTGGTTAACCTTGGTAGGACCTGGAGTACTCTAAAAGCAACTGAAGACAAACATCTGCAAAGTCAACACCATGGGATTTGTAATGCACAGAAACATTCATTATAAAATGTCTCAAGAGAAACATTAAGCAATTATGAGATGTTCCCATGGATGGCATCAAGGTGATCACAGGGTTTGAAAACTTGTCACAGGAAAAAACGTTAAAGGAATTGGATTTATTCAGCTTAAACAAGTGAAGGAATGGGAGGGGGCAGGCATGGGACTTGACCACTCTTCCAGTACCTACAAGGTAGTTACAGGGAAGATGGAAATACAGTGATACAGGACAAGAGGCGATGGCGATGGCGGACACTCTGTCTGACTATAAGTAAAACAACCTCTTCTGTGAGCACAAATAAATATTAGAATAGGTCCCCTGGTGGAGGATAGCAACTTCCCTTGCTGGAAATATTCCAAGATTTGGCTTGACTGGCCCTGCTTTCCACAGAAGGCTGGACCAGATGATCTCCAGGGGTGTGTTCCAGCCACAACTCTATTATTCTATGATAAATGTGATAAATCTGCTAGCCTATAACTACACATCTATTATTATAGGGGAGTTTGGAGTAAAGCAGTTAGATAGACTAAACTGCTAAGCAGCAAGGTTCTACATGTACAAGCCGACAATGGCTGCTGATTTTAACTGTGAATAAAGCAAGTATTTTGAGCAATCTCTTTTATCATGAGATGTAAGCAAAATTTAGCTTATAAAAATGTAGAGCTAGAGAGACTACCTTATTTTGGCTCAATCAGCCTCAGCAATAACAACTAATAAAATTAAAATTTGATGTTGTTGATACCATATCTTTCCTGAATAGTCTCACCCTAATGGATCGCTGGAATTAATCATCCCACCTTTGCCACTGAAGCAACGAAGCCTAATATAGAAAAACAGAGCAGTAAGTGCATCAAAAAATAAGCAACTTTCAAACTAAGATACCAGTGCATGAAAGAAAATGCTACCAATAATTCAGCTGAAATGATGTTCAAGAACTTGTATCCCAAATCACTTCTGACTGGTGCAAATAATTTTCTTATTCATTGAAACAGGCAAAAAAAATCTGAAGCTGCCTGGAGCTTTCTAGCAAAGCTTTCCCTCCAAAGGAAATCAGATTTTCTTGAAAGCATTACCAATTTTTTTTTTCATTTTTTTTCCCAAAAACACAAGTATTTCTTAATACTTTTCCCAAAAATCAGGAAAAATACATTATAGAAGATAAAATACTTTAAGAAGGTTGCATTTTAACATTTTTAAACATATGCTATCCAGTGTCAGAAAGCAGAGAACGCTTCAAAAAAGAATATAGGAAAAAGGCAAAGGTACAATAGCTGTTTTCCAGATGTAACTTCCTGTCAGCAGCAAGTGGTAGTTAAGGGACTTCCTGAGATAGATCTTATATAAACACTTTTAGGTTTAAGTCTGGGTGGTAATTTTTCTTTACAACATTTCTTCTCTGAATTTGTCTGTTCACTTTTTCTGCTATTCTTACAGAAACACTTTTTTTTTTTACACATTTTTAGTTTTGAAAGATATTGCGGCAATTGAACTGCACTCTGTCTGAAAAACCAATTTGTTTGATTTCTCAAAGTTTACCTTTCCAAGATTGGCACATTCCTATCTCTTTTGTTTACCTTGAGCTTCTGATCACTGACTCAAAGTTAATTTCTACGACCAGCTGTTTTATAGTATTTTCACTCACTTCCCTGACGACTGCATTACCCTGCTGATGACGACTGTCAGCTTCCACAACCAGAAATAATGAGGTGTTAGTACCTTACTACTAGCAGGATGTTATTCTCCAATCATAGATTTTAATACAAGCTGATCCCTGAGATTCACAGGATGAAAGACAAATCAACTATGAAATTTTTTGCAAAGCACATCATTCAGCCTAAAACCTTTAACAAAAGCAACAGACTGCACTTCACAAGACCATAAATCCAAGGAAAATGCATTCCCACTTGGTCCAAGCAGAATGCCCACACAAAAGCAAAACCCATTTTTTATTTCAATCCTTCTCGAAGAGCACCTATTATTATCCAAACAATTCAGATATCCTACAAATGTTCGGCACATCCAAATAAAAGCTCCCTGTCATCTATCAAGTTGAAACAACTTTTCCCCGTAGACAAAACTGACACAGGTCAAAGAAACATGGCAACTTTGTCATATGTGATTTGGAATGAGCCATATACAAAAGCTTACAGCAACAGCTTACTTTGCTTTAAAAGGACAGACACACTCAGCACTTAATCAGAAGGCTGCTCTGTGTAATAATACGTTTCTTGTTCAGCGAAGAGGACAGTCAAAGAAATAGTTTGTCTATTTCTGATTTTTCAAATATTTTTATTTATAACAAAATCAACCTGTAAGATAACTTTACTGACAATGACTAAAAAACACACCACAAGAGAAGTCTCTGATCTCTTTCACTGGGTAGAAGTTTTAGGTATGTAACTGCACTTATTTAAGTGACCTAAAATCAATGGATCTTAACTATATGTTAAGGAGCCTAAAAGGCACTATGGATGTTTTATAAATATCATCCTAAATAAACCACCTCATCCCCAGGAAACCTGTTTTTTCAAGAACCTTACTGTTGCAGGACAGTTAGAAACCTTATTTTCTTACAAAAGCAAAGAATCTAAAAATATTAGTTCTAAAATGAAAACTAGATACTCCATCCAAGTAGTAATCTAGGCAGGGAATCACATACCCAGCTCTATAAGGAGTTAGGAACTGGAGAAACTAATCAGCACAGGAAACAGTCACTTCAATATCCTAGCAAACATTCATGGCAAACCACTCCCTTCACTCTTCCTGCTCCCACTACCCTTCCTTAAGCAGCATTGTGTATCTTAGGCTGAAAAGGCACCTTGGAAAGGAAGGAGTCTGAATCACATAGAAGTTGAAAGGAAAGTTTAATAGGGCTATTGATAAATATGTCAAAAATGAATAGAATTATCACTTTTTGGTTCAATTTTCAAACTGGTGCACTGAAAAAGCTTTGGATGACTTCAATCTCAAGCATCCAGACTATGCTACTAAACAGCACTGAAATGGCCACTCCAGCCCCTTCGTCCTCCTCTTTAGAAATAGAAATTAATAAGCTTTGAGTTAAAATAGAAAATAATGGTAACATAAACATAATAAATAATCAGAGGTGCTAATATTCCCTGAAGGAATCCCCAGCCATACAGTAAAGGTACAAGGAACTTAAAAAGCCCAAGGTGTTCTGAATTGCTAGTGCAATATATTTAGATGTGGGTTTTTTTCTGACATTCACTTTTATGATGGAAATAATTTATTACTAGAATAGCAACTCCATGGCTAGGCTTCGCGAACGAAGATTTGGGAAGGGCTCTCCCCACGCTTGCTACAGCGCGCTGGGGGCTAAAAAGGCCAATTTGAGACAGACAAGTCCGGTTGCAAAAGGCACAGCAGAAAGACTCCCCAGGTGACATCAACAAGACGCAATTCTTTCTGCGCTGTCTCTTCTCCTCGAGAGTGATCCTGCGCGTGTTCTCAGAAGCAGCAGCAGCGTTATAGACGGTGCGTCTCCAGGCCTCCCGACTGGAGGTCAGATCGGACCAGTGGTGATGATCAATATGGTCAAGGCTGAGGGATTGCTTCAGAGAGTCCTTGTATCTCCTCTTTGGGGCTCCTTTCTTATGGCAGCCAGTGGCAAGTTCACCACAGAGCACAATCTTTGGGATCAGAAATAGTTTGTTTTAATCCAATATCTTTAAACCTCTTTATCTGTCCTTTAGTTACTTAGTGTTCTCATGTTGGTTTCTTCCATTTCTTCAAAACCCAAAGATCTTTAAAACTGACAGATAAATTACAAACAAACCCATTATTTCAGTATGGTATAGCTTTCTGAAGATGGCTATGATATACAATGACTGAAACAACCACTTGATGTGCTAAACTGTAATAAAAACGTACATTTTTATATTGGGAACTTTCACTTTTAATTTCAGTAATTTCTTTGCAAGATTCCCAGCAAATTGTAAATACATCTTAAATATATTCATTCATTCGACAAACCTTTTTTAAACCCAGAGGTGACAGCTGATAACTAAAAGCATTCTACACACGGAAAGTTCTGTAATAGCAAATTTTTTAAAAGGTTCTAGGAAAACAGTAAGAATTCACAGCAATCAAATGAGAAACAGCGTTTAGATTACCATGAAGAAACATTACAAAATGCTCTGGGGTTCAGCCAAATTATGAATTCTCAATCTGCATTAGATTGTTTCAAGAACTTGCTTGAATTCGGACAATTTTATGTTTCTTTATTTCTGGGATCGAGCCGTTGCCTGACAGACACGACCTGGGAAGTGCCGAGAAGCCCCGTGGCTCCCCTGCGCGCCGCTGCCGGGAGCCGGGACCGAGGCCCGTCCAGCTCCGCTCCCCTCCCCGAGCGCACCGTACCGGGACGGTCCGGCAGGAAGTGCCCCCCCGCCCCCGGCATGTCGGGGCCGAGTCCCGAGCACTTCCACGCCCTTACTCCATCCCACACACCGCACCCACGTTCTCCGCGGCCTCCCGAATTCCGCCCGACCGCGGGCATTAGCGCTGCCTCCCGGCCGACACTCGGCCTCCCCCGCGCCCGGGTCCCGCTCGGGGGCGGGGGGGCTCCGCCCGCGGGGCCAAGGCTCGAAGCCCCTCCCGGCAGCGCCGCTACTGCGGCAGCCCAGGGGCGGAGGCAGCTCGCCCGTCCAACCAGCGCCGCGCAGGTCGCCGCTGCCTTGCCTTCTCTCCCCCTTCCCCAGCCAGGACAAGCCGCCACAAAGAGCTGGGGTTCAAATGAGGCTGCTGCGGGCCGCGTGAGGGGACGGGCGGGAGGGCCGAGCGCCCCGCGGGAAGGTCCCGGTTCGGACGCGGGGCTCAGCCTGGGCGGCTGAGCCCAGAACGGTCCTGAGCAAGGGTAACAGAGAAAAAGGGAAGAACTGCGCCGCTTCCCCCAGGTATGTCCCGTCCGGCCCCAGCACGGACCGCGGGTCACCGAGGCGATATCCCGGGGCCGGAGGGAGAGGCCCGAGGAGGCGGGGTAAGGACGGGCAGGGCCGGGGTGTTGGACGGGCGCGGCTCCGGGCAGGGCCGGGCGTGCGGAGCTGGCAGCGAACAGCCTGGCACGGACTGCACCGCTCCCTCGGAGGAGCAAGCCTGCTCTGTGCCTTTAAAAAAACAAAAAAATGCCCCCGAGCCAAACAAAAAAATCCGTCACGCATTAAAATAGAGTTGTTAAGAGAGCTGAGACATTACATGCCAGGCAGTGAAAGCCTTCTTGATACTATTTTCAGGAATATTTTATTTTTTAAAAAATCTTATTTATTTCTGTGTAACTCTGGTCTTCACACTTCCTTAAACTTGCTGTAAATGCATATGTTTTTCGAGAAATTTTCTAGGACATACTATTTTCTAAAGGACTATCTGTATGAAAAAAAAAAAAAAAAAGGAAATCTCCAGTCTTTTTTTTACACTCATGTCTGATCAGGGATTAAATTAAATTTAATTAAATTAAAGTTCCTGATACTTTCACAGATTTTATGAGTATTTGAAATATTTTGCAAAAAATTAATTTTAGAAAAAGCCTAGCATTTATGAGTATATTTGCGTAAGCATTAAATAGTTATTATATGATCTGCTATTTTTCACGGGCAAAATGAGTCATATTTATTAAAATGTGAATCTTTTTAAGAGCTGTTATGGACAATGTTTATGCACATATATAAGCGCCCACAGTATGAGCACTTTCTGGTAGTGATTGGATTAAGTGAAAATAAGGTGAGGCCGCTGTTAAGGGAAGCAACAACAAAAGCAGTGCTCTCTTTCAGTAATTACATTCCACATCTATGACAGAACTTTAGGAAAGCACAAAGAACAATTCACAAGTAGCCTGACCAAAATTTTTGGTAATCCAGAAGAAAATTTGGACTTCTTGTAAAAAGTGGCTTTTGCCAAAATCTGAAAAAAGTTACATGGCACAAAAGATCCGTAACCCTCTGCAGTTTCTTGCAGCACTTGATAGTGTTTCAAAACAAAGGTTCTCCAAGAGGTCATGAAGACACACTCGTTCTGAAGTGGTTGCTTTAGTCATCCATTCCCCTCAGTGAGAAAAGTATTTCCTTTTAAAAAGGCTGAACTGGTGCTTGAACCAAAATATCACCAGTTTTAAGTGGACAGAAGAGCTGAGTAGTGACTGCATTATAATATGAGTATCTTAAAGCAATCTATCAGTTAATGTTAGTAGGGCACTGCTTATAATGGAGGCAAGTAACTAGTGGCAAAACCCCAGAAGTCATTCCCTCCATAAATTTGAAGTTAAATTTTTCAATTTAGCTTTACATCATGTTTTCATAACTAAAACTGCATGCTACTATGTGTCAGCCCTTCCCTATATTGAAACTTCAAACAAAACTTTAAGGCTTTTCCCAGTACATGTGGCATACATACTACTGTGCTGTTTTTTCACTGTGAATTGCTCTTTCCTTTTACAAAAGCAAAAAGAAATCAGTATCCAGGTTTTTCACAGCAGCACTCTTCACCTAAAAATCAAACTACATGAGCTAATTCTAAAGGAAACCCTGTACCAGTGGAAGTCCCTCTCCTTTAGAAAAGAGCAAAAATTAATAAATTGCATCAAGTATGAAGATTACCTTTGAGAGGTAAACTGAGAGGTAAAAATTGAGAGGATGGATTAATATAATTCCACGCAAGAAAATGTTTGGGAGAAGGAGTGAAAACAGAGAACATGAGCTCTGAGAAAAGGGGCAGGGAGTAAGAAAGCAAGCAGATGCAGAAAGTTCATGCTTGTCTGTCTTATCACAATGGTGTTGTGAAATCCAGATCATATTACTGGCCTGGTGCCTGGAACATGCCAGCTAACTGTTAAGTCCACAAACACTGGCTATCAAAGGATTCTGCAGAAGCAAAAAACTAATGTTTGTTAACAAAAACCTAACCCAAACTGTCTGATCTTTCATTTTACATTTTCATCACGCCTTGCTTCATTTGCTTTTATAATGCAATAAAAATGTAAAGCTGCACTAATCTAAAAACACCTTTTAATATCAAAGACAAAAGTATTAAGCAGTGAAGATTTGTTGCTAGCTTTTCATGTTTCTTCTTTAGAATGCACAATTATCAAACTATGTGTGAATTCACAATCACATACAGCACTTTATCTTTTAGAGGATAAATGCTGCGATAGCGAACACCATGCCTTCCTTTACATGCGTAAGTGCTGGAGGACTTTGCGCAAAAGATGGCATATCAGATGTATGAAGGAAAAGCCAGACCATCCAAGTACTGGTAAACTAAATCTGACCAGCACAAAACAGCTGATTACCCCCAGAGCTGAATTTTGTAAGAGTCGTTTAGTGTAGCTGAATGAACTCATCTGTATTTAGGGTATCACTGCTGCTGTTTAATTCATAGATGAAACAATGATATCAGAAAATAGGAGCGTAGTGCAAAAGCGTGTGTGTCATCCTTCTTATGAATGTGGTTTTCATTTATCTGTGTATTTCTAAAAGGCTTTGATGTTGTCAGTTTAATTACTGTGCATTCAATTCTGGCACATTGGACCTGCGCACACTTCACGACCCAGCCTCTAGACTATTAGCTCTTCCTGAGTTCAAGCAATTTGGAGAGACAGGAACAAATGCTAAGTGTTGGACCTTGTCTGTCCACTCTTTAGTGAAATAAAAATCGCCTATTACAAGAAAAAGACACATAAATAAACCCCTATAAAAATAGAAGAAAATAATAAAAAAATAATCCCCCAAATTTTGAACTTAACTTTTCTAGGGGATTTAATACTCTGGGAGCCTTTTTATGGAGGCTGAGGGCTGAGTGACAGTGATTGTTGTAAAACCAACAGTTGTTATCCTAAAGATACAATGACTTAAATGGAGAATTCCATTTTATTTGACAGCTTACTGAGCACTTCTGCTTAAGTCTAAGAAGTCACATAGGAAACCTACTCCTTCACCTTGTTTACAGTAATTATCCTTAGTTCCTCAGCTGTGACATACAAGCCACTAAAAATCTATCCTAGCTTGTTAAAGTGAGAATTTCTGCTTTCTTAATCATATATCAGGTTCTGATGCATCATCTGAGGATCAGCTCCTCAAACCAAACTGGCTGTGGTTTTGCTTATCTTTGCAATAAACTCACCTATACTGCAATCCAAATAGCTACTGAAGTCCCCAGAAATGCTTGTGTAACATTGCAGTTTTAGCACAGAAAATTGCCTTCTCTGTAAAGCAGCCCCCATGGGTAGAGACGGTGTCAGATCCCACATGTTCAAAAGCTGCCTTTCCATCAATCAGCATCATGCTGTCACACCTATGGCTCTCTGGTTTTGTAGCAGTTTACTGTTTATAGAGAAACAGGAGCAGCAGCAAGAAGCAATTCTACTGCTTTTACCTACTGAGATCTCTTATGTTTTTTATCTGTAGGAATAATATAATAATGCAATTTAAGATACAAAACTACTGTGGTACAAAATCCAAGCAATTATCTTATACTTTTGTCTTTTTTAAAGTTTTCCACACAAGATTCACACAGGTCATTATTCTGCTTTTGTATTTCTCAAAAATGCTATAATACAGATGATGTCTTCTTAAATATCAAAACATTTCCTCCTTGAACTGATTTGTAATCCAGAGTAACACAAAACAAAGTTCAGTGCTCAGCCACCACCCAGCAATCTTCCTGCTGCTTCAGCTCTACTTTCTGCAGGACATGGAAAAGCACAGATGTAAAAAAGACAGTACAAACTCCTAGACACAAAATGTCAATCTCTCAATGGTTGAAAGACTCAGCATTGCAAAACCACTTGAGATTGAGATGTGAGTGTTGACAATATATACTCAGGCTTTCATAAACAAATGTCTTTCTAGAGTAATAATGCAAGTGTCTATTTTATGAACAAATTTCATCCAACAAAAAAACAGCCACAGCATTGAAACACTACCGGTAGCATTTTTAGGTAAGCTTAATAATTCTATGGTTATATTATTACAAGTCCTATTTTTCATCTGATGGAGACAGACCTTCAGTGTACTCAAAAATCCCACAGGTAAAGTGAAAGAGAGTTAACCAGTCTCTTTTGTAAAAATGAGATCCTCAGAAGCATGGCATCAGAATGAACAACTAATGAAAAAAGGTATACAGTTTGGAATACCCACAATGACGTATTTTGTAGCTGCAAACCAAAAAGGCCATCATGCTGACACTGCTACATCCTGACACTGCTACCTTTAATGCTTCCTCTTAAGAGGACCTGGTTAAAAATCAGAAGTGAACATTTGCCAGACAGTAATATTTTTCCATGTAGAAATATTTTTACCCATTTTTACCTTTTAGACTACCATGACAGTAATTAAAAAATAGGTTGTGAAATACCTGTATAATTTTAGATTTTAAAATACTCAAATCTTGTTGAAACATAACACAAATGTCAAGATATTTGTAACAATCAAAAGGTAACACATTTTGACTAATCAGAAGATCCATATAAGCAAGACAGTACAGGACAGGAAAATGTTCCAAAGCAAAGCCAAAGTAAGATTTTATTTACTTTTTCCCTTTAAAGGGCAGGAAAAAACAATCAAATGCTGAAATATCTGATATCCCTTTCAGAAGGTTTATTTCCTCTTTTTTCACCAGATCCTGGAAACATCCTCAGTTGGGTAAACAACAAATGAGCAAATTAAACAACTTCTTATTACCTACTTCCAGTTCTATACACAGATAGGCCAATATTTGGGATACCAGCCAAAATTCTAACCAAAGTGCTTGTGCTGACTTGAGTATAAAACTGTTGTGATTATGTGCCACACAATAATGCTGCCAAGTGTTTTCATACAGATGCAGTTATGCTGGCAAAAGACAAACAGAAAAAAAAAATTATTTTGCCTGAATAAAAATATACTACCAAGGAGGGTAAACATACACAAAACTGGGTTTCGGTGCATGTGCACCAGGGCAAGTTTTTCCCGACTGAGTTCTCATGAAAAGCGCTTTTATGAGTACACAAGTCTTGAACAGCCCAAATCTAGAAAGGAAATTACTTAAAGCTTCCATACTTCTTCTGATTAGAAGTTCCACTTGATGTTTAATTAAAATAAAACATCTTTCTTTTTAAGTGTGCCTCTTTCACCTGGTTTTTGTTTGTATGCTTGTGTGTTAATGTTCTGTCAGTACACATGAGGATAAGGGACTGTATTTCCAGTAATTAAAAAAATTTTTAGCAAACCTGCATGCATGCTGTAGGTTGAAAAGTGTACAGTTGCCTAAGTGAAATTTTGCAAAAGGGACAAACGTGGCCCTAGGAATATAGTTCCCTCCCAGTGAGGAAGAGCTACTGGCAGAGGGAGAGAGGAAGCGGGGGCTAAGCCAGAGAAACAGGAAGAACTGAGTGATCAGCAATGGCACTAGTCAGGTACAATTAGTATAATTACTGGGCATAAATATAACATGGCAAAACTGAAAGCTAATGTCCTAGACATCAGATATAATCTTCCTCTTACACAGGAAGGAGTCTTAACGTTCTAAGAATCTGATGTTTTGCTCAGAAAAGAGGATGATATTAAAAAGAATTAACTCCTTCCTTAAAATTGTTCTCCTTCCTTAAAATGGCTTCTCTTCTCACTTCCTCAACTCCAACAAGCTCTTTTTCTCCCTGAAAGATTAATCATTGAGAGTTCTTCAAACAAGCGTGTTGGTTACGAACTTCCATTTTAATCCAACTTCAGAAAGGAAGAAATGTCCTTTATTTATGTTATCCTTCAAAATATGCAACAAATAGGCCTCACTCTAAACGCCTTTTTTTTAACCAAACAAGTAGACAATAAAAGACTTAAGAATATCATAATAAGGAGACTGCAGGAAGGACATCTGATGGTTGTTTCTGTTTGTACTGGGGCATTCTCCTACCAGTGTCCTTGTCCTTCCACTGTTTTTTTCATACAGGAATAGTATCTTATAAAAGGTGACAAGTAGCCAAGATCATGACAGCGAAGAATTTCAGCACAGTGTAATCTTGCTGATGTCATTCACTGTGGCTTGCCTTCTGCAACTGGTGATCAAACCCTAGAAAAGGCTTCCCAGAGAGGGGGGTCAGTGCCTCACGTCAGCTCAGATGTCAGGCGGTGGGACTAGATGATTGTTAAGATGAGACTGAGGAATTCTGTTCCATTATTTTCTTACACAGTTCTTAAAAAAGTGGAGAAAAATCTGTTATATGATGCTCTGTATTTCTTTGGCCAGAAAAGAATGTGCACCCCAAAGCCCATGCTCAGTTAAAGACATGAGGTGCTGTAATAAAGACAGAAGCAAATGCTGAGGAAAAAATTTCTTTTCACTGGTCATAATAATTGCAGGTTTAGAGGAGGGGAAAAAAGGATATTACAATTCCAGCAGTGAAATAAAACCATTCTATACCTATATGCAAGAGACATTTGCAAAACCAGTCATCTGTGCAGAAACATGAGGCCTGGAACACTGCCAGGTTTTCCAAGTGTGACCTGCTGTGCAAATGCTGATTATGCAAGTTAATGCTTTCTGGGGTGAATTTATGTTCCCTATTTTCCAGGACTCCAAATAGCATTCCTTTGCTTACAGAAACATGTCAAACTCCAAATTTTCATCTAACACGTTTTCAAGATTCTTGACAAGTTCTGTAAAGCACCATTCCTTTCTATTTGCAAAATGAAAAAGGGTCTATTCCAACTAAGAAATGGAGGCAAAAGTCTGTATCAAAGAATTTTAAGAAAGATCAAGTCCTGGTCACTTTCCTTTGAATCTTTTAGAGAAAAATACATGGTTTATTTCACAAAAACAGGAAAAATGTGAATGACAACTCAATACTCTTCTCAGTAGGAATAATTAAGGATGCATATCCATCATTATCTGAATAAAAGTCAGCAGCTGCCTAGAATCATAGAACAGTTTAGACTGGATGGAACCTCATCTTCATCTTACAAAGCAAGGCAAGTTTCAACATTAGATCAGTCTGCTCAGAGCTTTGCCTAAGTCACAACTTCATGGGTTTCCAGAAGTGGAGATTCTACCACCTCTTTGGGTGACCGCTTCAGTCTCAGACATCCTCATGGTAAAGTTTTTTTTTTAATAAAACCGATTTTTTCCCTGAGGTAATTTGTATCCACCGTACGCTTTCACTGTGCACTTCAAAAAAAGAATCCATCTTCTCTACAAACACCCATGAAGTGGTTGAAGACAGCAGTAATACTCCTCCTTCACCTTCTCTTCTGGAGGCTGCAGAGACCTCACTCTTCCTGCTACTCTTCATACATCACGCCTGCCTGCCTCCAGCTCTCCATGCTATCCATTCTGGTTGTGCTCAGCTGGACTAACTCCAGTTTCTCACAACTGTCACTATCACCAGTTCATGTAATTTAAAAAATTTCATTGTACTAAAGATGACCAAGCAGTAAGATGACAGATATTTAAATACTGAATGATTACTGCATGTGAAATGTTTTACAGGCAAAGAAAAACATGATGGTAACACCACCTGGATTTTAAGAAGTGTCAAACAGGTTTTATAAACTGAAAAAGCTCCATATTACATTTTTACCCTCATTTATTTTAGGAAAACTAGGTTGTATATACATGATTATTAAAATTTGACAATAAAAAGCTTTTAGAAATACATGACATCAAAGTGCTGTCCAAGCAGCTGATAAGGGAGCGGTATGTGGCAGGGGTGTTCCTGGCAGCAGTGATAATGCTAAGCCCATGTTTCCAGGTCTACCAGTGCCTATGAAGTTCTGAGATTGACTTGTTTTTTAAGAGATTACAAAGGCCTCAGCTTTCCACCTTGAATTTAAATCTGCATGGAGAACTAAGTTCAGGTAATGTCACCAAAAGGGAACTGGTGCACCGTGCCAAATGACATTTCCAGCTGATTTGGATTGCTGGGCACCATCTCTGTCCACTAAGGCACATATACAGGTATTCTTCGCCTTCCAAGAAGGGTCTGTGAAGTAAGATGACCACGCTGAGTGTAAAGACAGCGTCTCTACTGAGAGTCACAATAAGTGTTTCAGTTGTAAACTCCACTAGTCTGGAAAAATAACAGACTTTACTGCCTATGATATCGGAGTAGCAGAGGTTTTAATTTATAATTATTAGGGACTAATGTAAAGTTTTTCTTCTTTTCTGTTTACATTTAAAGGCTGTTATTTGTATCTGTAAGAAACTGAAAATGTAATTCATTCAAATGAAAACACCAGTCTTGGAAACTTTTGTGGTACTTGCCTGGAAGAAAGGCCAGTTTAAATCCTGGTATTTATTGCTTAGTTTCTTATGGTTCTCGGCAGACTTTAGATGAAGTAGCAACTTGCAACTGCAGTTTTAAGCATAGAATGATACAACTATTCCCTATGATGTCCACTTTAACCAACATAAATTCAGGCTGGACAAGAAAAATACCTCATTTGTATACATAGTTACTAGGTACTGGTTTAGAAGAGATTATCACTTGTAAATGCGCATTGATGTCCTATTTGTTATTTACTATTAAATTTATTTTAAAACAGATTTTAACAAGTTCTTTGCAGAAGAATATTTAACCAGAACTAGAGGATCATGATGACAACAAGATTCATCTATTTACTGCTAGTAACTGTTGTGGGAGTTACTACAAGTAAAGCACAGGAGTTTGAAGGCAATGACAAGGAAACAGATCAAGAATTCATTTACATGAACAGATATAAGCGTTCCAGTGACACGCAGGACAAATGCACTTACACTTTTATCGTACCTCAGCAGAGAGTGACAGGTGCCATTTGTGTTAATTCTAAGGAGCCTGAAGTTCTACTTGAAAACAGGGTAAATAAACAAGAATTACAGTTACTTAACAATGAACTTCTTAAACAAAAGAGACAAATAGAAACTCTCCAGCAACTTGTAGAGGTGGATGGTGGAATTGTTAATGAAGTTAAACTCTTAAGAAAAGAGAGCAGAAACATGAATTCTCGTGTCACACAACTCTACATGCAGCTACTACATGAAATTATCCGAAAGCGTGATAACGCCTTAGAACTTTCTCAACTTGAAAATAAGATTTTGAACCAAACTGCAGATATGTTGCAGCTTGCAAACAAATACAAAGACTTAGAGCACAAGTACCAACATTTGATGTCAATTGCCAATAATCAGTCAATGATAATTGCCCAGCTGGAAGAACACTGTCAAAGAATGCCATCCATAAAGCCACTGCCACAAACTCCACAACCACCACATAAAGCGTACCAGCCTCCCACTTACAATCGCATTAATAACCAGATATCTACTAATGAGATTCAGAGTGATCAGAACTTGAAGGTTCTGCCACCTACCTTACCAACCATGCCTGCAGTTACTAGTATTCCGACTTCAACTGATAAACCATCTGGTAAGTAATATTACTGACATGGCTTCATTAGTTTATGCTAATATGCTATGGCAAACATTTTAAGTGTAATATCAAAAATGCAGTCAGAATTTGTTTAGCAAAATAAATGCAAATTAATTATTTTGAACTGAGATTTCTTAGATCTGATGTTGTCTGTAATTATAGTGTGGACATGTTGTAGTACTCCTTCCCCAATCTTCGTTCGCGAAGCCTAGCCATGATGATGATGATGATGTAGTACAAGCACAGAAAAAAAGCAAAAAAAGTAACTCAAAGATTCAGACACACGAGCCTCAGACTTTTCTCATGTTACTTTGCCCAAACTGACCATTTATATTACATGTATGAGATAAAGGACCTGCAGAAAAATCCTATTATTCAACAGTCATTTAACTTTATTTACCTTTTCTCAAGACTGAACTGCTACAACTCATGACATCTGAAGGGGTTTAGCACTGCTTGTGTGAACATTTGTGAAGTTATTACAAGTTTGCTGATCTGTGTGATAACGTTGTGCTTGTGTAACTCCAGAAAGAATCCATATCTGCTCTGTACCTTACATGGGGCACTTGTGCCCTAGACAGGAGCAAAGGGAAGCAATTAAGTGATATTATACAGCCCTCACTGAGAGTCTTAGGGGTTCTGCCACAAGCAAGATTAGAAGATCTGAAATCACATTAAAGATCAGTTGATCTATCTGGTAACAAAAATAACAGGTAAAGAATTCAATTTCAGCCATGGTCCCTCAGATTTAAAAAAATAGCCAAAAGCAGTTCAGATATATATGTTCCATATAAGAGAAGTCTGTTCTTCAGTGTGTGGGCAACACAGACTTGAACAGACAGAAAAAAGATGAGGTGTCACAGACATCTGAACTCAGAGCTGAAACAGAGTAATGCATGGGAACTGCACTCAGTGTATTTCATGGCTATTCATAACAAACGTGACATCAACAAACTCTTTAGAATTATCATATAATGCAACTGTCACATGTTTAAAACAAACAAACAAACAAACAAAAACACAAAAGACCCCCAGTTTATTTCTTCATGGAAACATTCACAATGAAAGAAACTTGAGCAGGTGTTTCAGTCCAAAGCACTGAGTCTCTAAAGTCTGTAAAAGTCTCTAAAACACTTTGCTACAAAGCAGTACTTTCACAGTATTGCCAAAGATGAACTCACCAAAGCTTGCATTCTGGCATGCAGAACCTCTGCCAAAAATATAATGATTCTAATGTACTGTGTAAGAAAAAAAGTTCTCAGAAGAAAATTAGGTCTATTACAACTCCTTTGCAGCAATATCTATGGGCTCTTTATTAATTACATTTTGACTTCCATCTCAAAGTAGGTTCAAGCTTTGCACAGTATTTCCCTATCTATCTGTAACGGAAATACCTTTCAAGCATTCTTTGAAGACCTTTCCCTTTCCTGTTAAACGGTTTGAAAACTCATTCTTGCTCCACATCCTCCTTGTGCTTTCAAGTGCTTAAACTAGAGCTGAGGCTTCACTATCACACAGCAGGAACAGAAAAGTTATTTTAAGTGCACAGTACTTTTGCTTATCTATCTTCATATATTTCCTGTTTTGAAAAGCCAAATGCTAACACAGATCAATTTGCAACCCTGCAGAACTCCCAGATCCTCATCTGAGAAAAGTGCTGCTTATCCAGCCATTTTTTAATGTTGATCTCCAGAGGTCCCTTTCGCAGTCCACAATTCTAAGATAAGATCTGACATCTGCTCCTTCTCCCTAGACTACATAACTTACTAGGAAAGAAGTTTCGTGCTTCTTCTGAACACATTCATTATAATATTAATTTCTCTCTTTATTTTCTCATTTACAGCTTTTGATTTGTTTAAGCAGGTTTCCAATAACTGAAGTTAAGCTAATTAACCTATCATTTTTCAGGCTATCTTCCTCCCCTCCCCTTTCTTTTTGGGTATGAAACATTTAATATCTTTTCCTCATAGTCCAGAATGTTCTCCATTCACAAAGCACATCTCAAACAAAACTCTCCTTACAATTAATGCCAAGAACAAAGCTTAAGTCATGCCTGGAATGATCTAGGAAAAACCCATAAGCAGTATCCTAAAAAACAAACAACCCACCACCACAACTGCTCAGCTGCTGTTAAAAAATCCATGCATATTTTATCCAATCCTTTCGGTACTATTTCTTGAATTTTCAACCTTTACCAAAGCTCCCGGCTGCACTAACCATCTGATCACAGCCAACCTGTGGAATGAAAACTGAAGCAAACCAGAAGAAAAATATGAAATGCTTTCTTTTAGTCTGCTGACAGCTTTCCTTTCTCACAAAGTAGTAGACCAACACTCTCCCTTGATCACAGACTTACTTACTACAGTCTTACTACTCTCAATAGCTTTATTTAATTTTGTACATTTTGTCCACATGGCTTGTTACATGGTGTCCCTGCCCATGGCAGAAAAGTGGAACAAGATGATCTTTAAGATCCCTTCCAACCCAAGGCTTTCTGTGATTCTGACTCCCTAGAGGTTATTTTATCAAAACTACCTACCTGAAAGTCAGGGTGTTCACACTTTCAAGGGAACATACATTAGTCAAAATTTTGAAAAGTAATATCTGACAAAAAAAACACCTGTCATGGAAAAGTAGTAAGAAACTCTGCTTTGAAGTACTTATCTTCATCTTAAATCACTTTCAGAGAAAAGAACTGTGTGCAATAGAGCACTGCTACCATGTGGCCTAAAGAAACATCAAAATTAGAACACTCTAAATAATACATTGTATACTGCTATAAATTATTATGAAGATCAAAGCTCTGTGGCTGACTATTTTAAGGAGTTCAATAATGATTTTGGACTAACATGTTCTTTTCTGGTTTTAATAAGTGCCACTACATATACATTGTGATGAAATAAACATGAGCCATATAAATTACCAGCGTCCTTTACATTTGTTTTCTCCCACCTCTCATAATGAGCCATGTAATTGTGTGACAGAGCACTGCATCTACACCTACACTGCCAGAAATCTGAACAGTGAGCCACAACAGAGATGGAAAAGGGGCTGAGAAGCACAAGTCCAGGTACAGTCTAGGGCAACAAGAACACCAGCATGGCCATGGAACAAACACTTGGATTGCCTTTTGGTACACTGACTTACTGATTAAAATAGTTAAAAAGACAAAAAAAACCTCAATCCCAAAAACACTTGAGATAATTTCTATAAAATAATTTATTTCAAACTCATTTACTGAGTACTATTACTAGTGTTGGGCAGTGAATTATAAAAAAGTGTAGAAGAACTGAAATAATTTAAACCAGAAATTACTCTTGATAGCAACATGTGCTTCAGCAAGGCTCCTAACAAGAAGATCTGACAAGCCTTCCTCTTTCAGTGGGCAGGGGAAATCAATCCAGGGTCTCTAATCTCAAATCCTGAGGATTCTTATTGACTTCAACCTTAAGCTCAGAAAGCAAAGCACCTGGGGGAGTCTATCTGCAGATATCAAACACAGACTCCTAAAATCATTTATATGTAAATTTCTCAGATTCATTAAAATGGAATCTATCTTCCCAATAGAGAAAATTCCTTTTAAAATCATAAATATACAATACTGTCAAAAAGAGTGAGGTCTTTGTGGACTCTACTGAACTCAAGGAAAAAATGTATCCTTCTGAAAAGACAAGCGCATTAACTGTAATTTCTGTAAATGCAAAGTTTGTTAAAAGTCTTCTCATTTATACAAAATTTCTCTCACAAGCACTCCATGTTAAAAAAAAATCTTAATTTCTATATTGTGTTATCATGTAAGTTTACAACAGTAAAACCTACAACCTGAATTAATTTTGCTAGTTCCATTGTTAATGTCTGTGCAAATAACATTTCTGGGGATCTAAAAAGCTGAACTTCTCAAAGACAGAATCAAGATCAAACTTACTGTTTTGTTTTCTAAAGGAAATTCGTAATATGTGTCTATGGGTCATTCATACTTAGTTTCTTTGAAGATGTAATTAATGATCAAACTACAGCTGTTTTGAAAAAAAAAATTAAAAAAAAAAATCAATCTTTATCAGTAATTTATTGTGAGATGTTCCAGAAATAAAGTCACAATAAATGAATCCATTGGAAAACAATTGGTGGATACTGTACCTTCAATTAGAAGAAAAACAAATGCATTCTTCAGTGAAACCAATCTACTGTAAAAAGCTATCTATTCAAATACTGCCCTGCATTAAAGATATGCTCAAGGGGAGTTTGATGCATAGCCCTTCTGTTTTGACACAGGGCCTTGGAGAGACTGTCTACAAGCATTAGAAGATGGTCATGACACAAGCTCCATCTATCTTGTGAAACCAGAGAACACAAACCAGTTGATGCAGGTCTGGTGTGATCAACGGCACGACCCTGGGGGCTGGACAGTCATTCAAAGACGGCTGGATGGCTCTGTCAACTTTTTCAGGAACTGGGAGACATACAAGGTTAGGACAACTGAGCAGATCAATGTTTTCCACCCTTTAAAAATTATTGGTAAAGTGGAAGTCTCTATGAAATAAGTTACTGCAGATTTCTATTTAAGAATACGCTCAGATTTACCACTAACACAGATGCAGAATATTAACACGCCTCTCTTGCTTCCTTCACAGCAAGGATTTGGCAATATAGATGGAGAATATTGGCTCGGATTAGAAAACATTTACTGGTTAACAAATCAAGGCAACTACAAACTGCTCATAACAATGGAGGACTGGTCAGGTCGGAAGGTGTTTGCTGAGTATGCCAGCTTCAGGCTGGAGCCTGAGAGTGAGTACTACAAGCTGAGGCTGGGCCGTTACAATGGCAACGCAGGCGATTCCTTCACTTGGCACAATGGCAAACAGTTTACCACGCTGGACAGGGACCACGACGTGTACACAGGTACCAGAGCCCTATGCTTCCTTGCCTTTTTTTTGCCCTCCACTCCCACCCCCCCTTTTTTTTTCTATTTTTTTGAAAAAGGAAAAATACTTATGGTCATACACACACACACAGAGAATTTGCACTTTCAAAAGGATTTGTCAATTTTACCTTATGAAGCACAGACTGATAGTGTCACCCCTTATAAATAACACCAAAACAAAAATTCGTTTACACTAGACAAGAGTCTGTAAAATATGTTATGGAGGGTTATTTGGGACAGTAGTGCACACAAATTTTCCAGTGAGAGAGAGTACCAATAATGAACTTCATCTGTAGAACATAACTACTGAGCTGCTTCCTGAAGAAGCCTAAATTCACCTTTCACTACATGGTATCTACATATTAAACATACAGTTAAAAAAGACAGTTTTGTGCTTAGCTTGCTTGCTGTAATATTTTTCATTTAATTCTGAGACTGAACTGGAACTTTCTTTTGCAGGTAACTGTGCCCATTACCAGAAGGGAGGATGGTGGTACAATGCATGTGCTCATTCCAATCTCAATGGAGTCTGGTACAGGGGAGGGCACTACCGCAGTCGATACCAGGATGGCGTTTATTGGGCTGAATTCCGGGGGGGATCGTACTCACTGAAGAAAGTTGTTATGATGATAAGACCTAACCCTAACACATTTCACTGAAATAACTCTTCTCTTGGTTTGCTTTCTTGTTCTAAAAATCACATAAAGATATGATATTACCTGGAATTATCTTTTCAGAAATGAGGAATGTAAGATATTGTACATTTATTGGTAAGATATGAAGGCTTGTATATTGTATTTTCAAGAATAATCCCAGGGAAAAAAAAAGCTGAAGAAAGGAATTGCCATAACATTCAGAACACCAGTACAACTGGTACTATTAGAACTGGCAGTTAGAGGAACTGTAGATAAGCTTCCTGGTTTTTATTCCCTGTAAATTAACTTCGGATGGTAAAAATACTGCCACGACATTTAAATATTTTTGTACGTTATGTATAAATATTCTCAAATACAGAAAATATTACAAACTGTACAGCAAGAGTTTTATTATTATTATTATCAATCATTTGACACAGGAAATCATATCCTTTGAGAACTGTGTAGCTGGTATATGTACATTAGTGTGATTACTATGGTGGAATCTTTGTTAACTGCCATGAATAAAGTCAGTACTATGTAATTCTGTTTTGAGAGCAGATAGTCAAACCAGTAGTCATGATAAATCCAGTCTTTCCCCTTCACTTTGATCATTTTAATAATCTGCTCCTACATAGTGGAATTCACCATTGATTCAAATTGTTTAGATTAAAAACACTGATGATTTTTCCTACCAAAATGAAGTAGCTACTTGCATATGGAAATTAATACAGATTTACAACAGGTATTATGTGCTATATAGCCAACATGTTATACACAACTCACAGTATTTTGTACCTGACTTCAGTCACTACCTGTTGTGTAGCCTCTGTACTCAGAAATGGCTAGATATAAATTAAAGGGACTATCCAACTTTGCAGGCAAATGATGGATACCAAATTATAATCTATTTAATATCCTTAGCCTATAGATGAAAATTATATAAAAAAAGTTACCGGTAGCCAAGAGAACTTATTTTTAACATATTTCACAAATATAACATATAACTGTCAAATTATTAAATAGATTTACTCATCTATATTTAGAGGCAGTCACACTTATGAAATACATACAGAGATAATTCTAAATTCTTCTGAGGTAGGTTTCTAGAACAGATTGTTAACACACCCATTTCAAAACAGCAACTACTGCAAAGAAAACCCAAAACCAAAACCAAAAAACACAACGTTAAAGAATGCATAAAAGAGGCAGAGTAAAAGCCTCTAGAAGTTCAGTATTTTTTCACTAAGCCTGTAAGACACTTACTGTGTGTTTATGTGCGTGTGCTTGCATACCTTTCCCTCATGACCTCCTCACTTCTTTACCACAGTATGATGTGCAATGTAGCATGTGTTGTATATAACTGAAAGTAGGTTTTTTAATATATTAGATTACCCCGACATATTGTAATTCTTTAATAAAGCAACAAATATTATTTTGACATGTTCAGATTTCATCTTGCTTTAGTTCAGATTACTTAACTTCACATCCCTCTGCCTCCTGACTTAAATCAACCCTGATACACAACTACTATTCAGGTGTTAAGTGTTTAAATATTGCTACATCAAAAGCAAAATAATTTTCAGCTGAGAAAAACACCGAATTTCCACACAGGCCAACAAGGAAGGACTCTTCGTAGGTCATCTGAAAAGCCCTAAATTTTTAAACAGCATTCAAGCTTTACCTGCCACTGGTTTAGCTACTGAACTCTGGAAAAGATTTAAGTTTTAGGTAAGAAATACTAAAGCTGGCCAGAGTGCTCTACAAAATAGGACTGTAGCATTAAGGCTACTTCATGTTTGGCTTGAGGAAGGAATGCAGACTTCAGGTATTCATTGTGCAGATGTCAAGAATGAGACATTCCCTAGAAAAGCTACTACAGCTGCTCTTCTGTTGCTGGAGATATGGCTACAGGTACATCTTCATAGCATACACTCAAGACAGGCTTTAAACCCATGTTCAAGCTGACAGTCTTTTGTTAAAATAATCATATTTCTTAACCTTTCTACCTAAAAGGTGAGTGATTTACCTAAGAGACTCATCCATATAATTAAAAATGATAATGCACAGAAGTCAGGTTATGAAGACCTGGATATACGTCTGAGAACAAAAATTAAATTTATACATAAAATTATTTGCATAAAGTAATTTTAAACACAAAGGGTGGCACATCAAACACAATTAAACATAAGAAATTCTGAACTTATACAGTGAAATTATTGGCAAGTATATTGGCAGAATCACAGATTTGCAAAATTTCATTATGCTTATTTCTTTTTAAATTCACACAACAGAACTGTTTCTACTAGATCCCTCTACTATAGCAATGCCACAACTATAAACTTTGAAAGGCCTTAGTTTTTCCTGTTTCCCTCATTGTCTCCAGTTGTTTCAATTACATTCTTATTTCATCACTCCCCAAAAGTACATCTCTGACAACACTGTGCTATCTAAAAATCATATACAGTACACATACACACCTATCATTAACAAAAGGTGAGTTTATATAGGAGAGAACTGCAGCACTACAGAGAATAACGGCTTCAATTCTCCTGTAATCCACTGAGGCATTGGGGGTCACTAATATAGAGACAGCAATTCTGGTCCAGGAAGCCTAAGCAGAATTCTTGATCTCTTGTTATCTAGGTTCAGTGATTTAAAAACATTGACTCTTTTTAGTTCTAGTTTAGCATCATACTGAATCACAAGTAAAACCATTAAATAATTCATTATATTGGACTACATTCACTAACAATGACCTGCGTGCAGAAATATTCCCAGGTGAAATCCTGACAACCAACAGTGGACCAAATAGCTACTTGGTGCATGTCAAAAGAACAGGAGACAGTATGAACACTGGACAGCATTTTAACTACAGGTCTTCTTTTTAAATCATCTTTATGTTGTATTACACATGTATTTATTCAGCACCTGAGAGAAATACTCATCCCAAAAGTACATATACATTTGTATGACCTAAAAATCTCAACCTAACCCAACTTTTTTAAATAGGAAATGGAGTGAGCCATACCTTCTATATACGGTATTCTTCACGTGCACAACATGCTACATTAGTACTTGTCAGTCAATGAGCTACAGATAAATAAGGTTCACACTCACCTAAATATGGAATTGTAGGAACCATTTTTAAGCTTCTGATGTACTCTCGTGTCCTCTTGTAATTATCTTCCTTAGACAGTAAGTAGTCCAACTTCTCAAAGGTGGTCTTGTCTTTACGATTCAGAAGCTACAGAGAAAATGTAGATCATAAAATTTTAAAAGACAATTCCCACAAAGCCAACAACAATCAATAACTTGCTGAATCACACAGAGTAAAGGAAAGCATAATAAAGACTAAATTCATTGTCATCACCCAAACCAGCATAATGTTTGAAAATGTGCTACCTGTTAAGAAAAACAGAAGCAATTCAGCACAAGTCTTAAGCTATGAACAAATATGACCATTATTTCTAAATAGTTTGTCAAGGATTCCCGTATCACTACATCAGTTTTGAATAAGCTCAGCAATATTAAATTTTCAGAGAAAAAGTAAGTATTTATTATACAGTCACCAATGTTCTCCTAATTTACTAGAATTGCTAAAATCCTCTGAATTTATAGGTACAAACAACAATGGAAAATGCTCTAAATAAATGTAAATTGTGCCATTTCAACAGTGCCTTTATTAAAGGCCTTATTAAAAGTATGATGAGAAAAAAGTATTATTAAAGCCTTATTAAAAGTATGATGAAAAGTTTTGGAAAAAAGTATAAAGAAAGTAAACCGTTTTGATATTAAATCTACATTTTCTACCGCTAGACTTACTACAGAAAACCAGAAAAACATATAGTAATGCAAAAATCCTGAAGTGACAGAAGATTGAAAAGTAAACATGAAATAGGCAACTGTAGCTATAAAAGCACATGCCCTGTATCAGCTGGTTTAAGAAACACCAGCAATATTTTTTAAGATGGTTTTAAAAGCCAATTGAGTCAGAGTGAGTGGAGAATTTATGGCCCTATACACTGGCTTCTTGCATGTGTCCTTTCTGATAGCAGACAGCTGCTCCATAGCACATTCCTTCATAACCTCTTCCTCTGGAAAATTCCAGTTCTCGTACTACTTAGCTTGTACTACCAGCTGTTAATAAAAAAATAACATAAAAAGGACAAAAATGAAAATATTTCAGAATAATTGTGCTGTTTTCTTTTAATCAGCACTGAGAATTTCTTGAGGCTCTGACTCTACAACATATTTTCTTTTTGAACTACTGTGCCTGCAAAGAGCACAGTACACACTACACCTCTTCAGGTCTAAGTCAAATTAGTCACACATTTGTTTTCACATGGGAGGAAATTTCCCTGTTTATCTTCCAACTTCAGCAAGCTGCTCAAAACAGCAGGCACTTATTTTTTTATTATTTTTAGTTTTATTAGACTATAGCATAATTCTGAGCAATCAGACCATGAAAAAGTTACAAGCATTTTAAAAGCTTGATAAACTTAGATAAGACTGAAGTATAGCCACCTTTATTTATAAACTCTGAACACTTAATGTGATCCATGTTGGGTGGAATACTAAATTAATGAGAATTACCTACTCCTTTGTATAGCTAAAGAGTATATACAGCAGGACTAACTTATAATTGCGTATTCCTCTTTAAAGAAATATTTAAATTTACTGTGAGTTTTGCTAAGAAATTTTGTGTTCAAGAGATGCAATTTCTGGAAACAGAATTATCTATGGTTTTAATTTCTAAAATAAAAAAAAAATTATATGTATTGCACAATAATAAAAAAAATAATGCTTGTATATTTGTAACACACCTTTTGATTCCCTTTAGGCAATGTATTAAATGACACACTATGTTTTGAATAATGGGACACCGATACATATTCTGTAGGAGGGTTTTCTAAGATTACTTATCAACTAAGTCCTCCTTAAGCACATAATCAGTGGCTTCTAGAACAGACAGGAAAACAGGAAATTTACAGGGAAAGACTGTCTACCAACACACAGCCAAAACTCTACTTTCACAAAACACATAATTGACCACTACTTCTGCTACCTCAGAAACAAGAACGTAAAAGAATCTTCTTCCAGAATTTACGACTTAGCAAATTCTGAAGAGTTCAGAAAAGTTTAGAACTCAAAGAAGACAGAAAGGACAATGGTCAAGGCAACACTTACCGCCCAGGTTTTGGTCAGCCTGAAGATGGGTGCACTTTGCAGTGCTGACACCACAGACATCAGAGAATGAAGGTTATTCAGCTCTAGAAGCTTCTGAAAAAAGAGAATAATAGCTTTTAGCACATCAAAAAGGGACACAAAACTGATTAATCTCAAAGTTGCATTAATAAACCATGATTTTTTTCATTAATAAAATATAACATTTCCATCAGTGACTACAGACAACAATATTATCCAATGCTGTCATGTGTAAAATTCTTACGACCGCTTTAAAAGTTGCCAATTTTCCAAATATACCCAGTGATACAATAGGCATTTCAGTTGTGAGAATACAAACTGTATTTGACTTGAATTCGTTATTTTCCAAGGCTGTTCATTCAGGACAGAAAATAGGAAAAGATTATTTGACATATCGTTCTTGAAAATTAGTATAATTGGGGAAATTAAAAATTTAATCAAGCCTAAAACATTAACCAAAGATGCTGATGACCCTCTCAGAATTAAAACAATATTTGATTTTGTAATCTGTTTCACAGGAAAAATTCACCTCACTTCAATGTACTTTATATTTACTCTATTTATATTTATTTTGACAATTACTCAAAACACATTGGTCTCCAGTAGACAATACTTGGGAATAAAGCTGTCTCAAATGCTAATGCTTGCTATAACATAGTTCCAGTAAAATAGAAAAATAAGAATTGCTGTCATGGAGCTTCTTTGTAAACCTTAAAGCAGCTGGATTCATCCTTGAGTGATCCACTTATTCATTGCCCAGAAGCATTTGAGAAAGATCTGGACTTTACTGAAGGAAAAGAAGGAAAGGGGAAGAAAAGAAAAAAGAGGGCAGTGTTCCCCTTTTCGCAGGAGAAAAATCCCCCAAACAAACACTATAACTCTTATTTTTAAGAACAACCCAGGACCTCCAAGTTGACCATCGTCTTCTAGTACTTGTATTTGTACATAGTCTAGACTATGTATCTGTGCCAGGAACTCACTCAGACAAATTTTCTTCTATAAGCACAAAAATACTAAGTAAGCTGATTGGGGAAATATTCACAATACAAAAAAGTTTTGTATTATGTGGAAAATATTATTTTAATTACCTACACATATACATAATTTCACACATACAAGATGAGCACTTGGGACTTTGATCCAAGCGCTGTGTCACACAGGGTCATACAAAAATACAGAATGACCACAGGTCATGGAGCAGATAAATGTATTTTTAAATAAATATATCTTTTATAAAACTTCAAGAGTAAAATGCAGTGCTCGAAGTCAATAAAATAACAGAGCTTTAACAGCAGCACTTTATACCACCAAGTACACATTACAAGTAGGAATACAAGTCTCACAACAGCTGTTTTAGAAGCAAGGAATTTCTTGTCATAAAAGTTAACTTTGAAAATGGTGGGAGACAAAAACCAGAACAGTTTACAACCACATTTGATATTAGCAACACACAGCTGACCATCAACAAGCCAAACCACTTTTAAACTTGGTAGGCAGAAGTACAAGGTGAGTTACACTGAACTGGGTAATTTCATCTAATCAAGTAGAAAAGAGCAGTTGTCATGCCTTCATCCTATTCAAGTGTTTCAACGTTGCAGATATACTAAACCAGGACATTACCCTCTGCAATCCAACAGTGGTTCACAGAAGTAGTGCAGAAACAAACAAAAAGCAATTAAGAGTCTGAATGATAGTATAAGAATGTTGCACTTACTTTAGCTATTTTCACAAAATGGCTCAATATTTCTGCCCTTATTTTTAAGGTCTGTGCTGTTAGTATTTCTCGTACAACCCAAAAACTGACCTATAAAGTAAACACATATAACTTAATTTATTTACAAAAAAATGGACTTTATTAGATGAAATATTTGCAAACTTTCAAGATGCTCCAGGGAGAAAACAGGGTAAGGAAAGAAAAGAGTTCTTATCCCATGAATTCTCATCTGTATCACTGCAACTATCCAAAAGTTTTACCACTGGGTATAGGAGGTAGGTAGAGAAGTGAGGCAACACCAAGATAACTGAAAGAGCAAGTGAAACACAGAAAAAAAGGAACAGAATTGCTAATGTTGTACCATGACACAATAGCAAAATACATTTGGAACAAGTGGTCTAGAGGAAAAACATGAAAATGTGGACAAAGCAACTGAAAACAAGAACTGTCATTTAAAAGTCTTAATCCTCATTTGGAAAGATAGTCTTAATTCACAGGAGTAGTTGTGTTTATACTCAGAGACAACTGCCAAACAGTACCTGTCCATGACAGTAATCAAATTATTTACCTGGTTAAACCTCCTAGTAAAGGCAACAATATTTGGAGCGAGGATATGTTTTTCTTTCTTGTTCCATCCACAGCTGGCTAGTTCCTAGGAAACACATTCAAAAATTCCCTTAAAAACCAGAAATAAGTCCTCCTTAACACCAGTTCTAAATCATTCTCTCTTTTCTTAGAAGCACAAATTCAGTTTCGATCAAAAGGTTGTTCAGCTTTCCAAACGTGTACTACTAACTTTTGACGCCTTTACAGGAAAAGGCGGAGTCAGCCAAAGAGAATTCTGCCTCTGAAAAGCACTTTGCGCATGATGATAAACAGAACATACACTAGAGATCTGCATGGGCCTGTGTGAGCATCAGGAAAAGCACTTCCAAACATACTTTGAATCCCAATTTCCAGCACTTAAACCTTTTTGCAGATAAAAATGCCAATTTGCATCTGACAAGACACATGATCAGTCCATGTCTGGTCTTATGAAACTGGAAATCATATGTTTATGTAGAAAAAGAATCTCAGACACTCTAATAGGGACAGCAAAATCTGCCTTTGTCAGAGAAGTCAAAGAGGTCAGTAACCTAAGGATATTAAGCAGTTGTCAGAGGGTTAGTGAGCAACAATGGAAAATCCTCTGCATGGCAAAATCATTTGACGAGGCTTAAAATTTGGACTGGATAAGAAGGTTGATAAATGAACCCACATACCCCTCCTGAATTTTTTTTTTATACTGCTGAAATATATTGTGTTCCAGAAGCACACTACATCTCTTTTTTTGTATGGAAGAATGCTGGCAGTTTCCTCAATGTACACAGTCACAAGACACTTTCTCATCAAGTGTGCAAGAAAACCCTGAAATTTGTGTAGATTGCAAAACTTCAGGACTTGGAAAAAGTTCTAAATAAAGTTACATAGAAATCTAGAATGTAAGGGTAGTTATTTCTGCTGAAGAACAAAGAACTGTTAACCAGACATCCTCTTATTGAACTTTACACAGTAACATGCAGATGCATTTTTTAGTAATAGCTGTCAAAAAGCGGGATAAAACCACAGCAAGTGCCAGGTTTAAAGGTGTTTGAAATGAGACTTGGCAACCAGAACTCTAAAATCTTAAGTATGTCCATCCATGCATAAGCTCATGTTAAAAGACTAAAACTGTAAGTTTCAACTAGAAAATGTTAACCTTCTTAGTCTAATAACTTACCTAATAACAAAGTGGAGGTTGATGATAAATACAGACTATTTCTTGCTTTAAAACTTAGTCCTACAGTTAGCAGAATTTCAGGATAGAAGCAGTTGTTTATTTTTGGCAAACAAATAATATTGGTAAGTCCAATAAAGTGAAAGTCAGAAAGTACAATTGAAAAACTAATAGTTTATGGCAACTGCTACTTATTCACAGACCCGAATTCCAGAAGAAGCTCAAAATACATTAGTTTTTTTCTGATAATTCCTCACTAAGTTACATCTATCTGCCAGAGTAGCATTTCAGGAAATTTCATTGCCAAAAGTCAAAACAAAGCAATGACAAAGGAAAAGAAGAACAGTAAATTGGTATTTTGTTTCGTTATAAAATTATATGGAGAGATGTTTCATAGCAACTAAAGCAAATGCAAAATTCACTTTAAAATGAGTATCTATAATTTTGTATTTTATTTTTTTGTTCACTCATCTCCTCAGAGTATGACACTGGCTCTACTTTTGGCAGAGGTAGTTAAAACAAAAAAAAAACATGTTTTGTTTAAATTGATATTTTTCTTAACAAAATTTCTTCACAAAAAAGTATCTATGCATCAGTTTGTAAATATTGGTAGTTTTGTGTTAGCAGATTTTTCTATAGATGTTGATGGTTTCTTATGGCATTGTTCATTTGCCATTTTTTCCCTGCAGGAAAGAAAAGTCTCCCCTGCTGCCTGGAGATCACATATAATTTCAGAAGCATGCAATGTTTTCAGCAGTAAAACAGTCTTGGTGTTTTTTCAGCGGGAGGGACAAAAAAAATAAAAATAATAATAATAAAAAAAGATTAATTTCTCTGACAGGAAGCACAGACTTCAGATAGTCAAATTTTTATTTTCTTTCCTATACTTTCTCAAAATAGAGGGCTGGTAATCTCTCTGAATGACTGTAAATATAACACAACTTGGTTTATAGGTGACCAAATTGGATGGATTGAGCTTCTACTAAGAACCTTGTAGATTTGACTGCCCCTACTGATGTTGCCAGAAATTCAGTTTCACTGACAGAAGGGAGGAGTGGAGTTGTCCTTTATATATTCATGATATTCCACACCTAAGGAAAACAACACGCCATAATGGATCTAACGACATGTTCTCATATTGAAGCACCTGAAGGAGAAATCATTTGATTCTTGTACCTTCTGCAATAAATAAATTTATCTAATCAAAATACTGATGACATTTTTATGCAAATTTATCATATTCTGAATCTTAATTCATTTCTGAAGTTCTTATTTCTAATTTTCAAATGCCTGTGTTAACTTTTATTGCTTTTTCTCAACAGGCCTCAAGTTTCTTTCTTAAAACATTAAAAACTTAAAGGGCACTAACACATTAATTTTTAAGGGCTTGGGCTGATTTACTCCCTCAGAACTGAATCTTAAACATGACTGTACAAAGTAAAAAGCTTACCAAGTGTCTGATGCAGCCTAAAATACAGGTCATGGCCAGAGGTATGAGTCAAACTCTGAAATCAGATGTGCATTGAAAAACAGCACCAGAAGGGAGAGTAAAGAATTTTTACGTTTGATAAATTTATCCTGAAGAAACACTCAACCCACAGCAGGAGAGGAAGACTTCCAGAAAAGCAGAGTCATCTCCTTTGGCAACAGACAACAAATCAAAGTAACTCAGGCTGGGGTACAGATTCACAGAGCTAACAAGCAATAAGCCCAGAATATTAGTGCAGTGCAAGAAGGTGAGCATTTTCGAATAAAAAAGCATTATTTAAATGGTTACATTTTCTCAGGCACTGAATTCTGAAGATGTAAGCAGACAGTTTAAGAAAACCTACCTCAGGCTGTATAGCTTTAAATACTGGCATATCCATCAACGTTATCTGACTCTGAAATAAAGACAGAATTTTAAATCACATAATACGAAGAGTTAACAATGACATATTTCCATCTGCCCTTCAGTAGCTACAAACCATCCGCACGTTCCTCACAGACCAGAACTGACCAGCCTGAGTTTGGCCCCCTTGCTTCAGGTTGATACACAAGCAGAAACACCCCATCTTGAGAAGGCATCACTTTACTCTCTGGTTGTCGCCAGGTGAGGAATTTCAGTACCAGCGCCAGTCAAGGGGACAAACCTGTGCTTGAGAGTCTTCCTCTTATGTAATAAGGAATCTGGACAGTAATGGCAGGAAGAATTTCCATTCACACGGAGAGCAACACACATTTGACATTCACTGGGTTGAAAGGCAACAAATTATTATGTATTAATTAGTTACGACAGGAATATGCTTTAAAGGGGTCATACAGAGATTTTCAGTCCCATGGACACACAATTAAATTTTTGGTTTCTCTGCAGGTTGGCGGGGTCTTTGTTTTGCTCATGGCTACAGGTGGCAAATGGAACTAGAGAGAAAAAAGCAGCTTACAGAAGTTTGGAATTGAGAGTTAAAAAATATGTTACAATGATATAAGGGGGTGTGGCTACATACAGGTGTGTTTTTAAAGTGTAGCATTAAATCAAGACCCTCATCAACAAGCTTTCATCTCAAACCAACAGCATTTGGAATAGAAAACTATTTGTTTTCTATTTTGAGTTTGAAGTTACAAGCAACCTTACCTTGACTTGATCATTTTATAGATACATTTCCATGTTAACCACAAATGTAGGACTACACTCGATGTTCTGGTCTGTCTTTGGACTTAATATTCATATTGTGATGAAATCAGCCATATCTGTTTTCACATGATTTTACAGTCCTGTCTAAATTGTGGCCCTATTGATTTCTGAAGGTGGTCCTTGGCCATGAATCACCTGAACTTGGACAAATAGGAATGATTTTTAACTGAGTTGATGCAGATTTGCCATGCAGGTATTTTTATAATTTTACCTAACAACGGCTCTCATCTGTGTACTGTGTGTTAGTGTTAAAAATGACCCCCCAGAATGTGTTCCGAAGTGACAAACTTATAGGAATAAGGTAGGCCTATCTCCAAGACTTTTTGGTGAACAGGTATTATACGAACTTTTGCCAAATAACGAAACATCATTTTGATTCTTAAAATGTTAATGAAAACATTTAACTAGGTGCAGTAGCTTTTATCCTCACTCCCTCCTGCTCTCCAGCAAGTTAACGTGCAAATTGAAAAGAAGGGGCAAGGACAAGAATTGCACTGAATGTTTGCCAAAACTGCAAGTTCTATTATCAGTTTAGCACTGAAAAACTGGTATTAAGGAATGACAATTGTATCCTCTCTACAAGCTTGTTCCCTGCTTTTAAGACACTGATTTTTCTGAGAAACTAATGTTTCAGCAGAAAACATGAGTATTTGTGGTTTCAATTAAAAAAACCTGAAACAGACTGTGTTAGGGTGGGCGTGGTGGTATTAGGTCAAAGGTTGGACTTGATGATCTTGCAGGTCTTTTCCAACCTTTAGGATTCTAGGATTCTATAAGTAACATCTTTAAACCTATGCTAGGGTTCTCTGAAACACTAGTAAAAATTCAAATGGCTTCACACAGAAAAACAAATATGCTGTGTCAGGTCAGTGCCAAGTGATTAAATCCCAAGAAATGTTTATTTTGTTAATGTTGATACAATCAGAAATATGTTTTCAAGAACACTGGAACTTCATTTACAAATTTTTTTTTTTAAGCAAAAAGGTTTTACAGACTTTTTTTGTACCCTGCAAGCCCTGAATATTATACAAGCTTAAATGCAAAACTAACATTTCTACTTACAGCAAACTCCTCAGGAGTTACTTTCAACACATCAAATACAACTGCATCGTAGCTTTTATTGGCATAATCTGAACTTCGCCCTTCCAGAGAATCTGAGCTGCTACTACCCTACAAAGAAAAAATAGTAAGCTCATCTACAGAATGATAAATTGAATCTCAAATTCAGAACATAAATATGTGTAGAAATACTAAGTAATGACAACAAATGTATGAACTTCAAAAAGTTTCAGACACCAAATTATAAAATTTAGTTTAGCACTGTTCACAAATGTTTCTGACTTTCTTCTGCAGACTTTAGTGACATACAATTTTAGCTCTACATAATTTCCAGTTTTAGCAAACCACTTTTAAAATCACAAACTAAATGGAAGAGCTTAATATTTAAATTAAATATGCAAGGTAAAGAGTGGGTAGATCTAAGTCAAGCTGCTCTACCCACATTATAAACAAGGGAAAAATTGACACATCCTGAAATTTAACTGGGAAACTACTGATTAGGAAGCCTGACATTTGTGATCAAACCCAAGAAGAGAATAAAAGGGCATTAGTAGAAAGGCAGACAGGTATGCTGTATCATGCAAGTACAAAGTCAGCATTCAGAAAGAGAAACACTGCCTCAGTATCTGCAGATGTGTGGGTAAAGGATCAAGATTAATACAGTCTTGTTAGACTTCCAAAGATTTTTCATGTGGTTCATCACTCCAAAGCCATTAAGCCCTAGCCATTAAGCATAGACTGTCTTTGCAATGATAAATAATTAGTTACAAGAACTAGAAATATGTTAATCAGCAGAGAATTACGCATAGATACGTGATGTTTATTATATATTCAACAACCTGGAAAACAGTGTAAACTTGTTGCAGACTATGGTTTTCATCTTATTTCTTTAATGTGGCAAAAAACCCCCCACCAAAACTGGCAATGAAAAACTGAAAAAGGTCTTCACAAGATTTGACTAAGTTTGGAAAAGGAAAAAATATATAATGCATTATGAATATGCTCCTTTATAAATCCATGGTGCACCCAACTCTGGAATACATATGCAGTATAAGCCTCCACCTTAAAGCTGGAAAAAAGTACCACCAACCCCACATTTAAAAGGTGCGTTTTACTGGGCAAGCTTTACTGTAGCTGATTTATAACAATTCATCATAATATTAGATGGAAACAGAAACCCCAGAAAAGCTCAGTGGGACAGTAATTCCCAAGCAGTGCTCCCTTGGCTCTCATGGAGCTGTGCTCTGCAGCTCAACACAGAACGGGGCAGTTTCTGGAAGCAGCACAAAAAAGCTGCATGGTCTGCAAAGGACACAAAAGGTTAACATGAACAAAATCTTAAGAGCACCTTCTTACTAGCAGACTAGTAAATTGAAAAAAAAAAGAAGAAAAAATGCAACTGGATATTTCTGACTGGCTCAATTCTGATGGTACATTACATTGCTCTTAACTCAAAAATAATAAATGGCTGCTCTAAGTTAAAGAATAACAGGTCAAAAACGCTATTTAAAATTAATCAAAATGAGTAATCATCATCAACGACCAAAAAAAGTGCCTGTGAACACTAAGAACCACAGAGTGTTCTAAAATTACTCTGCTGTCATGCCAGTCCTTTTCCTTATGAATGGTGTGGCATTTGACTAGTAGTGGAAAGGGCTTCTGTGAAATCCAAAAAAAGCCAAAATTTCCATTTTGATATAGGAACTAATAAAATCCAACGAACTGTACCTCTGGAGTGGCAGAGGTGACCATCACATTGGCCATGAAGTCATTCCTTTTATACATGCTCTCCCCAAGATGCAGGAAGTTTCAGCTCAGCCAGCACTGGTTGAAAACAGAAATTCCTGCAAAGCAAATATATTTGGGGAAATAAATGAAATTTATAAAAACAGCATATCACACACATACAAAAAACCCCATCCATAAAAGAGATTTCATTTTTCTTTCTCAGAGCAAAGAACTTACAAAACAAGATTATCTCAGGAGACAGATTCTCTTTTCTTTTCCAGATACCAAACTATAAAGGAGTACAACCAAATATCGCTAAAGCCATCCCTACTTCCACTCAACTCAGGAATTATGGGAAATAGAGTATTATTTGTCATTTATGTTGAATTAGGTTATATATGAAGTCCCTGCCAGGCAGTATGCATGCAGAAACTGCAGGCTACCAAGAACTGCTTACACAACTACTAAGTCAGATCAAGCTCTGGTTCTCTTTAAACTGAGCAAACAAACAGCAGGGTGGTTTCACCACTCCACACACACACAGACGAGTTCCACGGCCACCACTGCCATTGACTGCTGCACATGGACTCTGTCAGCAAAATCTGGAGTTGCTCAAATATGCAACTAGGGATACTGCCACATCTCCCTCTGCATCCTTGCTCCTTCCCACAACATGGATTACACCAACAGGAAAATACTGGAAATGCAAACAGCTGAGAATAAAAATAATCTCTTATTTTACTCTCTTTAGAAAGATGAGGTCTTCACTTCTCATCCCTACAAAGACCAAAAGCAATTCTCCCTACTGTCTCTCATGAAACAAGGCAGTAATTGTGCTTCGAATAATGCCAAAATCTCCTGTTAGACAAGTCAAGAAGCAACTTCCTTTTTCTTGTGTCCTGATAAAATTAACTCATATTTTGAACACTAACAGACTACAAAGTATTTCTAGGTCTGGAGTTGGTCCTTTTAATAGTCCTTAGAGATACTGAAGTGGAAAGTAATTTTGTAGATGTAATTTCCTTAATATGTGGCATTTACATCAGGGCCACAAAAATACACTGCCTTTTTGACTAGGTTTTCCAGTGTGTGGGGCTCCAAAATGCTCCTGAAAAGGGAAAGAAAAATCCTATATATGAACCTGCATGCTGCCTAAATTCAGTTTTACTCCAAATTTTAATGTTCATTATATCCAAATGAGACAGAAGGGCTCCAATATCTGAAACCAAAAGCATCAATGTACTTTTGCCTTTCAACATTCAGTACATACATAAAGCTTGCAAGGCTAAAAACTTTCATTCTAGAAAGCATCAAAATGGATTCTTCCCCCCAGATGTCTCAAATATAATACAGATATTAAAAATGCACTGCTTTTTCCTATGTGCAGAGGTTTCTCCAAGATCTACATCTATGAAAAAAATACTCCTCTACACACTCATTTTTTTTGCTGCCTTGAGCAAAGTCAGAGAGAGAGCAATTATCCTTTAAAGTCAAATCCATCTGGTCATTTGAAGTATTTCTACACCTGCTATTACAGAAAATATTACTCTACACACAGAGTAACACAGGAGCTAATACTAAGCCAACTGTAATAAGAGGTTGTCAGACAACATAGACAAACATATTAAAAACAATGCTCTCCCATACTTGCAATATTTCCCTCCAACAAGATTTAAAAAAATTCTGAAATTCTGAAAATTATCAAAGGTCCAATATGCTGGCAATAAAAGGTAAAAAGTTACTAAAATGATATAAAACTTCATAGCTTTTAATTCTTACAATTTCTTTCAACTTGCTCAGGTTAATAATTAAAATTATGCACTAGACAAACAGTGCTAAAAATCAGAACAAAGAAAACACCTTATCCGTTTGCACAGAGGGTTCACACGCACATTGCAGTAGATCTCATTCACAGTCTGCCAGAAACAATGTGGATAAATCAGGATGCAAACATACATACCACCAGAGGTTGTCTGTTCTTTGCCAACTTAACAAACCCATTTAGATATGTAGCGCACTCTGAGGCAAAACCGAAGACAGTGCAAGAACAAGTAAACTGGAAAAAACCAAAAACACCATCAAAACCAAGCACAGAAGTAATCCCTATAGCCATTATTTTACCAGCATTTGTCAAATTTTGTTATTTATGCCACAGAAGTGACATTCTCTGAAAGCAAAAATGGAAATTTCACATTGCTGTTAGGAACATGCATGTAATGCAATCCAAGTGCCCATAAGTTCATTCTCAGTACTAGTTACCCAACTCACAAGAAAGTCACTGAGACTCTTAAAGCACAGATACTGCCTCTGGCCAATGAAGTCCCTGGGGCCTAATTTCTGAATGCCAGAGGAGCAATCTGGGGAAGTTACTGACTGTTCACACTCCTCTCAGCAACAACAAGAGGAACCATGTCAGCAACCACTGATCATCTCCATGAAATAGGTACAGGAAAAGAAAAATATCTTAATTCTCTTTCAGAAGAGTACTGACAGACAGTAACCTCTGCAATCTAGTATCAAATGTAAGTGAAAATATAAAAGTACCTATAACTTCAAATACAGTTGCATACTTACAGTGGAATAAGGCAGCTGTGCGCTCAACCCATTTTGGTGCACACCTCCATTAGTCCTTTGTTAGATCTAGCTCTGGGTATTCAGCAGGTTTATCTCTTGTTTAAAAGCATGACATTCCTGTAAATAAGAGAAAACAGGATTACAGTGACATTTGCTTTACAACTCAGTTCTTCTGCAACTGGGCACTGTTCAACTAATACATGCTCTGTAGTATTTTTATTTTTACCTCTCCTTCTCAACTTTCACAGCTAGTTCCCCATTCTAGTTTCACTGGTACGTGACAAACTCCCAAACAAAAGAAAAGAATATATCACAGAGGGAAGAGTAACATATTATAAATGTCATAAATAAATATACTCCAAATATGTCTGTAACTCTCCTTCATTTGGTCAGTCAGCACAAGGTCCAAGCCAATATGGGCTGCACATTAGTTCTACTCACTTCTTGCAAGGTGCTTTCTGAATGGTAAATACTACTCATTGTCACATTTTCCTCAAGGCTTAAATAAACAAAGCAGAATGAACACAAACCCAAATACAGTAATTTTTCTATCCTTGTATCAGCAAATAGTCTTATAGCTCCTCCATCAAACATGATCAGCAACAAATCTGAGAAAAATACTGTTTTGGTAACTTATTTTGCTAATGTTTAGGCATATTAGTCACAGCTCTTCCCTTTTTTCCTCTTTTGCCTTACACCAACTTTTGTTACACCTGATGTTTAATAAAATTATACATCAAATGAGAAGAAAATAATCTCAAAGATAGCTACTTTCATATAGAAATTGACATGAAAATTCCATTAAAGCCTATGTTGCTTTGATAGAGCTAAAAATCACTGCAGATCACATGGTGTTACTACTGCCTCTACCAGAGTCTCTATTGTCCTTCTACTGTTAGGGAACCTCCACACTGAAAAAGTATATCTTCTAGACTTTAAATAGCTTATTTTGGAATTGCAGGTGTCTGTTGCTGGAAGAGCAGTATTCTCTTTACACTCCAAAAACACATCCAATAGGTACTCCCTGGATGACCAAATGTTCATTAAAGAATTCATAAAAGAATAAAAATGACAAGTCAAAAATGGGTTAGCATCCACTTCAGTATTTCAACCAAAACGACTTGACATAATGCGTGTTGTCCATCCCGCATGGTGTTGCATTTTAGTAAAGGACAAAGCCCGTAATTAACATGCCCCTCAACTTTGAGATGTCACCCCTTTATTAAAATAAGGCACATAAACAAAAATACGAATAAAATAATTTGGTTTAAAAAGTTTTGTAATAAATTTCTTCAAACTGGTGCTACACCATACCAGACAGGAAACATACAAAAACCAAACAAGTGTGTGTAGTTCTATCCTTTAAGAGTCTTACTGTCCTACTCACATATGAAAAATAACTATTAGTCATGGTCAACATGAGAAAAAAAAAATCTAACTTTAAAAGCATCTCTTGGACACAAAAGGCTAGACATTGCTACATTAATATATAAGGTCTCTGAGGCAAAAAATACCTGTCCATATTTTAGAGAGACCAACACAGATTTCAATTTTTTCAATAATTGGTAAGACAAGAGACTACATACGCTCTACTTTGTTAAGAACAACAGGCTGCAGACAAAGTGCCTGATGCACTTCCACAACCGAGAATTTCAGCAACGGTTCCTTCTCCACTACCTGCCAAGGCCCCAAAATGACTGAAGCCTCCTGGAGCCAGACCAAAAACCGTCTGAAGTGATCTGAAGACAGAACCCAGCCAACCAAGGCTCTCAACAGGACCTGCACGGTATCATCCACATGATATACAAATAGATTTCAAATTTATTCGTAAAGACCGCTGGAGGAGGCCAATCCCAAGTGGTTTCCACCTGCTCCCCCCACACCCGTACCAAAGCTATTCCCGCTGTCCGCCGGCCTCGCACCACGAAGCACCAGCCCCGCGTGCCCGCACGAAGTCCCCCGCTGGCGGGCAGGGCCGCACCGGAGCGTCATCGCCCGGCGGGTGCGGGCCACGGCCCTGCCGAGAAACGCCGCGGAACACGGCGGGTGACCGCGGAGCGGGAGCCGCCGCCCGGCCCCGCCACAGCCCGGCGCCCTCCGCCCTCCGCCCGCGCACCTGCCGCGCCCCGCAGGAGGCGGCCCGGCCCGGCTCGGCCGGCGGCGATAGGGCCGCGCCTCGCGCCGCCCCTCGGGGGCCCGGCAGCCGCCGGCCTCCTGCGAGGGGCGCCCCCGGAGGGTGGGCGCCCGGCCCGGCGCCACAGGGCTGTGCCCGGAGCACGCGCCCGAAGAGGGGACGGCGGCGGCGGCCGGGCGGGCGAGGGGCTGCGGCGGCCGGTCCCACCTGCCCTGCCGGGCACGCGGGGCTCATCTGCGTCTCACCTGCTCGGGGCCAGCAGCCCCCAGCGTCGCCCACGAGCCCTCTGGGCGCGGGGACGGCAGCGGGGCGGGGGTGCAGGGCAGGTGCCCTCAGCGCCGCACCCGCCGGCCTGGCCCTCGCCGGTGCCGGTGCCGCTCCCGCCGCCGAGGACGAGGCCCAGCCCGGCAGGACCGGGGGGCGGAGCCGGGGCGCGCGGACTGACGCACGCGCCAGCCAACTGCCGCCCCGCGCGGGAGCGCGCGCCAATGGGCGCGGGCGGGGCGGGAGCGCGCGAGCGCAGGTGCCGCTGCGCCGGCCTTGGCCACGCCCGCCCCGCCCGCGCTCCTGGCGCCCCCTGGCGGCCCCGCCGCGGGGATTCGGGCCCGGCCGCGCCGCGGGCCGGGGACGGGGCGGCGGAGCGGGGAAGGGTCGGCGGGGCGGGGAC
>JAWWES010000038.1:150749-186257 GCA_035583135.1 Lophotriccus pileatus
TGCCCAAACTACATTGAGATACTGCACGATGCCCAAACTACATTGAGATACTGCACGATGCCCAAACTACATTGAGATACTGCACGATGCCCAAACTACATTGAGAACGCGTCTTTCCAGTCTCCTGGTTGCTAAAGGGTTTCAATCACTATCAAAGTTTAAACGTCTTCAGACAGCCCAATTAAACTTGTATGAGCTTGCTTTTCAAAGCAGGACGATTCAATTTGAGAACAAACTATAAAAACTGACATAGATTTGAGATTTGCTTGTGAGTACAACTCCAATAACCACATCAAAGCCAAATGCACTGTATGGGAAGGTATTTTCCCTACATTTCCCTCCCCCTCAGAGAGGCTGAAGAATTAAAATAATTTCATGTGAATCATCAATCATTTAACAGACTATTCTTGAGTTTGTCCTATTAGTACTGCCACTGCTTTCACATTACACACACTTTCCTCTAAAACTTCCACCATCAGCTCCCACTAAAGCAAGAGTAAAGTATTATCTGGCAAAATGTTTTCCTCTCTGTATCACTGTGGCAGGACATTAAAACAGCAGTTCACGGGCTACAGTCCTCTTTAAGAAAATATACATTAGTTAGTTGTATTTCTACAAGAATTCAGGAAAAAAAGAGTCTGAAGACTAGTTACTTCTTATCTGAATGATTATGAGACTCCAAGTCAGAGTTTCCAAACTGATTTAAAGCACTGTAAAACTATGATGTCCCCTGCCCAAACAGGTGTCATGCAGCACAGCAGAACAATCTCTGAAATCCTGGGTATAAACCCTGCTTTGCTGAGAATGGAATCGCTCGGCATCTGCTCCTCTTGAAGTTGTCGAAGACTGGAAGCCTCTATTTTTTTTTTTGTTTTTTGTTTTTTGTTCCTGTTTTAGGTTTCAGTAATGTACAGCACCTTAAATAACTTACATTAATAAATCGGCCAGCACCCTCTGGTGGAAAAAGCCACATAGACAAGTAACGTTACTTTAGACAATGTCATTAGCCATATCATTTCCCAAAATTTTAATTAAATGTTTCTGTCTATAGTTCAACTGACTTTTGATTTAATATTAAATTTAAATTTTCCTAAATTGATGCACAATACAATTGTAATATGCTATTTCATGCCATTCATGACATGTAGCATCCATGGGATCAGGCTTCATTTTTCCTGCATGATTATTGCAGAAAGAGAATAAATTCAGTATATCATGTTCACTGGCTATTCCAGCTGCCCCTAAAGCTGTTTTCAAGAAGTCTGCATTAAGAAAAGTTAAACAATATGGCTATGTACACACAGATCAGGGTTTTTTTAACCTAAACAAACTTTTATTCCTTAGCCTTCTTAATCTTTGTCGTCTATCTCCTGCTTTGCTAAGAATGGTATTTTATAGCATTTTTTAAACAAGTATCCAGTCTCTGAGTCAGTTTTTCCCTTGATGCTGAATTCAGGTGTGCCAGCAAAGATGAGAGAAGTTATTTCAGAGCATTCATAAAACTAGAATGATTTGGTTGGAAGGGACTTTAAAAGTTCATCTCTGTCCACCCCCTGCCATGGGCAGGGACGCCTCCTACTATCCCAGGTTGCCCGAAGTTGCATCCAAACTGGTATTGAACACTTCCAGGGATGGGGCAGCCACAGCTTCTCTGGGCAACCTGTGCCAGGGCCTGCCCACCCTCACAGGGAAGAATTTCTTCCCAATATCCCCATCTAACCCTGCCCTCTGGGAGTGGGAAGCCATTCCCCCTTGTTCTGTTCCTCCAGGCCCTTGTCCTAAGTCCCTCTCCATCTCTTCTGGAGACCCTTTAAGTACTGGAAGGAGCTCTAGGGTCTCCCTAGAGCCTTCCTACTCCAGGCTGAACACCCCCAGCTATCCCAGCCCCTATCCAGAGCAGAGGGGCTCCAGCCCCCTGACCATCTCTGCGGCCTGGATGCAGTGCTGCAGGTGGGGGGGTCTCATGAGAATTACTGTAGTTTATGCAGTAAAGGTCTTTTACTGGATATCTCTGCTGAAATAACCTTTCTACATTATTAGGGAGCAACTCTAAACAAGCAGATAAGTTGAACTTTAACCACATATACTGTACTATGACACTGTAACTATTGCCATGGATTGCAACTTTAAATGAATATGAACTACCCAAGGTCAGTGGTGTATCCCTAGACAGAACTAGATAAAATTGAAATCCCATGCACCAAAAATGCACCATAAGGTTAGACAGAAAGAAAGGGAGTTAAAAGAAAAACTGTATAATTTCTAAGTGTTAAGTGCAAAAGGTATCAGAATTATTCTATTAGTTGGAGACATTTTTAAAATCCTAAAATAATCTGATACACACCACCATAATTTCCCTTATTTCCACATCTTCATGTGGACAAAACTAGCAAAGCAGTTCTTTTTGCAGTCTGTTTGCACAGGCAAGTGACCTATGTAATCTCCCATCTGAGTGCAGTGGAACTCCCTGCCTTTGTACCAGATTTTCCTCACTATACGAGGAGAGAAATCAATCTTCCGAAAGACTAGTCTGAAGTCTTCTGGTGTGTTATGAATGGCTCTTGAAGTGAGAGACACTGCGTGTGTTACATCGCTTGAAAATCTGATTGTAACATCATCATTCCATCTTTCTGTGACCAGCTTGGCAAGTTTTGACTCATTAAACCTACAAAGAGAGTTTTCTAATCTTGTTGCTTTGCTGATAGCCCTTCATTGTTTTCCCAAGTTTTTCTCTTCCAAAAGCAGTTGTGTCTTCCACTTCTAAATTTTTTTTCCATTAATCCTCAACATGTCTGTTTTCTTACCATCACATCTCCTTTATAACTAGTCAGGGTCACTGTCCTTTGTCTACTAACTGTGTTTTCAAACAAGTACCATTGTACTTTCTGTGATCCTGCCTCATACTGATGAACCTCACAAAATTGCCTCAAAACATCCTCCTTCAGAACCCTCCTTTGTTTTAATGACAGGAAACAGTCCACTATGGGTGCTCTTTCCAAAATCCTTTTCTCTTTTCCTTTCCTGCCTACAACTCTTGTTTTTACACAGTACAAGCCTTCCGAGGAAGTCATATCAGAACGTGTGTGTTGAACAAGGGTCTCATTTATAGTCCCAGCAAAGTACAGATGGACATTTTTACCGACCTCTGCTTTCCTAAGCTTTCTGTTGCACTCCATCATACAGAAGATCTTCCCTGATACTACTTCATCCTTTTTTCTGATGCCAGAACTTCAGTTATTTGGGAGAAAGGGAGATCTCTTGTTCCCACTCAGAGTTATTATATACATAGTTCTTACGTAGTAAGAAAATAAGCTCAGTTTGATGGTGAATGTAGAAGTATGAGTCTTCATAAAAATACAAAACTCAAATATCATCCATTCAGAACTAAACAATTAATGCTGGCAAAAAAAAGAGAAACACCAAGAGTAGTTTGTCTCTAAAGATTTTTGATTCCTAGTTGGTACATGAGTATTAAAATGCAACTTTTTAATCACACTTCAGGAATAGCATCTAAAATGCAAGCCCCCTTAGTGATTAAGTAACCAAATGTAGACACTGACACCACAGATTTGCTCTAGATGCATTTTAATTTACAAACAGCAATTCCGATTGACTTTATACCATAAAAAAAGCAATTTACAAGCAAGAAACAAATTCATCAGAACAAAATAAAGCAGCACGGAAATATTCATGTCACAAATCTAAACCCAAAGTGAATACAAGAGTAAAATATCATTTGAATAAATATTTTAAAGTTCATGCTATAAAATAATTCTTAATGGCAAGTTACTAGATGTTACAGCATCAGCTTAGCTAGCTTCATTTACTTCATGTGGCAATGAAGTGCAAGGTGTGAGGTTCCCGGTTTATATTGCAAGATAATGACACCAAGTCAAGTCATTCAAACTGTTCAATTATTGATCATCAAAAACAACCATACAAATAAAAGTTTTTTAAAAATACAATTTTTCAGTCAGAAACAAACACTGTTAAAATCGTGCAAGAGCTCTACCTCTAACCAGACCTACAACCAGAGGCTCGCAGTCCGAGTCCCAAGGCTGAATCCCTGTGGGCAGGAGAGTCAGCAGTTGTGGATCTGCCGTGGCAGGAGAGAGCTACAGGAGTGAGAGGCAAACCTGCTCAGTCAGAGATACGTGGCTTCACATCCCCTGAAGAAATACAGGAACACATGTCCCAGGCTTACTTGTTTGTTTAGCTTTTTTTTTTAATGTAAACTTGTGTAACTTAAGTTAATGCTGCCACAGGGATGTGCAAGTACTATTAAATCTACAATATTAAATACAACTATTCTGGCACTTGTTAAAATACATGTAAAATGCACAGAGATTATAAACTTTGAACATTTTGAATGACTTTACTAAACTTCCAATTCAATCACTGAGTTTTATGAAATTTACAATTCATGAAATAAAGAGATTCATATAAAGAATTTACATAATTCCCCAAATACTTTCAAATATAAAATTTAATAAATAACCCTGACCAGTCAAAAAGCACCATTCAAGGGTAAAATTCCCTTGGAAAATAGATTAGGTGTTGCATATTTGAGTCCCTTTCAATGGTTTCATGTGAAACCTGTTTATAAAATGACAATAAAAGAATCACAGTAAACTAATACAAAAATTCAAATAATATATATATTTAAAGGTAAAGCTCATTCAATATTTTCCCAGCCCTTGATTTTATTCCTATTGTTCTTCCCATAATTCTGCCTAAACACGTTAAGAGGCCTCATTGCTTTGTCTAAAAGTAAACCAAAGGCTTCAGCATAAACCATGAATTTATGCTGGGGAAGACTGCATTAAAACTCTCAATTTAGGCCTACAGTCTACCCTGCTGACAGTGAACTGACAGTATCCTTTATGCTACGGAAAGATTTCACACTAAGAAAGCAGAGCCAATCTTGAGGCCCTAATGACCAAAATGAACCTTTCATATACTGTAAGTATTTACAAAACTATTTTCTAAATTTATTTACAAGCTTAAAAGAAATAATATGGAAGATAATATGAAAGAAAACTAAAATAACAGTTTAAAACCACAGACATTAGCAAAGGTATAAAATCCTTTATTTTCACAGTTTGTCAAAATAGGTTAAGCATCTAGAAGAAAGGACACTGTCACTGCTTTCACATTTGTCTAGAATTAAAAAGATAGATTAAGAAGAGACTCAATTATGAACCAGCCTATATAATTTCACCATTTATTTTGCTGTCAAATATTTCTTCACATATTTTATTGACTTCTGCATTTATTGTAAATGAAATGTGTAACAGCTCTGTGCTGAGAACTGGACAGACACGAGACACTGTACAGTGTTTCCATGGTTGCTAAAGTATCCCAGCCTCCCGCTGGCTGGGCTGGTGACAGGAATTCCTCAGGTCACCCTGGTGTCTGTGACAGTGTTGATCCTGGCACCCCGTTGAGTGACAAGGCACAATGGAACTGCTGCTGCCAGGGGTGCTGCTGCTGTTCAGCAGAGCCCGGGGGGCCGGGCAGAGCTGGGCTATGGCTTGGGAATAAAAACGCTGCCCCCGGGAGGGAACGGGCACAAGCAGGGCAAGCAGGACCTGCATGTTGCTGGATCGTGGGCTTGTACAGAAATGGAGCATTTCCTGCCCCTTAACAGTCCTCTTACAATGGTTTGAACCTGAACCTGTACAATCGACGTGATGGTTTTTTGTTTGCTTTCGTCTGAGACAATTTTGGATAAGTCACTCTTTGGTAAACTCAAACCATTTTAATACATTTACAAATACAAAGAACTAGATTTAAATAATGTTAAGATTGTGACACAGAGAAATTCAAGAAATATAAAATTTGTACCCATATCCTGCTATTCTGAACTCATTCTTCCAGGGAAAAAGTCACACCAAAGGCACCACAGCACAGGTTCAAGATAAAGGGTTAGGAATAACTGTACATTTCTTGGATTTTGCATGTCTCAAACTTAATTTATCAAAATTCACTTTTTTTTTCTTTTTTTTTTTTCCTCCATTTAATTGCTTAAAACAAACATTTAGGGAAAAAACTATATCAGAAACAGCAACATGTTTTTAGGTGGGTAAACATACAGACTACCTGCCCTAGACACAGACTATCCCTTCCCTTACTGGAAACAAAAGTTCTGTTGTCGCTTCAAGGGGAGAAGCATCTCCCCACCCTCCGCCTCTTTGTTTAGGTAGTTTTGGGACAAAGAGGCAAATGATGTACCCAATTTAACTGAAACTGCTCCAGTGGAGCAGATGGGATTATACTGTAAATCCACGTTTTGTGAAATTAATTCTTATTGCAGACTGTCACAATATTAAGAACTAGTGTATTTAATAAAGCTACTGCACAAATATGCCCCAGTTTCAAAGGGGCCAGAAAGCTTTACAACATAGCAAACCTACCTTTTTGCTTTCCCATAATTTAGAAAAGCTTTTATTTTCTAAATTTCAGGAGTTAAACAGCATGTTCACAGACATATTTTCAATAACAGCTAAACAAACATAAGACCCGATAATACAAAACCTGTATTTTAAAGAATTATGTGATTAATTTAACGATTAATTCTGTTCATCTGTTCATTCAGGTAGAATTCAGGTAGAATGTTACACAGTAGTGTTTGCCAGTCCATGCTTTTGAGGTCTCTTAAGCTATTGATTTTCTGTGGTATGTTTTTTTGGGTTTGTTGTTGTTGTTTGTTTGTTATTGGCTTTCGGGGTTTCTTAGGGGGTGGTTTGTGTAGGGTGGGGGCTTTTGATTGTTTATTGTTAAGGATTTTTTTTTTTTTTTTTTTTTTGCTTATCTGTTACTATTATGTTTCACATTTTATATATTATACTGACCTAAATGATGAAGTTAGCACCATATTAAAACATGTATTTGGTGAAACAAAAAGATTTAGAGTATTTTTAAAGTTGTTGGTAGCTTCTTTATGCAGAAAACAACCACTGAAAATAGCAGAGAAGCCATAGCAACTCTGTAATACTCACACATGAAATAACAGACATATTGCTCAATATTCCCATAGAGTATTTGTTTTTTTATACAAAAAAAAGTACAAATTCCAAGTGCTGGCATATCACTTGGAGCTTTAAGTAGGAAGTCAACGTGCACCTGAAAACGGTTCTCTCTGAAGAGACCTATTAAAATACTGCTTGGAAATACTGTGGTTGAAACTACATCTCTCTCTGGTTTTAACCAACTCTGAAGAGTGATGAAGTTAAATTTAATTACCTGGTATGGTTCTACAGTACGAAATGAAGGTAGATTCTGAGGCCAGCCAAAACACATTTAAAACCACAATGCTACTTTTAGGTTTGCTAATTTTTTTTTTTTTTTAGTATATATATATATATCTATATCTATATATATATATCTCTATATATATATAAAAAGGTCAGCACCACAGGTTGTCCAGCTTGCATTCTAGACAACTAACAAAACCCTCAACAATTTAACCATAACTTAATAGATTTATGGCATTTGGTTTACATATGTAATAAAGCAAAGCTATTAAAACAAGGTAATTCACTTTGCTCACTTTTGCACACAAAGTAATAGTTTAATAAAATGAAAACCAAACAACATCCATTTAAAACCAAAACCATCCTCACAAAGTCCAAATTCCTAAACCCTAAGCAGAGAGGAGCCTTAGTTGAAAGAGTGGTATATGGTATCAGCCTTGCCATACGTTTACATTCACCTCAACCAGAACAGGAAAAGTGAAAGCATCTTATATATATAAAGCAAATTTATATATATAAACAGACTCACTACCAAAACCAGTTAGTAAGAACAGAGATTTCATTGTGACACAAGAATAATCAAAGCTATGATATTCTCTCTTCCCACTGCTGTGTAACTCATTACCAGCAACAGGATTTCAGAAAATAAGGGAACTTACAGCTTTTTGGAGCATCCAGCAGACCTGCCAATCTTATTCTAATACCTTTCTCCACTGGAGTTTGTGTCTTGCCAGATCAATCAATAGGGACACTTCAGCAGACTCTTCCTATCTTTTCCCTAGCACAGTCTTTATGTTCTGAGTATGTTCAAAAGTAAAAACCAAACCCCAAACAACTCAGCCTCCTTCAAAAACAAAGAATACTTGTGTAGTCTTCTCCAGAAACCATTTCTAACTGATTTCCAGAAGGTCAGGAAAATTAAAAGGCTGTTACGCTTGTACTGAAGATTACTAAAAGAATAAAATACTTAAAAAATACATTAGTAGTGTGCTTGTCTGTGTTGCACTTAGAATGTAGTATTTTAATCAGATGTGTTAGACATTGCATGAATTTCCATACTAGAATCCATGGCTTCAGAAGCTGAAGCATCATTATCTACTTTCTGTTCCACAAATGCTTCTGTTCTGTCTGGAGACTCGACCCTGTTTCTAACTTCTGTTACCCCAGGGTGATTTTTTCGCAAGTGCTGGTTTAGTGTACCCTGGAAAGGAAAGCATTTGCCACAGATCTCACAGCGAAAGGGTTTGTCATCTGTGTGTCCACGAATATGATACTCAAGTTGGTCCTTACGGGTGTATTTCTTTCCACAAAACTTGCACACAAAAGGAGTTATTCCCATGTGCAATCGCATGTGTCGATCAAGGCTCCCTTTCTGGTTGAAAGACTTCCCACAGTAAATACAAATTAGCCTCTCATTGTATGGATACCAGTGACCTCTTGCATTTCTTTCCCGTGGACTATTTTCATATCCTGGATTACTCACCATGGATTCACTGTCAGCCCCTTGCACCAAGCCCTGGACATCACTATGCAAGTGACCTGTAGGTACTCGTTTTTGGCGTGCACGACCCCCTCTGAAACAGCTCAGCATTGACCTTGAAGGACTCGTATTGCTCAGGCTCCCAAAGGTTTCTGACACACCTGTAGCCTGGGATGAGGCATGGGTAAATGAATAAACATGTTGTAATACTGACCCATAGGAACCAACATTTACTGCCACCACCTGCTCTCCGTCCACCATTTCAGTGTGATATCCATCATCCCCGAGGGAAGAGCTGTCAGAGCAGCTTGGCCTGTCAGACTTCTCCATTTTAACTTTCACCTCTGCAATCTGACTTTCCCTTACTATTAGGTCTCCTTGCTCATGATCACCTTCAATCTGAATCTCATATTCAGAGATACTCCCACTGCTCCCTCGGTCTGAATGTCCTTCTTCTTGCAGACGACTCCGTAAAGTTTTGCCTGGAGTAGTTTCCATCCGCAGATCGCTGCCTGCTGTCGGCTGTCGCACCTGAGAGCAATAGGGAGGAGAGATCTCAATAGGGTTGGCAAAGTAGCTGCTGTCTTTAACGCCATTGCGATTCTCTGAATTTTCTTCAGCACCAACAGTGACAGAATCAACATCACCAACAGTGATCTTTGAATGGATACTCTCCAGGATCTGCGTGCACTTGTCGATGACGCACTGCATCTGCAGGAAGCTGGCTGCAGTCAGAAAGCTGACAACATCCTTCAGCTGCAAAGACATCCTTCCAGTGTAACAGAAAGAAAGCAACTGTTCAAAAACATTGGGATTTTTAATTACTGATATGGATAAGCCACTCATGGTGCTCAATGCTGAATGGTCACGGAAATATGGAGAGCTGGCAGCTAACACAGCCTTGTGAGCGCGGAACGGTTGCCCCTGGATGTGCACTATTATGTCACAGAGCTTCCCTTGCAAGCGGAGTTCGTTTAGCTGGCTCAGAACAGTGTTGCTGTACTCGGGCACATCAAACTGAATGAAACTGCTGCTGTCCATTTCTACTGATGTAAAGAGTAATCTGAAAGAAAAATACGAAGATTCACAACTGAGAATGAAAATGGAGTTTTCCATTTAAAAAATGCTTGCAAATGTTTAAGTTAAATCACCTCACTAATCTGTTAAAGGTGCATCACAACAAAATATTAAGCAAAGATACTTGATATAATAAAGAAAGTAGAGTCCTAATCTATGCATTTCTTGCATTTCTATAATTTGAATTATCCCTCTGTGACATTCACAATTGAATTGCTCAGAATACATGACAGGCTCCCTGAGACAGTCTGTGTCCTCAAAGAAATTTTACAGTTCCACTCCCTGGCAAGAACTGCAGAACAATACCTCCAACCCTCCAAAAGAATATCAATTTTATAGCCATTAAGTAAGGTTAACACTTCAGAACCATGAGTAGGTGTACAAGCCAGATACTACAGTGATACTTGCAAGGAACTGCATTGTTAAATTGCCCAAGAATTACTGTTGGAAGGTACTTCATGAAGTTTGAAAAACCTGCCAAAGAAATGCCACAGGCACATGTGTGTGCATGTGCATTTGAAAGAAAAGTGTTTGAGCCATCCACGGGCTTTCAATTTTTCAAAAAATTTTCTTCTGTGATTCAATTTTTTTTTTTTAATAAACCATGATGTGAACTTTGAAGCTCATCTCACATAACAATGATTTCCTATCTAGAATGATTTGACATTTAAATTCTAACCTAAATTAAAAGCCATGGGTACTCAAACACCAGGAAGCGACATTCCAAGAGGCTTTAAAGAAATGTACAGAATTCCAAACAAGAGCTAAAGAAAAGCACTTTTCACAGAGTACTATTGTAGAAAGCACACACACTTGTCACCTTGAGAGGGTCTCTCTGTATCATCACCTTACATTTCTAAGAGTGGGCACTAATCAAGTGCCCAAGAATCTTCAGACTTTTATTGCTATTCTTGTTCTTATTAATGCAGAAGTACATACACACAATATTGCCACCATACCTGCTTTTCCAATTGAACAAACAGATCTCAACATCATCCATTGACTTCGGATGCAGGAAGCATGTCCAATGTATCACAATATACTAGTGCATTTTTTTTTCTATTATGCTACATGCTGTAATGGGACATATGAATAATTTAAATCAAATTATGAAAATTCAGGTGTTCTAAAACCAAAATCAACAGGTAGAAATATGACAAAAAGCCTGAAAGGAAGAAGTGGAGCTCTGTCAGCTGACTTTCACTTAAAACTAACATTCATAATCTTCACAAATGGAACTTCTTTTCAGCAGACACAAAAGAGCCAGCTGACTGGACACTACCTCCAGATAATGAATATCTATTTAGAAAACTGGAAAAAACTCTCACAGAGCATTCAAAATCAAGTTATCAGAATTGCTAAACACGTTCTCTAAGTCATCAGTCTCATCGATTAAAATGGGTAAACCAGCCTTCATTTGAGCTTTTACAGTTGTGATGTAAAAAAGGGGGAAAAGATGTTTTTCCCACCTGTTATATCTGAGGTGGGAAATAAGGACTGCAAGATGGTTACCAGAAGCGATGTGATCACAGCGATCCATTCAGAGATGGCTTGGGCAGGACAGTTCTTTTTTTCAGCAAACAAAGCTATAAAACGATTCAGAGTTGCAAGCTGATATAAGTCAGAAATCAAACAGTACAACACACAACCAATCCCAGTCCAACAGTGAGGCAGTTACATGGCAAAATTAACCTTGTTATTCTGAGCGTCCCTGCATGCTGTGCAGAGAACCACTATCCCAGTCCCATGGGGAAGACGGGAGTCCCAGCAGTTGGATGCCTGTTCGTCACCTTCACTTGTGTTTGACAGGGCAGCAGGCTTCTTACAAACCCAACAGAGCTCACTACCTTTAATTTGTGGGGCTTAATAGCTACACACAGATACAACACCAGCCACTCCTGATTAATCATCAGTGATTTTCCATGCTAAGTGGAGGAAGAACTTTTGCTGACCTGAAGTGACATGAATTGACAAAGTACCTGGGTTGAAGACTGTGTACAAACTAAAAGACCAGTCCCCAGCAGCAGTAATTTGTCATTCCTGTCTAGGATGCACAGAAAGTTTGTCTCACGCAGACAGTGGGCTTCTTCCTTTTCCCATACTTCTGTAAGGGCTCTTGCTTAGCGAAATCAAGAACAACTTACTCCTAGAGAAAATATTAAAATAGAGATTGTCACCACTAGCACTGTTCCAGACAGAAGGAATGAACTAAGGATAGGCATCTGAGTAGAAAAAAGATGGACATTTCATGCCTTATCATGGAGGGAAAAAAAATGTTCTTTTGATCATGGCATTTTGGCATCTCTAGATGAATTCACAGTCCTGGGACACAGCCACACATTGAAAATGGAAACACATACCAGAGAAAGTGTGAGAACCAGGAGGGAAGGACACCAAGGAGAAATTGAACCAGGGTGATACTTCCACATTATTACTCTGTTAGAACATTCCCTTAACTTCATATGCATATACATATCTATAAGTAATTCCTTGTTCTCAGAGTTGTTTCATCTTTCTTTTGGGAAACAAAGCAGCTTATTTTGCTAAAGATGCTAGGAGTAAACAGCACAAATGCTGGCAGTGAGTGCAAAGGATGATGGAGTTAACGGTCTGTAAGTCTGGCTGTCAGTGCAGCAGAAAAGCAGTAAAAACCAGCAACAGGGATCAAGGAAACACACAGTGTTGTTTTGAAAGCAAACAAACAGGTCCAGTACACAAAAACAAGCCCAAAAGCAGTGGGCTTTTGGTTCTATATCCACCTGCTTTTAAAAAACAAAGTGAATAAGTGACAGCATGCACTTGTGACTACTTTTCCACCTCAGTTTGCTCCTTCACATGCTTCCTGTGACCTTGAAAACATCTGTAGAAAGCTGGGGTTAAATGACAAGAATTTTGAACTGCAACAGCACTTGACAGAAGGGAACCCTACTTCTGCTTTCAACCACAACCTTATATCTCCAGCTGGGAGTTCTGGAACTGATCAGGTTGCTGACAGACACCCCATTCTGGAACAGGCAGGACTGTAGCAGGAACAGCACTGAGGCTCAGTAATTTTGCCAGGGTTAGTATCATGGCACCCCACCTTCCTCGCATCAGTTAGAGAATGCAAACCTGGGGTAAAACCTGGGTGTTACACACATCAGAGAAACAGGCACCACTAGCCATGTTTTACTAGTGAATAATGGCCAGAAAAAGAACAATCTTATTCACAGAGATCCTGAATGTCACTATCTAGAAAATAAAATTAATCTATAGATTATATTCCCATACACAAGGTTTTATTTTATTTTATTTTATTTGCATACAGGATCAAGTTAACAGTTCCATAATAAAATTCTAGTAACAGTAACCAAAATAATGTTCAGCAGGTACGGTACCATAATAATGATCAATCATTCATCAGTGCTGGCAGGCCCGTAGCTCTTACAAGCCAATATGATTTATGACTGAAACATTTCTGAAACAGTCCTGGAAGATCACTACAGTTTGAAAAGACTAATAAGAACCTCCCTAAGTCTTTAACAGCTTCCTCCAAGTTGAAATGTCTCCCTAATCTCTGCTCTTCAGGGGTGAGGCATGTAGCATTAAACTGAAGCAGAAAGGTACCCTAAAGCACAAATTAACTTTGGATGCACTCACTGTATGCTCTAAAGAAAAAAATCATCTCTGCAGTTAACCAGACAGTCATAAGGAAACTTACACACATAATAATTCCTTACAGAATTAGCACAGGTGAAGAAAAAAAAAATGCTCAGTCAGAAGTCCTGTTCAGTACCTTCCACAATATCTCAGCACATGCAGAGGGAACCTCTATTATTTAGGCTCAGTACAGCCATGTAAAACAGTAGATCAGAATTATGGCAATTTTATTTGCAATAAACAAACTCAAGCATTTGGGGGTAGTGAGAATTAAGACAACTCACAGCAACATTAGATACCCTCACTGTTCAAAAGTAATGCATTTTGTCTTGCTTGAGCTTTCACCCCTGCATTGAGCTAGTGTAAAGTTCAGGCAAAGTCCTGTAGAATTTCAGTCCACCTCTGGACACCTGTTCACAGACAGGTCCTCTCTTAAACCTTTTTGTAAAAGTAGATTGAAGTGTTTAAGGTTTTTCTAGCTATTATGTATCCAAGAAACTGGTTGAAGGCACAGGCCAGAACTGGACACCACGTTCACTAAGTCCTACCAGGGCTCTGTGTTGAACCTCCTGTGTATTTCTGTAGATGATCCATATAAATGGACGAATCATACAAATTCTCTTTGCATCTGCATTATCTTTATTCATCAGGGTTTTATACAGCAAATGCAGGCCACAGAATGAATTTACTAGTAGTGAATTGCTGCCCTACATCTTGACACATAAGTGTTCATTGAAGTAACCTGTGAACATCAGTGATAGACATTTAACATTTCTCACTAGATTTTGAAAGAAACTTACTTTAAAAATTATGTTCTATGAAAGCTCTTATTTAATTTTAAAAAAACCCACCAAGAATAGATGGTGACAAATCACATTAGGTATTTAATTTTACTGACATCATACAGTAGCAGCAGGGAAGCATCATATAACTACAACATGAAGCTGTGTGCCTGCCAACATCATATTAGTTTCTGCTTCTAAGTCTGCACCTGTTTAATTTCCTTCATTCACTGAAGTATGATTCACCATTCTCACAGACAGTTGAATGATACAAATTACGCTCATTCTAACTTATACAAATGTCTGAGAAAAGATCCCTTGCATTTTCTTAAGTTAGCTCAGCAACAGGGGATCATTGGGGAAAAAAAAACCATTAAAAACCATTACTGTTGTAGTACGTCTGAAAACAGGAAAAATAGAAAAGCTAGGAGGGTCACAATGAAAATTAGGGCAAAACCAAAGCAAAGTGCTCCATGACACCATGAATGCCTCTCCCAGACAAAAAGTGACAGGACAAGAGGAAACAGCCTCAAGCTGTGCCAGGGGAGGTTCAGGTTGGACATTAGGAGGAATTTATTCCTGGAAAGGGTTGTCAGGCATTGGAAGGGCCTGCCCAGGCAGATGGTGGAGTCACCATCCCTGGAGGTGTTCAAGAAATGACTGGCCATGGCACTCAGTGCTCTGGTCTGGTTGACAAGGTGGTGATCTAGTTGACAGGTTGGACTTGATAACTTTGGAGGTCTTTTCCTCCAACGAATGATCAAGGAATCATCCTCTTAATGATTCTGTAATACTCCCTCCATACATTACTGCTCAGAGTACAGAGAAAAAACACAAAAATAAATAGGTATTTATATAAAGCAGTGCCCTTCCCCCTTGCATTTTGTAGGAGGCAGTATCTGCTATACTATCTGTGTGAGAACTCAAGACATCACTGCAAATATGTATCATCATTCAAGAGAATTTTAACCCAGGAATGTGACCTATCAGCTGTGATCATGGAAGTTTTTGGGCAAAGATCTTCATCACTCTCATTCCTTTCAGAACTGCATTTGCATTAGTTTTCAGATTTACAGCAGCCACACTGATTAATTCTGGCTGTATCCAAGAAAAACTGCCATGCGGTGTGTCACAGGCTACAGGGGGTCTCTAAGGCGCTCTTTAAATAATTTTTAAAAATAGGGAAGAGACTGATTATAGAATGTTTTCACCAGTTTATACCTCTCATAACAGTAGAACATTATCTTTTAGAAGTCATCATATAGTGCCCTTGGATGGCTTTAAGCACTGTCCTACACAGCACTACTGCTTCACTGCAAATCCAGCCCCAAAGGAGGGTAGCTTCCCCACCTTTAGAAAACAGATTTTAATATTGCAGTCATTAAAAAAAAAAAAAAAAAACCAAAAGAAGGTGAAAAAACCCCACAGTCTCCCAGCAATTGAGATAATTTTAAACTACAATAAACTTAGAATAATGTAAGCAGCAAATACTATGCAAATATGTAGAACTGGGTTTTGCATCGATTCTTCACTTCTTCTGAAATGCCCATCGGAATCAAAGAAGAAACAGACAATTTGCCCAAATTATCTGTAGAAAACCATACAACAAAGAGTGCATGTGGAATATCACTCATTAGAAAACAGCTTTGAAAGTCAATTTGCTTTGGTTCTATTTTAGACTACAATACAGAATCTGATAGAGTAGTGAAGACTACAAAACAATTAAAAACTTTGTTACTTTACCTCTTCCAAATGCAGGAAATGCCCAGTTTCCTCAGAAACTGAAGCCAGTTAGTGCGGGCTGAAATATAGTTACTAGAAAGCTTATTTCTTGCCCTCTTGCATCAGCAAATAGCAGAACACTGCAGTGAAAGTCATCGTCCTCCCTGTGCAGCCAGAGAGGCCGTGCTCGACCTGAACCCCCGCAGTGACCCCGAGCACAGGTCCTGCCTGGCGGGTGAGCTCAGAGCCGCGGGACACTCCGCTCCAGCTGCCCGGGAACCGCACGGGCACTCCTGGCACTCGGGGCAGAAAAGCTTTACTAACTCAGACTTTGGTCTAACAAAAATTTAAATTTAAAAGGATTTATTTTTACCTCACCAAGGTTCACAACATGATGAACAGAAAACCACTTCAAAGAGTGGATGACTTTAATATCAAAATACAACCAATTTATTTAGATGTATGCACATGCACACGTAGACATATGCCAATACCAGTAACACTACAAACCCATTCTCAGTGGTTAGCATGGTGCAGCAAGGAAACTGTTGAAACTGCATATTTAGCATTTTTATAGGGGGAAAAAAAAAAGGGAGCTTCCTATTTGAACAAATATCCAAAGCAAGCAGATGTAAAAGTGAAGTCCAAGGGCCACCATCATCCCATAGTTTCTAACTGTTTTCCTCACAACTGCTTGCCTGTGTGAAGGTGATTGAAAGAATAAAAATCAAACAACCATCACTGCATAAAAAATGTTTCACCTAATAGTTGGAAACCTCAATAGAAATAATCTCTAAATGTTGACTCTAGAAATTAAATTACTACAAAAGAAGTTACAAGTATGTATTTATTTCTGAATGCAGAAAAAAGTCACTAGGAGGCAAACTGGAGATAAGTCAAGATCAAAAGGTCCTGTCCAACTGAAACTGTTCTGTAAGTCTGTGATTCCAATACTGACAAAAGTATTGTGTCAGATAAAATAAAGGGGCATGTTGGTGATACATACACTTCAAATCAGTGAGATCTTACAAGTAATGATCAAAAACTTTTATTTCACGCACAAATTTCACAATATCCCTATTATGTAATGCTAAATAGTCACATCGGAATATCTGACAACTTTGAGACATACGCTTTGAGAAGCCACGATAATTATAAAAAACTACCGGCTTATATTTTGAGACTCAGGATATATATACGGGCAGAACTTTCACACGTGGGGAGTAAGAGGAGGGGGAAAGGGCTCTTGAACCTTCTGCTATCACAATATTATTTACTACCAAGGTAATACTTCATCACTCTTGTGCATTTTAATCCATCCACTTTTCTATTTTTTTTTGTTGTTTTTGTTAAGCCTTAGACACTCTTCAGCAAATCATAACTTTTTGGCTTCCGTGTTTCTTTTAGGCAATGAAGTAACTATGTTCTCTAGATATGAACAACATTTTTTGCAATAAATTTACAGTAGCTGTGAAGAGCCATTTTCATGGTATTTTTCCAACCCCTTACTTGGGACAGACCGAACAGTTTGTAGCTGTCCCTGGACAGGCGAAGAAGCACAGGCACATTCTGACACAGATGTTGAGGATTCTTTATCGACTGCAGTACAGTTAATCCTATACCACCTGGTTTTCTCTTGGCAACCAGTCTCTCCTATATCTATGTTTCTGAGACTGTTCTGGCTTGTTCCAAATTCACTCTCAAATCCGATTTATTCTAGACCAAAACCAATTTTGCATGCCGTGCACATCTGCGGGGATTTGGAAAGACCTTTGCATTACAGAGATTGGGGTTTCACTTAGAATTTCCACTCGCTCTGACGGAACGGCAGCGGCTGAAGGGTCCCAAACGTCCCGGCAACGAACACGTTCCCGAAGGGGCCGGGGACGCGACGCCCTGCCCGAGGTAACGGCAGACCCGACACACGCGCTCCCGACCGGCCCCCTCCGCAGCAAAGCTGACCGGAGACATCGAGCCGGGGGACGCGACAGCCCCGGCGAGGCGCGGCCGGGCCGGAGCAGCCCCGGCGGAGCCGCTGCCGCCGCTCCAGGCGGCCGAGCCGAGCCCCGCGGGGCCTGTCAGGTGCCGGGACCCCCTCCCCGAGCACGGCCCCGTCCCGCCCGGGAGCGCCGCGCCCGCCGCTCACCTGGGGCTGTCGGGGGCTCTCACATGGCGGGTCCCCGGCCGGCCCGGCCCGGCCCCACCGCCGCTTCCCGCCCGCTCCCGCAGCCACTCGCACCCGGAACTGATCCCGCGGCGCCCGTTCCGCTTCCTGGGGCCGCCCCGGCAGCGGGCGGAGCCGGGCCCGGCCGGCAGCGCTCCCGGGGCTGCGGGAGCCGCCCCCCCGACCGGCGCCTCGGGGAGCTGGAAGGATTCGAGCTGTGGCTGAATCCGGCGTGAACAGGGGGAGAGCCGCTCCGAGAACTCCCACGGGGCAGCTCCAGAGGACAACACACGCTCAGAACCCCCTCGGCATTTACAGATGCAATGAGGAAGCTTTTGAGGGAGAACATCCCTCACCCCAGCTGTGAATTACCACCTTTATTGAGCAAAGAACTAAGAAGTTCACCTGTGTTACACTGGCCCTGTAACTCACACAAATCACTTCGGCACGCATGCACAGGGGTTTTTTGTTATCCTGCACATACTTGTCGTTCAGGTAGTGCAACGATTCAATGTTTTACCAGACAGTTGATGTACTACTTGATAAAAGAGTGAATGATGCAGTAGGTCCTGCTGGGATATCCACCTGGTCTAACTTTGGACACCACATTCTGTCTTCTGAAGGTATGTCTTTCCCTATAAAACACAGAACACAGTCTTCAGAAATTAGGCATTGAATGCTGATCAGACAAAGCAGCAGCCTGGGGAGCATCCTGACGAAGGCACAAATAATAGACCTAAAGAACACACACAAATTGTATTTGTTCACTCACATCAAAGAAACTAAAACAACTAATTCTGAACAGGCAGAAAACTTTGGGCTTGTTCTTACATGCATTCAGTAAGTGTAACCAACAGCAACAGAAAATTAATTTGCTTGTAGCACAGTCCATTTGATTTTGCTGAAGACTGAGGAGCCTGGTACACAAATATTGCCTTCTCCAGGAATTAGCTGAACATGCTTTCAATGAGAGTGAGTTCATTGTTGCTTAAGTAGCAAGCATCAGCTGGGATGGTTCCGCAAGGGCAGAGCAGATGGAGGCTGGACAAAATAAATTTTTCAGGGAGAGGATTTAGTCAGGGAGAGAAGGAATCCTCACAGGAAAATATGGGAGACTTAGTCTTTAATACTTTTCCCAGTATGAAATTTCTTTCATACTTAGACAAGAAAAAAAAAATCTGTACCTACTTCAAATGTACCAGGAGGTTTTGGGGACATGCAGTTGCTGCTACTTTGTGTGTGTGTTTTGGAATTTCCCTATCGGCATGTACATTCTGTATTGTGACTTCAGAGATCACCACTCTGCAAAAGACAGTTACAGCAAAACCTGTTTAATGAGTTTGAACTAGCATGGAAACTAATTACCTAAAGCATCAAGAAAATGGGGCCAATTCTACAAATTCATCAAACTTATTGTGTTACAAAAATCAGGTTTTAGTTTAGTTTTTTCTTAGACCAGGCATGTTCTCAATATTTCAAGAAGACACATTACTAGATAAACATTTTCTTTATATATTTAATAAAGTTATATATCAACAACTTCTGGATTTGTACTTTTCTTTGAGCACTTATTTTGGCAAAGTGAAATATTAAATACTAGTACTAGACATGCATTCCTTTCATTCAAGCTTAAGAAAACATTTACAAAGTTGACAGATAACATTTATTAAAACATGTTATACGAAAAAGGGGCATGGGACTCTTCTATAAGAAGAAAATATTGAACAGTAACATTAAATTAAAACCATGCTGTACAATTAGGACAGCAATATTTATAGACAAAACTATCCAACCTCTGCAATACAGGCATAACATCTCACAAAATATCAAGATATGCAAATTTACTATTATAAATGACTTGTTCAGAATAAAAACTTATAGCTCATTAAGGAAGATTCACTTGCATAAACAGTTACATTTCTGAAAGAAATATGGAATCCCATGAATAATAAAAAAAGGAGCAGCAATCGACAGACACAGGCTTTAAGCAAAAATCAGAATTTACAATTTAATCACATTAAAAATATACCATTTTCTTTTCCAGCATCTTCCCCTAGGCCACTGACCGTTTACAGCTAAAGAAGCCAAGCTATGCAATGAAGCAACTAAAGGACAAAAAAAAAAATTTTTCCTTTATTGTTTTGAGAAAGGTCCTAATTAAATACTCAATATACTTCTGTAGGTCTCATAATTCAGAGACAGGTCACCTTCCTGGCACAAAGTGTTGAGATTACAAACCCTGATGTGCCTCCATTCTTTCAGGCTCAATAATACAAGGACGTCAAGGATTCTTTTTATATTAAGAAACACAATACATCAGCCTTTGATCATCTGCCTTGCTTATGATACAGAACAGTTTCTCAACTTCAGACACACCTCAGATGAAAAAAGGTGAGACCAAAAACTGTACTGAAAGTACCTTCTAGAGTCTACTTGCTCACCTATAAAACAAAGGTTAAGTTTAAAAAAATGAAACAACAAAGAAACACACCCCAAAACAACAGTGGTATCTGAAACAAGAACCTCCTCCCTCAAAAGGGTCTGATATACACCTAAGCAACCCTGCTAACAGTTGAATTTTTCAGAATGGCAGTTACACAGATTCCGTGGTAATTAACATCTGAGTTACAAAATGGAATGAAAAGGAACTTAGCTGTAGTATCATCAAGTATTCTCAGAACTGCTAGGACAACGAATGGCTTCACAGCAGCAGGAAATTCTGAAAGCCTCCTGTGTGTACAACGATGCTGGTTTTCAGAAGACACTTTACTACAGCCAACAGCCACATCATTGAAGGTAATGAAGCACAAGGGAAGATTAATGAAATTCATCGTATACATATGCATTCGTATTTTTTATATATATATATGTATATATATATATGGATCACTTCCTCCCTCCCCATAAACAAGAAATAGTTTTTTGTATCTTGAACAAGACCACTCCATTAGCAAAGATTAAGAGTTTGACAGAAGCCTTGTCTGTGTATCTTGGCTATGTACAACTGCAGTGGCACCAGTGGCAGGGGCTGCAGGGGGGATGCGTGGCCACAGCTTCTGAGCTGCCCTGTGCTAGTCAAGCGGGGTTCAGCCTGCACCAAAACAGATGTGGACAACACACTGCATGCCAAAATCTCAACCAGAGGTGTGCATATTGCCTCTGCTTAAACATATTTAAGGAAGAATGGCAGCTGCTAGCAAGAGGTGCAGAAGATACTCCTGGGGACATGTTGAGAAACTGAAGAGCTGCTCTTGGGAAAATACCTGGAGAAATCACTGAGGACATGTATAGACATACAGAAGGACACGCTCTGTGTCTGAGGAGATTTACTTGTGAGAGGACTTTGGCCTACAGCTAAGCCATGCCAGAGCAGGTACACCTCTGAAGTAACTGAGGCCCACAGGAGAGCCAGACTGGAACAGACACATCCCCGAAGGGACTGTGACCCAGCGTCACCATGAACAGTAACACTGACCAGCCCAGAGCACCAGAGGACACCCGCTAAGAAATGAAGAGCCTCAGGCAAGGCAGCGTGCATACGAGCCCAACCTCCTGTGTGACCTCTCACCCCACTGAAGGACATGGCAGCAGCTGAATGCAACTCTTGGTGAGAACGAGGGAAACTGAGACTACAAAGGCAGGGAGGAGAGGTGTTAGACTTCAGCTGAGCCTGAAGAAGGGGGAGGAAAGATGATTTTTTAAATGTTTAAGTAATTTTTTGTTATTTGTTCCCGCCAGTACCTGAAATGGTGATTAGAAGTCTGTCAAAGGGCAATAAATTGAACTGAGGAAGAACATCACAAGACAAGTGTTTCACCTGTGCCATGCAAAAGTAAGGATTTTAGACATATATCTCAAGCTGCCCTTAAATCATCAATCTTCTCAACTTGATCTCATGACAATCAGATCAGTATTTTCCTGCAATCAATCGGTTTCATGTAAATTAACATCAGAAAGCCAAGTGCTTCAAGATTAGTGGAACAACACTTGTTGGACTTTCAAGACAATGCCATAATATGGGGTAAAACAGCAACAGGCAAATACTAAAAGGTTACTATGTATGCTAAGTCATTAAAAAAGGACATGGTTCTATAATATGATCTACTGGACCTGTTATAAAACCTTTAAAGTGTCTCTCGCAGTACAATTTATTTTAAAGCTTTATTTCAAAGTAATCTAACTGCAAATAGAAGTAATGTTTAACCTTGAAATATCCCATATAAAAGTCATTCCAAGCTGGTAAAAGAGTTTTGCTGGCAGCTCTGTAGGATGGTCTGGGTTTGACAGACATATTTTTTGCTTGACCATGGTTTTCAGACTGGTGTTTCTGTCCAGCCTTTTTTATGGTTAAATGGGAAGAGGCACTCTTAACCTTTTTACGCAAAACTAAAGTGACAATTTCAAAGGGGCTGAGAACTAATGTAATATACAAGATCATTCTTGAAATGAGTTATGTGGAGGAACACAGCAGGGACACTGGAACTAGATGAGCTTCAAGGTCCCCTTCTAACCCAAACCATTCTATGATTGTGTGATTCTAATGCTTTCTCTCAAACGTGATGATAGTACTTGCAGAAATGACACCCTAATATGTGGTAAGGCCTTGGAGAATGGAAAAATAGGGCCACCGAGTGCAAGAACCCTTTCCACTACACTTATGTAAACAGGTAAGCATTATAATTTTTTTTTTTTTTTTAGTATTAAAAAAGACAGTGTTAGCAGTGTGGAAACAAACCATAAAGGGAATATAATTTCTAAGTTTAAAAAACATACTTATAAAGTTTTATGGTTTGGTTTTTTTTGTTTAAATACAAAGTGCTTCTATACATTAAGCAGGTTACAGTGTTAGTGAGCAAAATCCCTGTTTCGGTACCTTGATCACAAGGGTTATACATGGCCACCATAATATTTGTAGAGTTCAATTAAGTGCGAAGAACAGGAACTCTGTGGTGCTGACCATTCACGCCCATTGCCAGCAATGGGTTCATTGTATTTGGGAATATCTGTTTTAACAAAATTCCATATGAAAAATATCTGAAGCATTAGAAGATTAAGAATTAAGAGCCTCTTAAAAAAATTAAAGTTTGTAAGTAGAATGCCAGTAAAGAAATTACAGCCCACTGAGTAATAAACCCTCAGCTTGTAGAAGACATTCATGTTCAGGATACAGCTCAGTTGCATCTTAAGACAATTTGTAACTGGGAGTTCAAAAAAGAAACTGAAAAGTAATAATCTTTGTGTGGTTTTGCTTCACTATACGGGGTCATCTGTTTCAGTACATCATCCTGCACAGTGCAGTGCCTAATACAGAAACTGGGGCTGCACAGGCTCAGGCCTTCAATACTGGTTAACATTTTTCCTGTGTTATCAGCACTGTACTTGGACATCATCTCTTTCTATTATAGACTACGTACACTCTAAAGGCTCTTTCCTTTTTATGTTTCAGTAAGCTACTAACAAGGGTTAATTGCTTTTGCATTGGACAGCATTAAGCTTTCAACCCCAAAATCCTGTTGTCACCTTTACAACTAATGCCTTCCCTCTCCCTGCAGAGCTGGCAGCATCTCTCCGAACTGTACACACTCCTCCATCCATCTCCACAAACGAGAGCCCCACACACAGATCGTAACCCTAACAATGAACAAGTGCCACTTTCCCAGCAAGAATCCCAACTTCAGACATAAGTACGGTACCATGTTCTGCAGTACCATTAGAAGATCCAAATCATACTTCCTACTTTTTTTCACAAGCAACTTCATCTGAAGAGGTAAACAACTTTGCTCATGATCAAACCTAACCAGTCACAGTAGTTTAGTACCAAGAATCTATATTATAGTTCTTACTATTCAAAGAGTAAAGAGTTAAAAGTATAAATACCTACCAATGACTACGTAATTTTCCTAAGGCAGGTTTCAAAAACTAGATAGAAGTTCTCAAAGAAGTTTTTGTACCAATAAAAAGTCAGTTCATGAATCTAGTTTGGTACTTGCTACTGTAGTAAGCCACAAAAATTTGAACAGAAACTACAGTTTAAATGTATGTGGTTACTTGGAGTAAGTTCCAAATGTTACATATTACTCTTTTTCTATACTTATTACACACACTTCTAGAAGCTCTCACGATGTAGCAATTAAAATCTAATCAAGAAGTCAAGAGTCATACAGCATTAGACCCTATAGGAGCAAGGACAAATTATGCTTAATACATACCGGAATTTATATACTGATAAACTATATTTGAGTGCTTTACAGACTTTAAATAAAAATTAGCACAAAAGTAGACATTTGTTTTACTGAAGATAGATTAAGGAAAGCCAAAGCACCTTTACCACTGCCTTGCATTCAGCAATACAGCAAAGGCTACTGAATGACGCAGACCATCCAATGATGCATGGGAAGTACGCTGGAGTCTTCAGTTTGAGGTGAAATTCTATTTATTTTTTTTCCATTAAAAGGTGAATTGTATAACCTGGTTTGGTCATCTTAGTTTTCTATTAAGTAGTGCTACCTGGACTCCTGCTTCATCTAAGTATTTTCAGGATTTTTGTCAATTTAGAGCTGAGTTTTACTGTGAATTTAGATGACTTAGAAATACAAGAGGGCTTCTAAATACTGCTGTGATTACCATCAATGTCAGACTCCTTTTACAAGCACCTTTCAGATTAACCATTTGCACTTCACACACTGAACACCTGGAGTAATACTGCAGAAAGCAAAATACATTTGATCTGTTTATACCAGCATAATCACTAAAACTTTTTTTTGAGAACGTACAATAGCAAGTACCAGACATTATTTGCATAATTAGTTTATTTTTCTTACTCTATTAAACAAATGTAAGCACTAATGTCTTAGTTCATCTCAGTAGTACTCTGCTCAGCTTTAGAAGCTTGATAAGACTTGGTACAAGAAGTCACATGCCGATGAAAACTGTCCCGCCACATAAACCTTTTCCCACAGATGTTACACTCGTATGGTTTGATGCCTGTATGAATTTTCATATGGCCTACAAGATGGTGTTTCATTTTGAATTTCTTACCACAGACACCACAGCCATAAGGTCGAAGACCGAGGTGCATGCTCATATGTCGATCTCTCTGACTTTTGTGTGTAAAACTTTTTCCACACTGACAAGGATAGAGCTTATCAGCATGGGAGAATCCAGTGAGAGATGTTTCTTCTTTAATGCCGGCAGCCATATCAATGCCCTCACCATAGCCTGCAGCTATCATAAGATCCTGTCTGTGAGCGCTTAAATTTCCCTCTGCCCTTTCACCAGAAAATTCTTCCATGGAAGAGCCATAGAAGTCAACTTGTTCATCATAATTACTTTCATCTGCATGTTCATCAAATTCTGTTTCCATCTTTTTGTCACCTATGTGAAAGTCTTCAACACCCGAAGACTGGATTGAATGATCTGCTTGAATGGCATTCATGGATTCAGAAACTTGGTGTTCGTCATAAGGATTATCAACACCTTCACAGTCCTGTTCAAACCTTTCTGGTTTTACATGGATCCACCGCTTGTGAGACATGATGCTGGGTTTGCTATACATTGGTCTGGTATACTGGTACTCCGCACTATCACTAGTTCCTTCTTCCCCATCCTGACTGGTCATTCCAGTGCTAAGTCTATCATGTTCTGTTGAAGAATTACTGGGAAGGTACTCGTGTTCTGTCAGCTGACATGACAGCTCATCTTTAGAACTTTCTTCTTCATTTTCGCCGTCCCTTAGCTCCTGCACTTTATGGAATTCGGTCTGTCCTCCAGAGCCAAGTTCAAAGGTTTCAACAAGGCCATTGTAACTACTGCTGCTTGGGGACTGATGGTCACTGCCATGATTCATCTTCTGACACAGAACTGTTGGGTTCCCCTCTAGCACTTCAGTGCATTTATCCACTACATGCCACATCTGAAGGAAACTTGCTGCTGTCAGATAACTGACGATTTCTGGTGCAGGCATTACCAGCCGGCCTGTGTAGGTAGACAGAAGAATGTTTTCAAATACTCTGGGATTCATCACATCAGGCAGGACTATTCGCCTGCTGTTTTTCAGGAGAACCTGATCACAAAAGTAAGGTGAACTAGCTGCAAGAACAGCTTTATGGGCTCTGAAGAGGTGGCCCTGAACCACAATGGACACGTCACATAATTGTCCTTGCTGGCGCTGTTGGTTCAACTTCTGCAAAATGGTGCTAGAAAAATCTGGAAATTCCACTCGAAATGAGCTTGACCCAGACTCCATTTCATTACAAATTTAGTGCCGTGCTGCAAGTGAAAAAAAAAAAAAGAAAAAAAAAATCAGAAATTCTGCTTAGTCAGTGACTGACCTTTCCATTTCCTTCTCCACTTTTTCTTTAACAGACTCACATGGAACTCAACCCAACATTTTCTGGAACCTTATGTCACTGCTGTACTTGTATTTCTCCCACACCACCTCATTTCTCTCTCTTCTGAAAGCCATATTGAGGCCACAAATTGCTATGCCAGCACATTTTATTGTGCTTTTTCTCTCCAAGAGGACTCATCCACTACAGCAGGAGGTACAAACGGCATGTTATCCAGTTGGGATAGTCTAAGCATTTCAAGCATGAGTGGATAACAAACCAATTATTTCATGAAATTATAGCATTAGTGTTCTAACTCCAGCATATCCCAGAGTTTGTAACAGCATATGAAAGATTCTGTATTTCAATTGCCAACAAAATAACCTCCTTGTTCTCCCAATAAACACTGACTGTACTCACAAAATATTTCACTTCAGATGAAGTTTTCAAAAGCAACTGTATCAACTCACCCCATGAAAACAGAAGCAGAGGCAGAACTGCACTGAGAATGATGCTTATGACCCTTCTCATGACATTTCCCTGTCACCTTATTAACTGAAAAGTGGAACAGCAACAGCTCGTACAGTTGCAGGACTATAATCCAATTTTTAATTCCAAGCCTATTGAGATGTTATTATAACATTACTTTCAGAAAAATCTTTCAGAATTTAAAATGTCAATCAGGAAACTGTTATTCTTCTGTACAGAATTTTTCCTGCCTGTAAGTGAATATTAGTAACAACACAACAATGATGTGCCCAAACCTCAGCTAAGAGCTCCCAGATTTTCATATCTGTGTTCCCACATCATCCAAACATCTCATTACAAAGTCCCTTAAGCAGTAATACAACTTCCTAAAAAGCATGATTGAACTTTTTAATTGATTTTGAGATAAGTTTGCATGCTACTATCATCAGAGACTACAGAAATTTAAATCCAACTAGCAGTGGGATTCCCAAAGAGCCACAGGGCAGCAGGTGGTATCCTCTGCCTAATTACGTGAAGTTGCCACCCACACAATTGCAGACCACCCTTAAATCTACTGTCTTCAGCACTCCTTAGTCTTTCTCCCCAAAGCACCAACCAGGAGACCAAATCAGCTACTGATACTTTTCTAGGGAGCAACGCAACTCTGTGCCTGCCAGCTAATTGTTAATTTGCCTTACCACTTTGCTTAAAACAACTTGACATAAATATTTAAGTACTTTGAGTTACCTTATATCTTATGTACATTATGCCTACTTTTTTTAAACAATCAGATTTTTTAATACAGATGTAGTTCCTTACCTCCCTTCTGAATATTCTCAGATTTCAGATTCTATTTTTCAATACTTGCCTATAAAAAAGATAAGCCTTCAGTACGTGTTCAACTGAAATTTAAAGACAGATACCTGCAGAACTTATATATAATTTCTGCTAACCTACACTGCCAACTTTCAGCAAGGACTCAGAACATCACCAGAAAAAAAAATCCAGGTGGTAGCAGACTTTCATGTATTTCAAGTTCTCATGAAAATAAAGGAAAATATTTTGTATTAGCAAAGCCATAAACATCAGGAAAACTTCAGTTTTCCAAAGGGGTTTCACTTCCCCCTTTTACAGCCTGTTCTGTTTCTGCATTTTGTTTATCCCAAACTCATAAAGAATAGAGTCTTTCTATTCCAACTAAAATTAAAAAAAAACATTCTCCATGCCGCAGCATTGAGTGGAACACAAAAGGCACATATTAGTTGCTTTAAAATAACACTACTCCTAAGATCTGCGGGCAGAGACTTCCTTCCCCTCTGCCCACACAGACACCGATCTCTCACCCTCCCACCGCCCCCGCACCGGGGCCCGGCTCCAGCCAGCGGGCCCACACAGGCCCCGGCACCCGCGCGGCCCTGCCGATCGGCTCGGCCCGGGGCGGCCCCCGCGCCCCGGAGCGAGCGGGACCCGCGGCCGCGGGGGGCGGGAAGGCCTCGTGCGCCGCCCCATCCCGGAGCGGGCCCGCGGGCCGGGCCCGGCGATAGCGCGGCCTCCTGGTGGCCGCGAGAGGGAGCGTCTGACCTGCGAGCCGCGGCGTGTCTCGCATAGCGGGCGGAGCGGCCCCGGCGCTCGGTGCGACCCTGCCCTGCCCGCGCCCAGCCCGGCCCGCGCCGGAAGCGGCTCCCCCTCTTCCGGCGGGCACTTCCGCCTTCCGGGCACGTGACAGCCGGCCACGCGCCCTGCTCGCGCGGGCGGCGCCCCCTGGTGGAGCGGTGGGGTGAGCTCGGAATGTTCTATCGGCTCAGCATTTGTACCGAAATCAGCATTTGTACCGAAATCAGCATTTGTACCGAAATCAGCATTTGTACCGAAACAGCACTGCCATCCAACCCCGTTACAGTCAGCATCCCATAGCGCTGAGTAATGAGTAAACAAAGGACGTTACTGCCCAAACATTTGTTGAAAAAGAGATGCAGGACATGGCAGCTGGCTGTGGCACACTCAGTGGATGGAATAAGTGCGAGAAAGGCATTGTGGTGTGAGTAATGTATGATTATTATTTGAAATATAGAAAAAAATCATTCTATATAGTTAAGAGACAGAGAGCACTCCCTTATGTTATCATCAAAGAACTTCAGTAATTATTTACTTCTCAGAATTTGGTGAATTAACAGCTACTTTTGCAACCTTTTTCTGCTTTTGTTATCCTGTATTTTCATTAAAAAAAAAAAATCTTGTTTTTAAAAATAAAATCTGTCTCAATGCCAATTGTGATTAACCATGAGCATGGCCTGAAAAGCATTTTGGATTTCCTTCATGATGGATTCTGCAGGTGCCATGTGATAATACTGACTGCAGGAGCAGAGCTGCAGCGTCAAAGCTTCAGTTGGGGGTTTTGTGGCCACAGCAAAACATTAAAACCCTCATGAATCGAAACCAAGTGCTAGATTTTTGGTGTCTATTACTTGCATGTATGTGTTTAATTTGCATTTTAATTACAGCACAAACAAAGGCCCAAAGGCTAGTGGTTGTTATAAGCAACATTAAAATAGGAATATTAGATTTGTAGAGTATTACACAAAAATGCAGCTCCAATTAGTGAGATGTTTATATTAAGAGGTCCAGCTGAAGAGCATTGCCCATAGCCCAGGACACTGGAGCTTGCATATTTGACAACATGTATTTGGCCTCCTTCTTTTCTCCTGGTTTTGGTGGATGTGGTGCTGATACTGTTCTTCTCTTTCAGAAGCTGGATGTTTGATAAATACATACGATACCCATCCAGGTTAGTTTTGATGTGGACATTTTTGGGAGCTGGTTTTGTTTTCCCTGGTGCTCACTGAGTGCACCAAGAAGACGTGCAGCAGGATGATGGCTGAAAAGCTGGTTGGCAACTCAGCTGGCCTCTTTCTTTTACCAAGAGTCTTCTGCAGAGATAAAATAACTGGTCCAACTTACAGATTGACTATTCCTTTGTTACCAGTTGCATGGAGGGTGCAGATGCTTCATAAGCTTCTCTCTCTTCATGTTTTTTTAAGAAGAATCAACTTAATTTGGAAGAATGCCTGCCCGTTGCTTGTTCCAGCTGGCAGCAGCCTTTGGGAATGTTGCCTGGCTGTTGCTCAGATGAGTCCCACGCTGGTCACACACAGCTCCAGGACACTGCTGGCAGCAGGGAGCCAAGGTGGGGTCATTCCCAGAGCTTTGGATGCACCATCCAGAAGCTTGTGCTGTAGAGGGGAACCTTTGTTTTATTCCCATGTGGCACCACCTGGCCACTGTGGACATTGAATTAACAGTTGGAAATTTTTGGTCTTGCCTACTTTGAAACCATCCAAAAAGAAATGTAAAACATTTCCTTTTACTACTGGAAAATAGAAACACCATATTCGTACAAGAGAAATTATTTGGAAGTATCTTCCTTGTGATCTCCAAAGCCAAATACTTGAAATACTCCTTTTGTGTAATAGCACTGCCAACTTCTTAGCTCCTTTAAATGAAATACTCATTAAATTCTCTCATTGCCAAATCAAATCCTTTGTAAGTGTTTCTTAAAACTAATAAAAAAGAATAAGACACCCCAACTCCCAATTAATTTTCGGCGAAGAAAAGTATGATTTAAAACTTTTAGTTGCTTGGCATAGATTGCTGGGCTGAGTTTGACTCTCTGTGAGTCATGAGCAAGTGTCCAGGCATGCAGTTGCACTGGTGTTATTTTACATTGCTAAAAATCAGTGTTACGTCCATCTTTCACTAATGGGATTTGAACCCATGGCTGAACTCCAGGTAGGAAAAATCATGTGCTTCTGTGAAGTTGTGTCCTTGGGTGTGAGGTGTCAATCATTAGATTTTTAATACAGTCACCAGATTACACATCTTGAAACAGCAAAATGACAATGCCAAAGGAGCATGTTGTCTTTAGTTTTTGGCAGAAAGTAGAAGCCTGCAATTATTTTAGGAAGGGTTTAGCATTTGCATGCCAATCCTGAGTACCAGGTCTGATAGGGATGGTATCTAGGAGTAGGTTTCAAATTACTGACAATTTGGAAACAGAAATCTGAGATGAGTCCATAGCTCTCATGCTTTTCTTTTTTTCCTCCCACTCACATCTTGATCATTCTAAACTTAGAGACTATGATTTTTCTCCCTTGAATACTTTTTTTGTAATAGTGTGGCTTTCCTCCTCTGTACTCCCTGCTGTGATTAATTAAAATAATTTATTTTTAAGGTGGTGGGTTTCATACTTTTTCTGTTATAACAAGAAATACAATGTTCTAATAAGTCGGCTGAAAGGGAATTCCTTCTTGACATTTGACAGGCTGACATATGTATCTTTCCAAAGCATATTTGTTTGGATTTTGAAATGGAGATAGTCTGCATCCCCTTGTGTTGGCAAACAAAAGGTCTCTATAATTCTTGCAGTAGGGACAACAGCAGCTTTAGTTGCACAGTGACGGGGAAAACAATGTATTTAGGTCTGTCCCACAGTGTTCATACACTCTGAAAGTTTGTATTTTTGGTTAATCTTCTAGAATGACACTAGTTATATCCTGCTGTATGAGTCAGACTTTAACTACCAAACTGCTCAGAAGGGCAAACTGGTACTCGTGGATTCTGTGCAGATACATAGTTAAGTTTCCTTCTCTGGGAAACTTCGGGTTTGATGCAACAGACGCCACTCAGATAAACCTCTTGCTGGTTTTCAGTGCTGGAGAACTTATCCCAGAGACAAACAGGGAGGGAATTTTTTCCCCAATCAGCTCCTTCATCTTTTTAAAATTTCTTTCTTCAAGTGACAAGGAAAAATTGACACATCTGCAATTATGTAGGGAGGGTCATTTGCATGTTGTCAATTTTGGTTTTACATTTGTATAAAATTCTATATTTTAGCAGACAGACACTGTCACTAAATGCATTGCAGCACTATTGTTCAGAAATACAGCAAACCATTAATCTCCATGTTATCTTATATTACTGAAGAATTAAAAATCCCTGAGCATTGATGGAAGTCTAGGAAATAATTGTGTATGTGTCAAATATTTGTTGTTTGCTCATAAAAAAGGGAATCACACAATGATAAGATAGATACACTTTACAATGTAACAAAAAAACCAGTAAATTTTTATAGCACTAATCAAGAACAGGAAAGTATTCAGTTCCACAACAGCTTTAAAATTTAAACAGACACACATTGCAAAATCCCTTGAGCAAAATCTAAATAATACATTATAAAGATATAAATTTCATTCTGCTTCTCTCCAAAAATGAAAGGCTGTGTGCTGAGAAGACCAACCTGTGTTGAAAACAGACTCTAACACTGATGCTTGCAGAAAACAAACCAACCAAACAAAACCCCGTTTATGATTCAGCTATAGACTTGTCTTTATTGTACTTATAAAATATACATAGCCTTTTATTGAATTGCCTGCTGTCAAAATCTGCAAGAATTTTATTGCTTTTTACTGTCCTGGAGAGGAATAAAGCTGCAGCCTCTGTGTAATTTCATAAGGAGGAGGACAGTAAATCTAATTTTGATGGATATGGGATCAAGAATAAAAAACCACGCAAAGACCAAAATTTAGAAGTTTTGAAATATAAAATATCTGTATGTTTCTCCTCATTTGTATTTTCAAAACAATTTCTATTATATTTATATCTGAACACATATCCCATTACAATGCACTATGTGAGCTATTTTAAGCTTTGCATTTATATATTTCCCATGATAGGTACATTAGTCTGTTCCAGTATTAAATCAAGGTTTGAGTCTGTGCACTTTATAGCAGTATCTCATTTCTTTCACTTTGGAATGGGATGGAGTTGACTCTGCAATATAATGGGAATAAGGTGAACTTGGCCATTGATGCTTTCCTTGCCTTTTGTCCCCTTTCCTCTGAACTGAGTGAGGGATCAAAGCATGACACCCCCAAACTGTCTCTGGAGAAGACACCAACCTGGAACTTGAAAACTGGGGTATAATTTTAAAGTCGAATGTGTAGCTTAAGGACTTCTCAACAAGATACGCAGTATGCTTCTGTTGGTTGTGTTTCTAACGGTGGCAACCACTGAGTCTTTCCCAAATGTCCTGATATCTGAAGGAATACTGGACCAATATATGACTAGTTGCTTGTCACATCCTTTCAGGAGGTAAATAAAACTCTGGAAAAATTATTTGAACATCAGTATTGCCAAACACTGATGTTTAGCAACAAGGTCGTTTTAACAGTTCAAGGAAAAAGTAGGAAGAAATAGTTCTTTTCTGTTGGAAGTTGTGTAGTGTTGCATGAGCAGAGGACACCACAAAGCACTTTACAATTTAAAACTTTGACCTAAGTTCTTGCAACTTTGATCACTGGGAATTAAGGATGTACAGAACCAAACTGTTAAATTAACAACATTCCAGGACAGACAGTCAAGAATAAACAATAATCCCACTGAAAGTTTTGAATGCCAGGGAGTATGAAAGGAGAAAATTCAAAGAAGGAGCAGTATAACACACAGATGGCTGAGAAAAAAAGTCATCTTCTCAGCACAATGAGTAAGCGACTATCCGGTGCTGTTGCTGCAGAAAACTACAGGACTCTACCTAAGTATGGAATGACCTGGGAGCAGGATTTTCTTATACCATAAACTGAAAAGCCCTTCAGTCATAATAAGACCTGTCTGTGAGTTGTAAACTTGTTGCTATCTAGAGTACTGAAAATCCTTACTCATCTTCTAATCCAAATTTTGTTTGTAAAGGTCATTAAAACTTGAATTAATCATATTTCCATGTAAAAATAGTGAATTTCATTCCAGGGAGAAACCTACAAAAAATTCCCAGGGAAAACAGTTGAGTTTCATTTGAGTACGTAGAATAAATTCTCCCTGGGGTGAATTTGAGTATCCTGTAAAAAGAAATGAGTGCCTGTATGGGAAAATCCATTTAAAAAAAAATCTGTAAAGCAGAAAAACATTTCAGCTCAGGTTTAATCCGGCGGCTGGGGGGAGGATGCATCTCTGATGTCGAGGTGGTGGCTTTGGCCAGTCCCTCCCTGCCCTGCCCATCTTTGGTGGCAGCCAGAGCCCGTGTCTCAGGCAGGCAGCAGAGCCAGCACTGAGCAGCTGAGGGAGACGGGCTGGCCTGTCCCACCCTGTTCCAGCAGCTGCGTGGAAACAGCAAATGTGGCTGGAAGCACTTTGAAACTTACTTCTAAATTGTGGTTGTTATTATGAGATTTTCTGAGGGGGAAAAGAGAAAATTCTGTGTCACATGAATGGGGGCATGTCACATGGGGGCACCATGGACAAAAAGAATGCTAAAAAATTAGTTGGTATTACATGCTGTGTCCTGGTATTTTCAAAGAGCAGCTTGATGCCAAATGACTGCAAGTAAATATGTATTTAGGAATAAACTCATATGAGGCTCCTGAAGGAATATTTGTTATCAGATGCTGGCTCTTTAAAGCTTTTAGATACTGGAATACCTGCAAAAATTCAGTTCACTCTTTCCTGTGAAACAAATCTGATTTTAAGTGTTTTACTGTCTAAATTCTGTCACAAGGCCAGGAATGAGACATAGAGCACTGTGTTCATGCTGATGCTGTCTCCTCTTTCAGCAACCTGATGAAAAACGAATTCTGAGGAACACAAATGGAGCTTTAAATGTGTAGTTACGTGAGGGGAAAAGCCATTTCCTCAGGTAAATAGTCCTGAAATGTACCCATGTATGAATGGCTAGAACGCTCAGCGTGACATTGGCAGAGGGTCAGAAAGGGTCAGCCCTGCAAAAACTGCCTCTGGGGGTGGGTCCTTTGAAACTTCGGCTCAATTCCTAAAAGTGTGTCTGTGCAGAACTGTTCAAACTGGGCGTGTGCTCAGACCTGCTCCTGCAGGGCCAGCTCTGCGTGGCTGTGAATCTTCTGAGGCTCCCGAGCAGTGCCAAGGCATCAGCAAAGGGTGAGCTGCTCCAACTCCTGCAGCAACCCCAACCCTGCTGCTGGGGAAAGCGACTCCTCCCCAGTGACTAACTGGTTGTGGAGGCCAAAGTGAGTGTTGCCAGCCAGTTTGACACTGGATCTACTGCTTTTAAAATCAGTCTGTTTGGGGAGTGGTGGTGGTGTCAGTTTTGCTTTTCTGAGGCTTAAGCCTGGCCTACGACTCTCCTGCGCACGGGGAGTTTTTGCTGACGTGTGGGCAAGTTCCAGGCAGGGCAACACATGAGCAGGGCTGTCCACAGTGACTCTGCTGATTAACTCCATAGATCACCCTTGCTGTGCTGAAATCAATGCCTGTGGTTAAAGGTCTGTCCAGCTGCTGTTTTTCCAGTAATGAGTTTACAACAAAGCTGCCACCAAATAGTTTAGTGCCATGTATTTTTTCCTTTATTGATTTCAATAAAAAGGCTAATCTGGAGATACGCTGTATTGTCATTTCTGGGTGGAGGGGGATTAATATAACTAATGGCATTGCTGTGTCACAGTGGAGACATCGACCCTGCCACACTCACAGGGTGAGAACAGGTGGACTTTAACAGGCAAAGGAGGATGTTCCAAGGGCACATCCTGGGCTGGATAAGATGTGGTAGCTGCCCGGATTCATGCTGGTGGAAGTG
>JAWWES010000038.1:186357-211953 GCA_035583135.1 Lophotriccus pileatus
CAAAGGAGGATGTTCCAAGGGCACATCCTGGGCTGGATAAGATGTGGTAGCTGCCCGGATTCATGCTGGTGGAAGTGCACTTGAGAAGCACAGCCAGGTCATCCAGATTTTGTGCATTCTACAAAACCAGCGCCTTTTTCCAGGCCTTGTTTGTGATCATGGCAAGGCTGCCAGCCCACCGTGGTTCTCAAGGGCCAGGGACGGCCAGGCTGGCCAGCACGGCGGGTGCTGCTGCAGGCACAGGGACCGAGCCAGCAGGAGTGTCGGGGCTCAGCCCGGCGTGGAGCCGAGCGGCGGCTGGTGCTGAGCTCTGCTGGGCTGCTGGTGCTGCTTGGTGGGGCCAACTTTGCCAAAGCAGGAGCAGCAGCTGCTGTGGTCATTGGGGTGCGCTGCCCTAAGGCCCATCTGCAGCCAGGCTGAACCTCCAGGGCCACGGTGACGTTCAAACCAGAGCTGCAGACCAAGGTAACATTCGTGGGGCGAAGCTGTCTCTCTGCAGAGAGCTCTCTAATCCTCTGAGCCAGGAGATCACAGAGGGCCCCAGGCACAGCCAGGGTGGCTCCTTCACCTTAGCGTGCTGCTGGCATTCACAGGGATTATTTCTTCTGGGCTCATGTTTCCGTGGGTTTAGATCCCAATCTGTTCACTGCATCCTCTCTTCAGGGTTAGGATTATAAGTTCACGTGCTTTTCACAGTGCCAGGACTGTGTTCAGGAGAAGATTGCCGTCACAGAAGTTGGTGCAAGAGTTGCCACAATAGTTTAAGAACACAGAACTTGCCTAAAAAACATTTTAGAGTGAGACTTTGTGGTATGTGGCTCTGGGCCATTTGAGATTGTGCCCTTAGCTTTTTAAAGAATTCTGGCTTTGGAAATATTAGCTTAAGCAGTTCTGAGCAATATTTCAGGAAGGTATTATATTGGCTTTAGCTGCTGTAAGTCCAGCATTAGTAACAAAACTCCAGTTAAATACCCGATGAAAACACAGCCATCCTCAAAAGACTGTATCTGTTTAAAAACAGCATCCACTTTGGCTATATTAAAAGTTCCCTTATTTCAAAAGAAAAGTATTAAACAGATTTTTTTTTTTAAACAAAACAAGCTGAACATAGTTTGATAATGAAGAAAACCTGCTTAGCTGTGATCTCTTCTAAACACTAACCTTCATTCAGTGCAACATAATGAGAGCATGCAGCTGCCTGCTGAGGACTGTGGTTTGCATCCTAAGTTTCTCAGTGGTATGATGGAGGGTGAGTTAGTCCCAGTACCAGCTGCTTGAGCACCAGTTGCTTACAGCCCCAGACCCCAACACACTACAGATGGTGGAAAGACTCCCACCCCTTTCCACAGGGCTGCAACGAAGCCTCTGGTTCTGAGGATCTGTCCTGATTTCCCCTCCAGACTGGAGGCAGAGACTGCAGCCAGGAGAGAGGTCAGTGAATCATGATGTCCATTGTCTGCCCTGGCTCCCTTATCCTCTTCTCAGCCCTGGACCTTCATCTCCCCTCTCCTGCAGCTCCCAGTCTCTTTCCTCTCAGGGAGATGCTGATATCTTCTGAGATTATGTGATACTACAGGAGACTCTGTAGTCTTGTTTCCAAGAAAAAGTATATCCAGTTGATCTCATCTGTAGATTCTGCTTGTGTTTTAACTTGTCAGGACCATAAGATGCTGTTACAATGCATTTGCTATATGTCTAGCTTTTGCATGTTGTTTACTCAAGGAAATACTAACTGCCTGGAAACCAGTATATGTGTGATGGCTGCATGTGCAAATCTGTGCAAAAATGTGTCTGCACTCACATGTATGTAAAGATGACACATGGAGACCTGCTTTCTCATTTCTCCTTCTTTTACTTTCACATAAATGGACACATCACACAGGTGCATATCTCTAGCTTACGTGGTCTGATAGGAGAATTTTAAAATTTTCATCTCTGCTTATAAATTAAATTGGTCAAATCACTGTGGTTTAAGATAGAAAAACACAACAGAAGCTGGTCAGCTGAATGATTTTTAGCACAATATGAAGAACAAAATAGATGCTGGCTTCTCTTTCAGATAAGTGCTGTGCTCTGCAGAGCAAAGATCAAGCCAAAGTTCACCTTATCAGCTCCTGTACCTCACCTGGGGCTCTGTTATTGATAGGTCTGTCATCCTCCCTAATATTGGAGGGGTAATAGCAGCCGATGATTAGGCCACTCTCAAGCTATTAACTACATTTCTTATCCTTTTATAAGAGCTTCTTAGTCAGCTGGGAAACAAAGGCTGCCTTCAGCGAACAAGAGCCCAAATTGTGGGCCTGCATCCTGCAACCTGAAAGACACAACTGTTGCACTTAGAGGAGCCTCCAATGGCAGTGAGGGGGTGGATGTCAAAGGTTACCCTGTGGTGTTATCTGAAATGAGCGGGCTCTGGCTGCCTCTTGTGCTGACAGAAGCTTGCAGAGAAATTACGGAAAATTGCCTGTTTTGTCAACATTTTCTCGAGAGGTTTAGAAAAAAAAAATGGACTCTGGTTTCAATGAGTTAAAGAGGCTCAGTCAGCCTAGAAGTGACTGACAAACACTCTATTATTCATCTATGTAAAAAAGTGATATTTTATATCATTTCTTTGAGTGCTTGTTAAGTGACTGGGTAGTGACATTGACATGCAAGGTAATCCCAGTAATATTTGCAGTTCTTGCTTGAAGGCAGAGTTGCATGTTTGTCAGCACTGACAATAGGTATTCAAAAAGAAGTGGTGATGAAGAGCCGGCTCCCAGGACAATCCCAAAGAGCTGGGAGGGATCTTCACCCTCAGATCTTAGCACAGAATGCACTGGAAATGGACTGGACCATGGTGGGAAAGGCAGGGCCGCCAGCCCCTTAACCAGTTGTTCACCTGGGATGAAACTATAGAAGTGACCAACAGGGTTTGTGCCACACTGTAGCAGAATAGGTTTTCCTGTCTGGCCCTTATTTTAACCATATAGCAGATCTTTTTCTGTATAGACAGTTACTGAGTTGGAAATGTTTTTTGCAAGAATGAAACAGCTAGTAAGCTTAAAAAATATCTTTGCTAAATGCTGGCTATGGATCATGGATGGATGCAATGAAGGAGTTGGATATGTAATTATCCTTGCTTTTTCATGGAACATGGAGTCTGGGTCACTGTTACCTCAGACCTGTTGTGAGGAGACTGCCCTGGGTAGTTTGCCTCTGGTGGCTCCTTGCTGGTATCCAGGGAAGAAATGCGTGTTTAGCAGAATACAATTCTTGCTAGCCTGTCTTATCATAAGCCTGAGGGGTGGTCATGTTACCATTTACAGCTGATCCTTAGCATTCTACTGAAATGGCCCTGTTGTGTCTTCCAACATTTCCTCAGCAGTTGGTGCTTGCTGCCATAGGTAGATGATCTCTCTCATGATGCACTCATCACCAGCTGCTCCCCCAGGCCTGTGCTGTGATGGAGGCTTGGAACCATGATGTTTGCCTCAGCCTTTTGCACTCAGCAGAGCAGACATTAGAGGTGACTTTATGAGGCCCATGAAGGCTATTTACAACTTATTTTTCATTGTCTCTTTTGATATCTCTTAGCTACAACTCATAAACCCATCAATGATTGTTGGATTTGCCATGTCACTGCTGGTCAGTGGATGTTGTCAGACTGCCAGAGGAAACACGACAGAGAACCTGAACTGAAAAAACAATTTGGAACAAACATATATGAACCTACTGAGAGACATTATCTGGGATCAAGTATGAATTTTACAATAAATGTAGCTTTGAAGTGTTCTACCTACATACTTTTTGAGAAAAGATACCTTTAATTTGGTGATAAGGTGCCTTTGGCCTTGGTGCTACTGGTGATAAAAGGCTTAGAGTGAACAAAGAAATATAGAAGTACAGTGAAGGGATGGTGGTGTTCAGGCCAGGATTGCACTCTTGGAATCCTCATCAAGTGCTGCTGGTGTTCACATGCAGAGCCAGCGCAAAGTAAAATCTCTGGACGTGCAGACACCGTGGGTGTAGGATGCCTGAGTGCCCTCAGACTTAGAGAGGAGTGAGAACATATTTTGGCAAGAAGGGGGACAGATGGTTTGGGAGAGCAAATGCTTCAGAGAAAGTGCAGCCTTTAGTCAAAGAAAAGCAGTACACAAAATTTAGGCAAACTTACTAAAATCTGTTAGAATTACGTTACTGAGATCCAAGCTCTAGGGCTGCTCTGTCCACTTCATTCATTCTTAAAGTGATACAATGCAAATATCAGTGAGTCCAAAGGCAGGCATCAAAAATTGTTTGATTTTACAGTAAATAGCCTGGTTTTGTTGAGAGAAGAGATGAAAAAGAGGTAATCTAATAATGAGAAATCAAAAGAGTCCACAGAAAATCATACTCTCACATTTATCCTTGCTCATAATGTAAGAACAAATGCAGCTGAGGACAGGAAAGGCTCTTTTTCCTGGTCATCCTGTGAAATGCACAGAATGCTTAGAAGCTGTTTAGCAGATTTTAAACAGTGGAAGAAATAATATAATGGTTTCTTCCACACCTTTAGAGATATTAAAAACTGTTTCTTCTGATGGGACCACCACTAACCCTGTGTTTAGGAAGAAACTGGCCCTGCAAGAGGAAGTCAGATGAACACATGGAGTGTTCAGCTGCCAGAATATTATGGAGGAGATTTGGTTCCACCTTGCTTCTCCTCTCCAATTTGAATTTTTCTCTTCTGTTCTCTCTGTCATATGCTGGTATTTCAGATATGAGGGATACCTGTGTACCCACGAGCTTGTCTAACACTGATATAATAAAAGATATATTATGCTACAAGTTTTAGATTTGCTTTCACTATTTTGACCAGGGAAGTATGTTCTCTTCTTTCTTACCTCCCAATGAAAGTTTTTTCAGCCACCTCACTGGCAGAGTAGAAAGGGGGCTTTCCTTTGGCATTTCCTTATGTATTCCAGCTGTGACTGCACAGCAGAATGGCACATAAGGAAAGGTGAAGTGAGATGGTATGTGAAGGCTGTCTCCAGCAACTGGGTTATAAACAGCCCAGTATTTATATACCCACATTAAATAAGACAAAATGCTTGGTCGCTTGCTCCCATTACCACAGTTTAGGTAATTACTATATATCAGCAGCACCAGCACAACTCTCTTTCTGCACTCATTGCATCATAGTTCGCTTTACATTTCTCTTATGAGAAAACACCAATGTGTTTTACCTCGCCTTTGTGCCTGGTTTTACTTCGGTACCTGGGTGCTAATGGGGGCATGACCACTGCTGTGGGCTGGATTGAGACAGCCAGGGAGGGGCAGGGCAGTCAGTGGCCACCACTGGCAGCCACGTCTCAGCTGAGGTTGTCACACCAAAGCACTAAGTCCGAAGAACACTTTACATCTTCATAATTCCAAAAATAGTTTCTGTAGATAATGTTTATCTCACTCCCATTTTGCCAGGTACATGTATAGGTGAATAGAAGAACTAAATGAAAAGTTGGGAGAAATTGTGTAAAAGTCTTCGTCTCCATGGGTTAGTTATTGTCTACACGTTGCAGCGACTTGTTATTTATTCCTATTGAACATATTGCTTTAAAAATGTACAGCTTTCAATTCTCTTCAAAACCAGAGAATTTGTTGGAAGAACATTGGCTGTTTAAGCATTGCATTCTAAGGGAACTGCTATTACATCCCATTTGCAATGGTGGTGATGTGTATATGACAAGATGTCAAGAATGTGTTCAGAAATGTGATACTCTACATGAAATCTTTCAGTTCATTTTATTCAGGGACTGCGCCACTCACCTTGTGACCTCTGCAGTAACATTCTTGGCTCTTTTGGAGCACCAGATGTCAGTTCACTATTAACTGTTTGGCTTCTCAGAGCAGCAAGGCAGTCCTCAGCTACACACGGTGTTCTTTAGAGAGGGCAAGCAGAAGAAAGTTTCAATAATGCATAATCATTTAATCTTTTAATTGTGTGGGTTGCCAGCATTTTGCTCTGAGCCCATAGCAGCTCTCAGATACCTGGGTCTCGGATGCCACTGCTGCACTACTATACAAACATTGCCAGCAATGTTTGGTTATAAAACTATAAATCAAGGCATTTTGTCACCCTATGTACAATTAGTATTTAGTAAGCACTTCAGAATTAGTATGGCAAGTCGTCAATTTTCTCCTTCAGGTGACCAGTATGTTAATACTTTCTTTCATATTTGTTTGCTGCCTGAGACATTTTGTGTGCTGGAATAACGAATAATAAAACTGGCAGCTCGAATGGCAGTGGAGGATGCCATAGACTATCAGTCTTTGTTCATCTTTACAGAGGGTGCTTTAGTTGTTAAAATATATCTCACACCAAAGTCTGCAGTTTAGGAGTCTGCTGAGTTGGACTTCTCTCACATCTGGGTTTTGACAACTCATCTTCAGAGTTGTTTCCATCGCATCAAGGAGTTTTCTCATGTGCCTGCACAAAAGGGCTCTTCTATTATTGTTTTACATCACAAAGTCTGGATATCACAAGAAGAATCAAAGATGGTTACCTCCCCTGGGTGTGATTAGTTCTTGTTATTATTTTTGATTGCTTGAGCAGTTATGTTGTATTAAAAAAAAGGGCTAGGACTGAAAATCAATAAATAAATGAAATAGAACAATGAGGCATAGAGTTTGTCTAAGATTCAAAACCCTGACCACAGACTGCAGCCAAAACATCCAGCATAAATATGGTATTTCCTCAGTTTGCTTCTGGCTTCAAAAAAAAAGACAGGAAAGGCACTTGGTGCTTTAGGAAAGAGGAGAAGACACATTCCCTGAGGTGCTTCTCTCAGCACCCAGCCACTGTAGATCACCTTTTCCCAAACAGGTTACACCATGTTTTCTTTAATTATTGCTCTTTAATAACCATCAGATTCACTCTGATGAAGTTTGTTTCATCAATATAACTGGTTTTGATTAATTTTTCTCTAATTTGGGATAGAAATATATGCTGAACACTACCTTTTTCTGCCTTACCAGACAGTGTGCCATTTTCATTTGAAACAAATTTAAAATCTTTAGAACTCTTTCTAGTCCTTCTGCACACAACACCAATGTCCCCATTAGATAAATATGTGACAAGGTTTGAGCAACAAGGAAGACCAAACCATTATCTTTTGAAACCACAGAAGTTCAGAATTCAGCATTCCACCCATTGGCAACGTTCCATGATCTGTTTTGTTTGTGTAATTCTCCTTCTTTCTCTCCTTTAGCTTATACTTTTCACTTGGAATGTTCATAACCGTAAAAGAGTCTGGTTTTTACCTTCTGCTTTGTGAATTGAATTGGGCTGTGCTGCCTTAGAATTTTTCATGTACAGGAAGAATTTAGAAGTAGAAATAATGTAAACATGAATGATGTTCACTGGCAATGTTACTCTGTATGTTTTTATCACGAGAACAAGATTCTTTGATGCAACATCAGAGAGTCTAGTAGTATTCCCAACAACTGTAAAGTTCAGTCCCTCGAAAACTGCATGTTCCTTCTTTTACTTCTCCACAGTGACAGTTCATATCTACCTGCTACAGAGCATGGGGGGGTTTCTCTGCAAATATTTTTTTTTTTTAATAGAACATTTAATGTGCTCTAAAACCCCTTCCCAACTTGAGTTTTCTCTCAGTGTTATTAATTTTTTTATTACAGATCTTGTTATTTTCAAGGTTCCCAAAGGACCTATTAACAGCAGACTTTTATGGAAAAGAAGCATGGTTAAACTGGTGAAAATAACTGTGCACAAGTCAAAAGTAAGTAATATAACCTGCAGCAAGGATACTGTGTGTTGTTTTAATTTCCAAAATAGCAACAGTTCAGACATTTAATTGCATTTTTATGACTTTTTTTTCGTAGCTGCCTAGTGTAAAATATGTTGCCAGTAATATATAACTGCTAACAACTTTTGAGTTTCCTAAGCTGGCATTAGATTTCTTATCCTATTGGAGAGGAAGGTCACTTAATGTACCCTTCATTCTCATGAGGAGAAAATATGTGGATTGTGGATGTATATCTACCTTTATATGTTTGCATTACCTAAGATATTTTCTGCAGTAAGAAAGATACAGGACAGTGAATTCTTTATGTCTTCTCACAGTCTTAGTGTGTAAAGCAAGATTTTCTACGAAAGGGATTTTGTGAGAAGCCAGCTTGGCTTGATTTTGCAATAACTGACTCCTAGGGTCATATCTCTATCCTACTGTGCCTACCAGCTCTTATTGTGTAGAGACACAGGCTGTAACAGTGCTTAGGTTCTAATATTGACCAAAATAAATATTAATCCCAATAGCAGCTTATGAGGATGGGAAATTGAGGCAGACAGACAAAGACACCATTCTGCTGTCGAAAGCTCATGTCTGTGCTCTTCATGGCCAGCGTCCTTTGGGGGACAGTGTGTCCATCCATACCTACAGAAGTGGGTAATGTTTTCTTTGCATGCTTTGTACTCCCAAATCACACAACTGTAATTTCTGTAGTAGTGAAAGGTGAGGGGGACTAGATAATTTTTAAAAACACTGCATAGAGGATGAATGTTCTGTACTTTGCGGCAAAGGTGGATGGAGGCATTTGACGTAGTGTTAAATGCTGGTCCTGGACAGAGGCAGGGCAATTTGCCTCTTCTCATGTATAATCTCTTCCTGGAGTATCCTGTGTGTGAATTACTCAGCTAGCTCTTCTTGGGTTGCTTCAAAGATGGAATTAACTGTCTAACTAGAGAGGAACCTAAGTATGAAGTGTCATGACTGAAGAATGGATTATGTAGACACCGGGGTCTACATTAAATAGGGAGCAAGTTAGACTGGTAAGTTAGCCACAGGGAGGACTAAATCCCATATCAAGAATCAATTTGATCATTGAATTTAAATAACTTCCTTCTTTCTCTGCTTCACATCTTCAGTCTTGATGCCCTAAAGAGATAGACAAATTCTCTAAACTCACAGTGAGGTATCAACCTCAGCTACCCATACATCACGCCTCTCTCTCATCCTCTTTGTCTTCCGTCTACTGACATCTTTCTAAATCCCTGACAGTATTTACTAGGATCCAGTAATGTATTACACACTCCTCCCTGTGATGCACTTTGTGATTAATCCCTTGGGGATTATTCAAGCAATACTGACATTGGGAATATACATTACAACTGTTCAGGTAAATGGCCCAGTGATTCATTAGACAAGACATTCTTGGAAAGTAATTGATTGCATTAATTGTTTCACTGAACAGCTGCTGGATGGCCCTCCCAGCACTGGCCCAGAGCTTCTGCTGTGGCAGCATCTCTGGGACAAGTTGCTGCTGGCTGTTGTGCTGTAGGTGTTGGATCTCCTTGTTCTCCTTTCCACAAGGCTGATCTCTGCTGCCATTGGCACTCTCTGTCTCTAATTCCTTCAGGAGGTCTGTGATGACATCTCAGAGTAGAGTTGGTGCTGGGGCATGGGGAGGAAAATTGAGCTGGCAGTACCGAAGGTTGCCTGCTCTTTGGCACTGACCAATGGTAGGTTACCGAATAGTCTCATTCAGTGAGGCAGAAAACAGGGTATTTTGAAATACTTTAATATGCTCAAAACAGCAAATGCCTTGGTGGAAGTCATATTGCTCAGAGGGAATGCAGCTGTGATTCAGAAGGCTCTCACAATTGCTGGAGGTAAAGACTAAATATCCCACAATAGTAAGAAAGAAAGGAAAATGGCAGGGTCTGATGTGACCAGCTCTTGTGTCCTGTAGCCCATTTTTCACATGGTAACATTCCCCTTGCCTTTGCTGCAGTGACCTAAGGAAGACACACAGTAAGAATGCAGCTCCTGTTATATCTGAGATTCAGGACAGCCTGTTGGCCTGCGAAAGCTGCTCGTGTTCCTGTCCTTCCCTGCATCCTCTCTGCTGCGCAGCTTGGGGCGAGACACCCCTCCTCTGCGTTTGGCTTTAGGGTTAACACTGGTAAAGGCAATGGAGCAGAAACTGCAAACCTGTGGGTGCCTGGGTGGGTTTCTGGAGGATCTTTCTATTTGAGGTTCTTGCTGGCTCTGGTCAGAGATTTCCAGCCCCTCCCTTCCTACCCTGGCAGCACAAAAGCTGACATTCGCACAGAGTGGCACCAGACCCTTGTTCGCTTCCATGGGGGACGCATCCCAGCAGTTCTGTGGGCTGCTGGGCTCTCCCTGCCCTATGCAGCTCAGAGGGCTTGTTCTTACAAGTCAGAGAGATTTTTGAGAGTAGAACTGACACTGAAATGTGTGCATGACATTGTCTGGAGAGATCTGCTTCAGTGACAAGAACTGCTGCAGCCAGGTGACAAAAGGCAAGTTTCCTTTTGGAATTAGCTCACCATAAAATACTTTATCCTGGATCAAAAAGTAAGAATTCCCCTACAAAGGGAGCAAAACATGGTGCTTTGTTCTGTGTTGCTCTGAGTTTGCACAGGGCATGGCCGGGGCAGGAATAGTTGTGCTCACAAGTAACTTTTCTGAGATGGAATCACATGGCAAGGCACACTTGAGATTTAAAGGTCATCTGCCACCAAAAAGAGGCTGTCACAGAGGGGCACAGAGATACTACTGAAGACCAATGCAGCCAGCACCATGCTCTATTTTCAGGGGGGAAATGTGTGCCAACAACATAATTGTTTACTGAAGTAAAAGCAATGCAAGACATTGGTGCAAATCTCTACATCACTGATTCATCCCACTAAGTGGTGAGTATGGCCCTTACAGTGTCTAGCCTTGCAAAACGTGGAATGTGTGCCAGGCAATCTAATTCCTGGTCATTTTAGAAATCAGACCAGAAAAACTGGGCAACTTGTAATTAAGGTAACAAATTGTAGGAGACTTGGTGATAAGGAGTTGAAAGTGTTATAATTACCTTTTGTAATTACAGTTTGTTTAAATGCTCCCTTAGAGATTTCATTGTTGTAATTTACTCTTACTATATTTGTGAGGAGTCATGGTCAGTGATTATTTGGTGAGTATCTAAGCAGTCAAATGGAGAAAAGTTGGATGACTTCTAATAGAGAGTCCCTAAATCCTGCAAATTCCTGACAGGACAGTCCTCCAGACACTGTGTACCTGGTATATATATGTTGTTGTTATGTCTATTTATGAAACCTGTGCACCTTATAGAGAACATTGTCCAAGTTTTGGACACTGCTTTGCCACAGATGTAAGGAAAGCACTCTATTAAAGAACAAAAAACCAAAAAACCCAAAACACTCAGCTCCTCTTGTCCCAGGGTCCCTCTGGAAGTTGCTTTGGGTGTGGAGGAGCTGAAGTCTTCGTTGCTGCTGGGTGAACACACATGTCAGTGTACACGTGTCAGTCTGTGGGACATGTGGAGTGACGTCGGCTCTCAAAGAGATGAGGTAAGACTGGCTATAGAGAGACAATTAGTCTGAATCTGGAAAATAGAATATATGTTTGCCATATGAAAATGTAACATCATTGCCAAGAAACAAATCCCACAAAGAGCATACCTTTGTTTTTGGGAATGAAGAAACTTATTTGGTACTTTGGAATCAATAAATTTGGTTCAAATAGTGCAGCTCAATGCAATCTTCACTAATCAAGGTTTTAAAAAAGTATATAAAGCTCAAAAAAAGCTTTAAAAAGAGATATCTTAGACACAATATCAATGTCAGAGGGAGTAAAATCTTCTTTGAACTTCCTGCCAACTGCTAGTCACTTACTGAAGTTTTATAGCATTAGCTTAGTAGTGGCGGCCTTCTGTATCTGTCACATCTTGTTTTATTTGCATCAGAGGCTGTAATTATATTCATACAAACTTTACCTCATTTTAAAAGCTGAAAGCAGCCCCTGATTTATGCTCCCTACAAGGCATTTCTTTCTCTTCTGGATGTAAAATGTCATAGAGAAGAGTAAAGGTGCCTCCATCCCTCTGCCTTCTCCACACACCTCCAGGACGATGAAGAAGCGTTACCCAGGGACAGGGAGCACTGGCTCCTCTTGGCTCCCTTGCAGAGCTCACACAGGGCAGTGAGAGAGCCCTCCCAGGGGCTGGGATGACACTGGGGCTCCAGAGAGCCTGCAGGATTATATTTTAAGGTGTGAAGAACGGGGAGGGCGTGGGAGCATTACAACTCCCCCCATCCATATCCCTGTCTGCCTTTGGCTAAAGCAATGACATCCTTGTTTTATCTGCAACTTCACTCAAAAAAACATCTAAAGAAAATTGTGGACAGAAAGGCTTTTCTGAGAGAGCAGACATACACCACCACTGCACCCATTTGAAAAGAACTGGTGTGAAAATTTTTGCCTCTAAACTACAGAATTTTCAGTTTCTACGTGAACTGAGTTTATACATTTGTGGAGAAACAACTGGGAAAGGAAAACCTGACTTTAGAACCATTTCAGTCAGTGACAACGTGGAAATGCCAGGCTTTGTAACTTCTTACTCTTTACATGTTACATCATGGCATTCATGGCCTAATCAGCTCTCAATGCACATTACATATTTCAGAATCTTCTGTCTTCTTTCTTCCTCAGCTGGTACCCATTTGGCATTTGAAGGACAGTGATTACCTTGCTTTATGCATTAGGAATGTGCTGGCACCTGTCTTGTGATGCTCAATGGCATTTTGAAGTGCAGCATCACTTCTCTGCTCTCATGGCTGTTTGTTCTCATGGAAATGCATCCAAATAAGCCATGTCTGCAGCAGCAGCATAGAGTTAAAATTCGTTGAGGGACATGGGAAATCTTAGAAGGATTAAACTGCAGTGTTTGCTGAGTATCTTTAAAGACTTAGGAATAGTTGGTAGAACTGGGTGATTTGTCCTGTGTGTCTGTTTTCCCTTCCTATATTTCCTATTAAATGTGACAAGCCTGATAAAGGAAGGATTATATCTGTGATTTCTGTGCACGTACAGATGTGAGTATCTGGTTTGCTGTGGGCACACCTTGGGGTCAGTTAACCATTGCCAAGAAGGTGCCGATGGGGTGGAGCGCGGTGTGAGCAAACACCCACCCAGGGCTGCTGAGCGGGGCCAGCTCACACCTCTGCCCTGCTCCCCCATGGTCTTCGCTGAAGTTACTGTTGGTTGAACGAGTGACCACGTGAGAGGGGTGGCCAGATCTCTCCTGAGGTCATGACAAAGACCTTCACAGAGAGCAGCACCAGGTGGGCATCAACCCCTTCGTGTTTCCGAGCCGCCACTGGATCTGAATTCTCTGGCATCTTCCCAGCCATAAAAAGTGTCTCCTCTGAATAACCCCTTCTTGCCTCCAACATGTCATTTTCCCAGCAGCTTCCCAGACGTTCATGGGCGTGGTGAGGTTTCTGCGGAAACGTGGGTCACAGCAAGCTGCAGGAGGAGCAGGCCTCCGGAGCCGGTACCCGCAAGTGGGGCTGAGGAATTTACAGCCCTCCTAGTGCTCACACTTTATTTCTCCCCACAGTTGTTGTTATTGTGCAGCCATGTGAGTCTTCTGTGTTGTGTCAGCAGAGACCTTGGACATGAGAGCGGTGTGTGTTCCCGTGCCTTGCATGCTGCTGTTTTTCTGAGTTTCCCATCTCTGAGCTCGAGGACGTTTCCCTCTCTCACCGCCCGTGTGGGTGTCGTGGCTCGAGTGCCGTGGCTGCAGCAGGCAGGGCAGAGGCTGTCCCGGGGGGACAGAGGTGTGTGGGGCTGCCATCGCCCCGCAGGGAGGGACAAAGCCACCCCACTGGCCCAGGACAGGGGCACTGTCGGCGCCCAGACCCTCCAGGACAATGTGCATTTCTGCATTGCTCATAAACAAATGTATCTAAACCACCACACTTTATATCCACTTACAATTCTGAATACCTTTCCATTTATCTAAAGCTTGCTGAGGTGAGTTCCTATAAGGGAAGACTTATTTCATTTCCATGAAATGTTTATATTTTCTGGGAAGTTTCTCTCTCACCTCTTTAAATTTTACTGCAGTTGGCGTGCAGCCTGCAGCAGGGTCCTCCCAAGGAAGCTGGTGAGGCAGGGAGGTTCAAGAGGGACTATAAATTTCAAACTCTCTGGGTTAGAATAATTTAAGTGCACCAAGTTCTTAACCTTAAAGGATCAATACCGAGGAGGGGTTTTTTTGTAGTGCTGTAAAATTCAAGCTAAAAAGCCCCCCAACCTTAACAGGAAAAAAAACCCAACAAACACCGAACCCGAACTAAAACCAATTCCCTCCCCACCCCAAGCTCAAAGTAAATTAAGGTTGTATATGAACAGGGGATTGATCCTGAACTACATTTCTGGAGTTTCATAATCTATTGTCCCAATGATGTCTGTTTTGACTGTTCATGAGGATAACCATCTCATGGAGGTTTTCCTCACAAAAAAGAATATAAAGACCCATAACCTAGTACTCATCCTTGCAAAAGGGATGTAGTTCTCCTTCTGCATCTAATTTCTGATTTTAAAATCCAGAAAGAACTCAGCTGTTTCAGCACTGATTTTTGGAGCAGATTAGGGCTGGCAGATTTGATATGTCCCCATATATATATCTGTTGAGGCTGTGGCTGTACAGAACCACTTCTCTGCATTTCACCCTGCTGCAATTACATTTTCTGACCAGTTTGATGACTTTCTGACTTAATATCAAGCATATATATGCAAGTTTTATGTCTTATATCCTCTTGTATGGCGTGTTAGCTTCTCAGAATATTAATACATTACCTCAGTGAAATATCTAGCAGTATATTCAGACATCCATATATGTTTTGGAAAAAAATCCCAAGACCTTCAAACGGGGTTCACAAACTTTTACCAAAAAACCCACAATGAATCCCAGTACAGTATAAAATCTCAGCTGTTTTCTCTCCAGCAGGAATGTAAGGTAAATGCATATCCAAAGAAATATTTAGATACCATATCTCACAGAAGAGATACCACATTAAGCAGAATATGTGAGATCATCAATCTAATATGGGAAATATAGGACCCTGAGGTCAATATTTGACAAGTCAGTGCAGGAGAAACTGTTTTATAAAAAAACAAATTCACATTTAACCTCTAACCCTACACACAGTCTCCAACAATAACTTTCAGTCTGAAACAGCTCTGTCCTCTGGGGAAAGATGCTGCTGAGTCTCCCATTTGCAGGGGTAAAAATGACAGGGGACGGAAAGGACCAGGACAGGCCACGTTAATGCTGGTACTTGAACACTTGTTCCTCACAGCCTTCCTCAAAGTAAAAATGAGGGAACTAAAATGACAGCAAACCAGAGTTTCTGGGTCTCTTTTGGAGCTCTTCAGGAGCGGCCCTGTTGACAAAATTCCCAAAATAATCTTCTGGATGCCCTCACTTGATCTGGGATTACAGAGATGAAGCTTGTTTTGGCATCTTACCTAGAAACTCCATTTGTAGATGCCAAGAACTGTTCAGAAGAATTAAAGGACACCTTGTATGAGAGTGACAAGGCTCTCTATAAGGACAGTGTCGTCTTTACAGAGCAGAACCACCCCCTGTGCACTGCAGAGGGCATTTCCCGCAGGCTGCACATCCACCTGCCCGGCTGCTGCTGCTTCTGGCAGCGCTCGGTGCCTGGAGAGGGGAAGGGCTGCACCCCCTGCACCAGTTTGGAGAGCCTGGGAGCCACCAAAGGGCTGCACATCCAGCTGCAAGGAAGTACACAGACACCTGATTCTAAAGAGATGCATTTCTGTTCCTAGACATAAATCCCATGAGACAGTTCAAAAAATAATTAATTCAAGCAACTTGGAACCCACATTTTTTTAATCCAGTAAACCTAAGGAGCAATACACTTGAGTCACACTGTTGAGAAAAACTTACAGAAGAAAAGCTTAGGAAATGTATGCACAGTTAATCGCTGACTCCTGTTTAATAAATGTCCTAGTTTTCTGGTGTATCTAGTAAAAAATTAGGGCTGATAATGGTCAGCTGGTTAGAAGTTTTTCCCAGCACCTGGGGACTTAAGGCTTAATTAGCAATTAAGGCCTGAGCAGACTAGAATTGCTCTTTGTTATTGAAAAGAGTAAGAGGTGGAGCTGTGTTTGGGCCTAATGCTAAATGAGATTGTCTGTATGGGAAGGTCAGTCAAGATCCTGCTCATCCTTTATTTCTCTTCATCCTGCTTGTCTCCATCAAATTGTTCAGTTGAGAGGTAGCAAGGAGAAATGCCTGTCTGACCTTCTCAGGAAGGAAAGCAGTCTAGTTATTCCTAGACTTAGATGAGCAGTAGCTTAAATGTTCTTGCACACAACTTGCTCTAATAACAAAACTTTCCTTTGCCACGGCAAATAATGTGAGCTCCAGAGCCAGCTGTGGAGTTCGCTCTGTTGTGTGATTGAGCACTGCAGAATGAGCAATGCCAACAATAAATAATGACAGAATCAAAAAGCATGGAAGCCCTTTTCCTGTAACAATATATATCTTTCAGTAAAACACTCTCATCTCACAGCAGAAATGCACCATTATGCCCCGGAGACCACTCCTCTGATTCCACATTTTATGGACCAGCTTTTTATTCCTAAATTCAGCAGATGCATGGCTTATAGCTGGTCCCAGCATGGAATGCATCAAAAGCAGCTTGTCTATTACAAGTGACCTGCTAAAGAGAAGAAATTGCGTTTGTATCCTCTGTAGCATTTTTAAGACTGAAAAAGGAGAGTTGGAAGATTTCTTTTTTTCTGGATCCTGCGTTGCTCAATAGTAAGTATTTGAAATACAAAAAACCTGAGGGCTGATTGTTTATCCATTTTTCTGTTGGAGGGGTGGAAACAGAGGATGAGTAGTGGAAATTCTTGGGAAGGACTCTGCTTGAACAGTAAGATAACTAGAAATTATCTGCTACTGCTCTCTGGGATTTTGGCTGAATAATCCTTCTCACATGGAATTTTAAAGATTTTACTAACAGTATGATTTTTAAAATAATCTGTTTAAAGTGCTGTGGAAAATTTTATACTTTTGTTGGGTTTGGTTTTTTGTGTTTGTGTTTGTTTGTTTGTTTGTTTTAAAATGTATGTTCAAATAATCTTTCTCTTTTCCTTTTAGTAAGAGACTGTTGTGTTGGTTGTTAATATACCATAGTGTACACTAAGTGATCACAGAAGCCTTCTTATGTCCTTAGAAGCTGTCTTGTTGTGTTGTATTGTCCAGCTGTCCTTCACCACAGACTCTTCTACCTGGTGCCTGCTTTTGGAAGGCCGTGTGCCAGGTTTAAATTGGGGTGGCAGAAGTGGTGCATGTTATTCCATTCAACTTCTGTCCACATTTCTGAGATAATGCCAAACAAGTGTGTGTCTGCTCACTGTACACACGTGCACACACAGGTATGGTCACTGCAGGATCTCCTGGGGCCGCGACCCGTGGGACGGTCGGAAGCACGAGCGTTCGGGAGCAGTGGGCAGGGAAGGCTCCAGCTGGCACTGCTGAGAGCTGGGGCTGTGCCTGCCCTGACTGACGAGTGCCTGTCTCCTGGGGAGGTGACTGTAGGGTAGTTCCACTTTAGGCTGTGCTTCTGGTTGTGACCACGAACAGCAAAGCCAGTCTCCTGCACGCCAGGTCGTGTTTCTTTTTGGCAGGTATTGCTGGACTGGCCATTGCCAGAAACATAAAGAGGCTCAAGAAGGACATGATCTTTCCACTTCCAGTATTTTTCATGTTGTTCTAGCCCCAGAATTCTGCAGCTAAGTCATAACAATATAGGTTGCTTTAAGTGCTTTCTGCAAATTTTCTCCCTCACACCCTTGTCCGTTTCATTCCCAGATCTTATTTACAGCTCAGCTTTCTCAGTGTTTTTGGACTAGTGCTTCAAACAGACATTCTGCAGCTGCTCACTGCAGACACCAGCTTGTGAGGGGGGTGTGGAAGGAAAGAGCATCGAGATATGCCCATGCTCAGGTTAAACAGCACCTGCATGCTATGTCAGGTCTCAGTGCATGAGTGGCACGGCACAGGGACACGGATTGCCACTGTAGACAGACTATTCTGTAACAGGACACCGAAGCATACTGCACAAAGCAGAGCTAATGTTTTCTCTCTCTCTTGTTTTCCTTTGACTGGCTCCAGCAGCCCAGCCTGGCCTGCCCAAAAAAGCCAGGTTTGTCCAGGAATCCCACCGGGCCAGGGCTTTGCCTCTGCAACTCTGGCATGGAGATAAAATGACAGGAGAAACAGCTGGGAGCTGTGAATTGAGGAAGACACTGCACTGTGGTATATTGGCCAAACGAACATGTGCACCCTAAAGAAGTGTATTCAGGTTTGATAGAGGACAGGCACAATAGAGAACTGGTACCTTCAATTCCTTCACAGAAAAGGCTAGAGTGCTATTCTGCAGTTAAGAAGTGCTGATTATATAACAAATATTTTAAAAATGGGCTTGTACTTTTTGAAGTTAAAAGTTCCTCAATTTCATTTCCTTATTGGGAAGATAAGCCACTCTAAAAACCTCTGTATTATATGATCACCCAGTTTGCTCAGAGTGCTACCTAGGTCAGGGAGAGTTTAAAATTCTCTCTTTACCAGTGCTTTTTTTTTTGCAGAACAGGTACTGCAATTTACAAAGCAAAAAAGATAACATGTTGGGGAAGGGAGAAGGCAGTGGTAGGACTGGCTCCAATGTTATGGGACAATATAATCTTGGTTACCTGAAACTCTGTGGGCATCCAAACACAATAGGACTGCAGCAGGAAAAGGGAGGGTTAGCTCATTTCTTCCCTGGAGTGGAATGACATGTCTCAAACTAACACTTGGCCAAGAACCTTTATTATTGTTGGTGTGATTTCAGAGTTATAAGGAAAAAGCTCTGAGTGTTGATGGGGAGGACTTGCTCTCTTGCTTCATGGTGCTTAGAATTTTAAAATAATCCCTTGAAAGAGGAGCACAATTGGAATCATAGTTGAATGTGTTGATTCTTCTCCCTGCAAAGTCTACAGAGACTCTTACTAAAAGGAGGGAAATCATCTGTGTGGCCTTGAAACCTCATATAATGTTCCTGTGTTGGGCCAATAAAAAAATATCCTAACCGTTATTCTGTCTGAGCTCAAGTCTTGAAGGAAATGTTGGACTGAGTAGGAAAAAAGTTCTACAGTTACAGGTCTTATAATTCTCAGAGCTTTTACCCAAATACCCCCCACTTCCAAGGCCTGTCTCCAAACACTCAAACTGTGGAAGTGATAACCTGCAGACTTGGCAGTGTACATGACATTTTACTAAGGGAGCTTATACAAATATTATCTCAAGTGAAATGAGGGTTTAATTCTATTATCTGTGGCTTTTCTTTCCCTGGGGTCAAAAGTACAGAAAGTGGTCATGTTGTCTTTATAGCCCAAGAAACAAAAGACCTGTTTTTAAACCAAATAATTAGTCATCCAGAACTAATGTCCCACAGCACTAACCACTAAGGGAGCTTTGGAGTGATCTGAACCAGTGTGTGGTTCTCCAGACACAATATTTCAGAAGTGCTGAGACAATGCACTGCAGAGGATTCTCCTGAGGTGGTTGATACCAGGGCACTCTGCAGGTACTTTGAGGGAACTCTGCAATTCCCCGTTCCTCCAAGAGTGCTTCTCGTTGTCTTACGCTGACAATTCCATTCCCTGTTGCTTTCTCTTACCTTGTGCAGGTGTGTGGCTGTGCCTGACACAGCGTGGTGACAACCACAGCACCCTGCAGGGGGCAGATCAAAGGGGGTGCTGCAGAGCTCAAGTGTGAGCAGTGTGGTCTGCCATCCTACGAGGCATCTTAAATTCTGCAACTGTGATCAGAGCTGTTTTGAAGGAGTAACCTTCCACCCCAGCATCAAAAACCAGGATCAGCACAGTTCTGCTCTTTGGCTTTGACTAGTCAGTTGCTTTTAGCAGCTCTTGTGTAAAACTATAGGGGTCCAGACTCAGTTCTCTGCCTTTTAAACTGTTCATGTTCCAAACTGGGGAATTCTAAAATTTGAAAGGGACTGAAAAGCACTAAAGCAGATTTTTTTAGCTGTGGAATTAAAACCTTAGTATCTCCAGTGCCTGAATACTGCCCCTTCCATCTGTGCTGAGGATGAGGGCTCCAAAGAGCTCACAGTGTAGACAAAAGGCTCATGGAAATGCTGGAGGATTGTTTGCTATACCTGCTGTTACAGTGTTACTTCTTTGTAGGTAATGAGTACTATAAGGAAGAATGACACAAGCTCTGACTAGGGTTTTGGCAGTGGATCAGGTCAGAGGATGTGCAAAGAGCTTGTGGAACTGGCAGGACCTGAAGGAATGCACTGGGCAGGATGCACAAACCCATCAGCTCTGCCTTTGCTGGCAGCTGACACTGCAAATAGAGTAGATTCTCCTAAACAAATGGAAACCCTGAAAGGGTCATAGCAGTCTTGACATTGGCTCAGGGGCTTACAGACTTAATAACTTACTACAGTTCATGTTCCAGGCCAACTCTCTTAGCTGGTCATTCATTTACAACCAGTACCCACAGTGCTGATTATTTTTACTTAGAAGAATGACTCAAATCCAGCCAAAGGTTTTGTAATGCTTCCCTCTCAGATGCATATTGCAAGGCTGAAAGCTGGATCTACTTGTTCACTGCAGGTTTTCAAGGAGAAAGTCAATTGGTTTCTAAATGCTTGTTCTTTTCTCTTTGGAATTCCTGTTTTCTGCTACCATCCACTTTGACTGCATAGGTTTGGTAAACAAATTTTCCTACTACTTTGTCTTACTGGTTTTGGCTGGGATAGCATTACTTTTCTTCCAAGTAGCTGGTATGGTGCTGTGATCTGGATGTGTGACCAAAGCAGCCTTGACAGCACCCTGGTAATTAGTGTTGCAGTTACTGCTGAGCAGGGCTTCCACCAACCCCCAGTGAGGGGCTGGGGTGCAGCAGGAGCTGGGAGGGGACCCAGCTAGGACAGCTGACCCCAACTGACCAGTGATGGATATCCCACATTATATGGCATTGTGCTCAGCAATAAAAGCTGTGGGAAGAGGGAAGGAGAGGATGCTTGGAGTGATGACATTTGTCTTCCCAAATCACTGTTACACGAGCTGGAGCCCTGCTGTCTTGGGGAAGGCTGAACACCTGCCTGCCTGTGGGAAGTGGACAATGAATTCCTTCTTTTGCTTTGCTTGCGTGGAGAGCTTTTGCTTTACCTGTTAAACTATCTCTGTAAAACCTGTAAAACTGTAAACCCCATGAGTTTTCCCACTTTTGTCTTTCCACTTCTCTTCTGTTCCCCATCCTGCTGAGGGGGGGTTGGGAAGTGAGTCAGTGGCTTTGTGGGGCTGAGATACTACCAAGGGGGACCCACAATGTTTACATGACACAGCAACTTAGAATTCCAGCTTACCTCAGATCATTTGTCAGGTAAGAGCTGCAGTACTTTCTCAGGGTTCAAGAGATACTCTCCACTCCCAAAGTCAGCTTAGACCTTTCTTTGACATGTTTTTTTTCCTTGCACTATACTGGGAGCACTGAATGAATGCAAAAATAGTTGTTTTATTCAAGTGGAAACTGAAAAGTATGGTTTGTTGACAGCATGTGCTAGAATAATACAATCCAATGCTGCTGCTGTGGTAATTACAAGTGAAATAGTCCTTCATTCTAAAAGATACTCTGCAGGCTCTGTTTGTTCAGATGGCCCACTGTCCTTTTGGTCTAAAGCTATTACTTAAATTTTCCACATAACAACTTCCCAAAGATGCCTTTGAAAATTTCTAAAGACAACATGTACTTAATACTTTAATATAAGCAGGTTTGATTCAATACAGATTGTTCAGAAGCACCAAATATTTGTGGATGTATCTTAGGTTGTATCTAAATCTGTACTTCCGTGCATAGTTTTGTGTCTGAAAGCAATCCCAAGCCACATGGTCTGTGAAACAGCACAGGGAGCTTAGTAGAAATACAAACCATGTGAACTGTGATGCCACTAAATCACAGATCTTCCTTTTGTCTGTTTTGATAGCCCTTGATCCTCCAAGGACGTGGAAATATTTTTCAGTCCAGCAACTGAAAAATAAGGTCACTTTGGATTCTGGAAAGGAAAACATTCTGTTTAAATCCATCCCTCTATACTTTTGTTTTCAGACACTGTCTGTCAGTCTAGCCTTTGAAATTAGCACAAATACCCATGAGAAATATAATCCTGCTCAAGGCTCTGAATTAAATACATTGCAGCCGATAAATAGTTGCCCTTTGACTTCCAAATGATGTTTAATCTCTGAAGCAGGTACAGTAACCTTGGATAATCTGCTCATCAGTTTTTGAGGTTAAATAGATGGATATATTAGTTTCCTCTAGATTTCAATGTTTTATAATAGCAATGGGAACATAAGATCAGCACCACAAAAAAGCACCCAGAACTGTCTTCTACACTTCATGGAGTTTATTAACAAGCCTCAGAAGAAACAGTCTTTATTGCCCACCAAGTGACTTTGGGCTGCCCAGAGAGACAGTTGGCACTTCTGGGGTGAGGAAAGTACTGCAGGCATGTTAGGTCTGCCTTGCCCAGGTGTAAGTGCCCAGCAGAGCTGTTGACTCTTGGACTGAAAGACCCTGTGCTTTGTCTCAGGACACAGGGAACATTGAGGCTGGCACTCCCTCAGCTTGAGGGGGACAAGATGTCACTAAGCTTCTCTTTTCACGGTTTGCTCATTCCTTGTCTGTATGTCAATAGCCCTGACCTTGCAGTTACTTGTTGGAGACAAATTCACTTGGAAAGAAAGCACAGGAAAAGAACATGACCACTTCAGAACTTTAAAGAAGCAATATAAAGAAGATTAGTTAAAAGACACTTTCACATATCATTGGGTACAGTCAGTAAAAACTTTATAGGAAGCAAGAATTCAGATTCAGCTCAATTAAATGAGTGGCTGACAGAACCCACTGTACAGTCTACAGAAGTTAGGCAGCTCACAACTTTAACATTCTCCATTTTTTCAAAGGAAGTTGAGAAATAAAAATGAAGCTCATGTAGAACAAAGTGTTACCGATGAACCCTCAGGACAGCAACCTCAAACTCTGTGAGCCTCTGTGCTCACAAGATGGTGTCCTGCTGTGTTACCCTTTGATAGGACGCTGTCACACATTTTTCTGAATGCAAGTGGCAAATACTCAGCTTGGCTTCCTTGTCATGCAAATCATCAGAACCACTGGAGCATGTACAGTTACCCACCTGAAATCCACACTTATGTGGGACAGACAGTCAGGGGGGGAACTGGGTAAAATTCGTTGTGTAATGCAATTAATTGATCATTTTGAGAGATGACTTGTGGAATTACAAAGGTCTGACATTCACTGACCACCAAATTACCCTTTAAATTATTCAATGCTTTGGAGATTATTTGTTGACCTGCTGTGACCTAAACTGAGCTGACTCCTGCAGCAGTGCAGAGCATTGCTGCTGCTGCAGTGCAGGTAGGGCACATGCAGATTTTACACCCTGTTGGTAGTAAAAACAACCCATTATGTCCAAACTTATTTTGAAATATAAAGCTATAAAAAAGCATTAAAGTGAAGGTTATATCACATCAAGATTCCTCATATCCTCTTCCAAAAAGAGAGCAAACTGCCCATACCTCTACTTTATCAGGCTGAAATTAGGTTAGGTCCCTTTTTGCCAATTCTAGCAAGCAAAGCCAGTCATTTTTCAAAAGGTAGCAGAGGTACACCCTCCTTCCATGAGAGTGGGCAGTCATCATCTTCACCTGGCCGTGAAGGAGGCTTTGGGAGAAAGCAAGCAGCTTGAACATACTCAGTGGCAGTATCTGTGGCACTAGCTCTGCAGTTCAGAAACCCTTGCTTACTGCAATAATAAGCACTTGTGGCATTTTTTTCCTTTTGGTTGACAAGTAGACCTCCGCAGACAAAGAAGAAAGCCATAGAAACTTCCCAGATATTTTTGTCTATGTAATTCTCAGAGATGAAATAATTTGTGTCATATTTGTAGAAAAAGAAAATTGAAAGTTTTATTATGACTTTCACACTGTGTTAAAATGGAAGCACTTCCTTGACACTTCATGCTGAATAAATGAGGCTGATGGGGGCATTGCTTTCCAGAGAACCACTGAAATTGTTAGAAAATGATCAAACATTGAGAGAGAGTTTTTTTAGTAATTAGCAATCCTGATAGAAACTGTCCACACCCCAAGGTAATTGGAGAGAAATGACTGTGAAAAGATGACAAGCTAAAGGAGGTCTAGGTACATGGGTAGCAAAAGGCTATTGTGTGAGAAGCATTTTGGTGTAGATGAAGAGTCCTCCCAGCTATACAGGTGACGTTTGCATATGTTCCAAGTTTGTCCAGAGTTAGACTTGCCCAGTTAGCATAAGGAGAAGAGGTATTACTTTTTTTAAGTTTTGATAAATTCTTGTGAGAAACTATTAAGAGGCCACGTTCCTTCACAAGTTTTGAACTGTGGCCCAAAGTCTTTAATGAAAAAAACATAAAAGTGCTATTTTTCTCATGTGATTTTACTGATTTAATTGTTAGGTTAGTTGCATGAGTTTCCTTTGCCAAAGAGGGAAAAGTCCCGCTTCAAAGTGGGACAAATTTTCCTGTACAGGTGTGTATAGCAAGTCTGCAAAGCTGCATGAGTTGAATTGTGCTTCGCCAACATCCATAGAAAAAGGAGTAATCTCTGTGTTTCCCACAAGTGTGCTAAAAACCAGTGTTTTATCTAAAGATGAAGAGAGTATAGAATAAACTTCATCTTAGATGAGTTAGAAGAACATGCTCTGTAGACTGTATGTCTCTCTCTACTTCACACTCTCCCCGTGTTTGTAACACATTCGCCGCTAAATATGTTGATCTGTTATTCAGTTATAGTTTTGCAACTCCTCCAAACGCTCAAATTCCCAGCATTTGGGTTTTACAAAATTAAAGAAGTGCTCTTCTCTTCCTGTCCTTGCCATGCACTGTCTGCAGGGGAGATCACAGATGCTGTGAACGCTCTTGAGGATTAATTGAGCTGCACTGCTCAGGATGTTCCAAGTGGCCAACCACAAAAGCAAAAGGTCAGAAAGTGTTTGGAACAGAGTGCTGTCTGCTGTGCTAGCCCAGCCCTGAAAGCCAGAGCCATTCCTGATTTTTGCCAGATGCCCTCAGGGCTTGGTGACCCGGTTTCTTCCTGAAGATCAGTTGTATGTATGGGCTGAGAGTGTGGTGGTGTGCTTGTGTGTTTACTGTAAAGTGCCCTGATCAATACTGCCAATTTTCAGGATTAGTAATTGCTAGTTCAAACTCGATGTAACTGTTGGATTTTATCTCTGCTACTTGTGGTGTCAGTGTGGGTAGAACAGCCCTCCAGCCACAGGGAGGCAAAGCTGGGGCTCCAATGGCCGTTAGGTGGTGCCCCTGGCTTGAGTTAAAAAAAAAGGACACAAAAGAGTCTACTGTCCTCATTTTAATTATGCAAATAGGAACATCTCTAAAAATGAATCTGTAGGGCAAGATTAAGTTCTAATGTGGGAATGCATGAAGTACTTTTAACAGAAGATATTTTGGCCATTAAAACAGCTGGTAGAGAAGAACACTTCCTTCCAGGTCAGTTGGGGCTGTTCCCCCGCCTGTAGCGCAGCCTCTGTTCCGTGGCATCCCTCACCTGCCCTCCCCTTGGCCCTTGTGCCATGGGGTGTGTGACATCCCTCACCTGCCCTCCCCTTGGCCCT